>BPTQ01000003.1:22385319-22615904 GCA_019973895.1 Chrysanthemum seticuspe
CACATACCAATATCATACTTCCAATCTAAGACTTCCAATGCTTCAAATCACCCACCATTATGCATCATAAGAAAAATGGATCCAAAACAGTAGAAAACTTCAACTAGGAGTAGTAATAATGATCAACAATAGTAAAAATCAAACACTTCCCCTTGAGTGATGCATGTAGATGGTTAAACTTTTAACAATAAGCTTCCCCTAAAAACCATATGTTAACCATCTTCTTGATTCTTCAAAATCTGTAGGCTTTATGTAATGATTACATGTGAAGAACACCAAATATAACGAACTTGATGAAGAAGTAAAATTTCCCGAACTTGCGTCTTAAATCGTTTACTATCCACGGAACTCCATACTTATACGAAGCGAATATAAGTAGACCGCAATCCCTTGAAAAGAATCCTCAACTATATGAGACACTGAGCACTACAATGTAACTCCTTCAAGTGATAGACAATGTGTGCATAGAGCATCATAAGAAAAATCACACATTGCTAGATTCATCAAGCTAGATGATAAGAACACAAACCAAGCAATTCCACTTCACCTTCAAATAAGTGATAAATAATCCTCTTCGTAATCAATTCTTCAATAAATCTCCATAACGAGCCTTTTTTAAATCCTTTTAAGAACATAAATTTCTTCCTGTGTGTGTGAACAATAACCTCTGTGTGTGTCATCCAAATATCATGCTCGACTTCCCCTTAAATCAAAAATCTTCTCGTAATAAATCATGAGCAGTACGTTGGGAAGGAGCAGTACTTTCATAAACAGTACTTTGAAAAACGAAACAGTACTTTCAAATAACTTCAGCAGTACTTTCGTTTAAAATCTGCAGTACCTTCATAAGAACTCAAACAGTACCTTTAAAAACATGTACTTTCAAAAACTCGAGCAGCACTTTCGTTAAAAATATGCAATAACAATGCTTTCATCCGGTAGCAATCGACAAAGCCAACTTATGATCCACGTGACCACTATTTAAAAAAAAATAAACGCTGCAATTTTTTTTTAACCTCAAAAACAAATTCAACTTCGTTTGACTTCAACCCATGTGATCACCAATTATAAAACACGTCCACTGTAACAACCATATACTGCGTTGTACCATATTAAAACCGACCAAGTGATTTTCCTTGCGAAGTAGACGATCATAACTCAATCAATAAATTTTCCATTCACATGAGTTTTTTCACGTGATCTTCAAAACTTGCACATCAATCACGTCACTTTCAACTTGAGCTGCTGTCTTTCACGTGACCCGTATAAATTCTCGAATAAGATATCACCGACTTGTAGGTCCAATCATTCAATTATTTCTTATACGCCAACATAACAAACGAATCATTAATAAAACCTTAAACACCAAGTTACAGTACCTCTATCTTGTTCGACAATAGATCATCTTCAAAACTGCTTTAAAACTGCTTCGCTTCGACAACAATCAACACCTTGTAAATCCCTATATCAAGAGCTCCCCGCTCTGATACCAATTGTTAAGATCGTTTATGAGCTCGGCTAGGGATCAATAACAAAGATAATAAACATGTTACGCAGCGGAATAATCAAAACAATACTTTGTTATTGACACAAGGTTTTCATTCACTAACACTAACTAATCTTAGACGTTTATAGGAACACGTCTAGATAACTAAACTACTAACCTAGACGTTTACAAGACTATACGCCTAGGACACATACACACCTTTTAGTCGACTACATCTTGGAAGACATATATTAAAACCTACACCCCATGTCCTTTTTATATACTAGAGGATTAGGGTTTACAAAATACTACAAAGGACTAATAAATAAAACTTCTTTTGCAAGCAAGTCCTTCCATCTTTTTGTAGGTTTCCATCTTATCGTATTAAGTCCCTCTTGTTTCATTCTTTTTGTCTTATCAACTCAAACGTATAATTCCCAACACATTTCAATTCAATTTGCAATTCTTGTTTGCACTTATATCTGTGATCATCAGTATTGTAAACATGTTTAAATAGTTGCCTTTAAGTCATTTAAACTTAATTTGATTGTCTGTATAAGTTGGATAAGTGTTTATCTCAGTTTGAGTTTGCATATCAGATTCTACAGGGGTGTTTGGATTAATGCTTTAAACTGCTTTAGAGGATAGAATAATGGATTAGATTAGTTGCTTGAGGCTTGTTATAGATATATGCAGTCATATCTGTCTTTATTTTGCTGTCATTTGAGCTAAAAGTCAAAATTAGCTTGTAGCTATTCTAATGTTCTCAACTGTTGAAATCAGTTTGTGAGATCTTGCATATGGTTTAAAAAGTTGATAAGCTAGCTTGTTTAAGTCTCATTTCATCATATTTCATCCATCTCTGTCCTTCATTTGATTTCAAATCTCATTATAGTCAACTTTGTATTTGTTCTTAAAAGTCAAAACTGTTTTAAAACTAGTTTTATGCAGATCTTGCAGTTGCTGCAGACTGTTCATTTTAGCTAGCTAAGGCTTGATCTTTGGTCTATAAGTAGTCAGCTAGGTGATCTTTAAGATTGCAATTTTGCTTTTCACATTTGCTTTTCTGATAAGCTCATAGATAAGCTCAAACAGCTTACCTGTCATATCTGTTCTGCACATTCAGCAGCCATCAGTCCTTTATGCCATTTTGTTTTGATCAATAACTTCTTCATCTATAGTCCATTTTAGCTGTAATTTTGGATAAATGATCTATGGTTGGTGGTCTTGAGATATCCACCTTTGGTTTGCTCTTTAGCTTATTGAATAAGCAGTTTGCAGTAGCTTAAAGTAGGGCATAAATCTGTTTTGGCTTATGTAGCAGTTTAGCTAAATCATTGGTAAACTGATGATTAGAGGTTAGGAGTAGTTTTAATAAGTTGCTTTAGAGTAGTCATAGGATATTTTAGCTTCTGTTATCAGTTGGTGTCATCTAGTGCTTATTTGCTTATCTTCAAGTGCTTATTTCCTTACCTTTTACACTACAGCCCTTGTTTCTTCCACATAAGCTCAAGTTTTTATATTTTTAACAGCTTTAGAATTACATTTTAGAATTTCCCTGTAATTTTCATAATTTTTAGTCACTGTTTAGTATTTTTCTTATTTAAAATCAGTTTTTAATCATTTTTAATTAGTTTAAATTGCAATTAATTAAGAAAAAGTTCAAAAAAATAATTTTTCAATTTTAATAGTTTAAGATAAATATAAAAAGCTTAAAAAAGATTTTTCCTTATTTTTCTCCTTTTATTTGGTATTTTTCATAATTTAAATTAGTTTTAAATAGTTTTAAATTAATAATAAATACATAAAAAGTCTAAAAAATATATTTTTAGTTTTAAAATTAGTTTTATCATATTTTAGATTTTTCTAAGTCTTAATTTTATTTTTCTAGTCTTATTTCGTATTTTCTTTTATTTTAGAGTATTTATAAATAGTTTAAATTAGTTTTTAATTAATAATAATTACATAAATAGTTGTAAAAATAATTTTCCTTTTCTAATAATTTTCTTATATATTTAGGATTGTAAAAATGTATTTTTCATATTTTTAGGATTTACATTGAATAAGTTTCACGTTTTATTTTGTACGTTTACGTTATTTTTATTTAAACGTTAGTTTTTAGTTTTAAGTTTTAAACGTTCATCACTTTAAATATAGTGATAGCGTTTATTTAATATCTTTTATCTTTTTAATTTTCTTAATTTGTATTTAAGTCGCTTTATTTTATAAAACTTTTTCAGTAAGTGTAATATTCAATCCTAATCCTTTCTGATCGCTATCATTAGTGGTCATTCTATCGTCTGATCAAGTGTTTAACACACCATTGAGTCTCCGTGGGACATAACGACCCGGGAATCCCCTGTATTCTCTGATCTTCATTGCATTTGTGTTTAAGCTGTTTTAAGTCTGTTAGACTTGACTGGTTTTGCGCAGATCAATACTCGAACCTGACTCTATTTAGAACCTTGGTTAGTCGGGTTCGGGTCTATTTGGGTCGAGTTCTAAATAAAATCGGGTTCGGGTATCTTTTTTAGCCTTGATCCGAATTGACACGACCAGACTAACACCCGTACGTGTAATTATAATGAAAAGAGAATCAATGGTATAATGGCCATTTTAAAATCAAATGATATTTAATACTACCTCCATCCCAAATTTTATGTCCATTTTGACCTTTTCAATCAAACTTTGACCTTAAATATATTTTTTTGTATTATATAATACTTGATATAATACTTGATGAAAGTTATACCAATGAAATACATTTAAAACCTAATTTCATTTATATATTTTACAACAAGTATTATATAATACTAAAAGATATATTTAAGGTCAAAGTTTGATTGAAAAAGTCAAAATGGACATAAAATTTGAGACGGAGGGAGTATGTATTGGTTTTAATTATGATTTAAGATCATTTGAGGACAAAAGATTATTTACATATCAAGTGATCAATTTCCACCATCCATTTTTATTTGATCTAATGGATGAGATTAATCCCAACAATTTAAAAAACCCACTTTCATCCTCTTTTTTCAAATATTAATAACTTTCAAACCGTTAATCGTTAAGCGAAAAAAAAATACCATTGCGACGAGCATTTAATTATCTTTCTATAGATAGGAACTTTGATATACTTTCGACAAAAAAAATCGTATTTTTCACGTTTTTTCTTTTAAGTTTTTTCGTTTTTTTACGTTACTGAAATTTGCATTAAAAATCATATATGATTAAACACTAATTTGAATTTCACATGTGATATTAGTGTTATATCATATATGATACTAGTGTTATATCATATATGATATGTAATATCATATGTGATATTAGTGTAATATCACATGTGATATTAGTGTAAAATCACATATGATATACATATCATATCACATATGATATCACATATCATATCACATATGATATCACATATCATATATGATTTAACACTAATATCACATGTGATATTCAAATTAGTGTTTAATCATATATGATTTTTTTCATGCAAATTTCAAGTAACGTAAAAAAGACGAAAAAACGTGAAAAAAACGATTTTTTTTTCTTTTTTCGAAAGTATATCAAAGTGTCCGTCTATAGAAAGATAATTAAATGCTCTTCGCGACAGTGTAAATATTTTCACTTAACGATTAACGGTTTAAGAGATATTTAAATTATAAAAAATATGTAATGCTTTTAATCTCAGCAATTGATTTTTTTTAGATGGATGGTGGAGATGAATCCCTTGTTATGTATGAAAAGTTTGGTATGTATAATAACTCTCTTCTTTAATTATATATAAATTGAGTATTTAGACATATATGATAATTTTAAGTTTTAGATCGGATATATATGTAATTTTAAGTTTTAGATTTGATATATGTAAATTTTATGTTATGTTGAATATATATGTAATTTTAATGTAAACGAGATATATATATATATATATATATATATATATATAAATTCTCCTTTAAAGTAAATAAATAAACAAATAAACCTAGTTACCAGTTTAAAAAAAATGAGTTTCAACAAATCTATACTCCTTTATAAAAGATTTAAAACATTTTAAATAAAGAAGTCTTAAAATTTTAAGACCAAAAATATTTCTTTAATAGGAATTAACAAGCCATTGGCATTTATTGAATTCAGTCAACTTGTAACCGCTAAGATCCATGCAGTCTATTGAATTTAGTTAACTTGTAAGCGCTAACATTCATACAACCTATTAGGCTAGTCGCATTCGAGAGGTGTAAATCGGTTGGGCACCAAAAAGTTTCCTCCTCAACCGATGTTAACATCGGTCGTCACGGTTGCATGCTTCGGTTGGCACATCGGTCGACTACCAAATATTTGCAATATCGAGTGCAAATTCACTCGATGTTAACGCTTCCAAATCCCATGTTCCCAACCTTATTTGACCATATTAAAATCAATACATTTTCAAAAATTGACCGTTTGGTCATTAAACTAAAAAAAAATCAAACCAATTTTACCACTCTATAAATACCAACTTTACCTCAAACACAATTTACCACTCGCCATTTCTCATCTATATTCATTTCAATCTAATTCTTATCTAACTTCAAAATGTCAAAGAAAAATACCCCACAATAAAAAACCCGACGATCACGACTACCCCAAAATGCCCCGAATATGAATTTCTCGCCGGAAAACAACTTCGAGTTATCGGCATATCACCACAACAAAACTGGCCTATTCGCTTTCGTCCACAAAGTTTAGATTATCAATCACAACTAGCACAACAAAATCAAAACCAAAACCCGTTTTATGTTAACCGTCCTTTTGTCCCACCGCAATGTCCTTACCACGATTACCGGCAAGAACCTAGTGGGTCGTCGTACCATCCAAACATGGACTTCATTTATCCTTCTCAACCGTATCAACCTTATTCCCCGATTCGCAGTACTAATCTTGACATGAATTTGGAAGATTATTTGCCGGAGTATCCGACACAAAACTACCAAAGTCAAGATGCTTCGATGGGCCAAGGTTCGGGTCACGGTTCGCACCACGGTTCGTTCCATGATTCCATTCACGTTGATGATTCTGATGATGAGAAAACCACTTCCGCTGAAGAGATGTCCCCCATCAAACCAAAGAAGCCATCAAGACGTGCTTCAAAGGCCAAGGACAAAGGCAAGAAGCCAGAAACAAGCAAGGGGAAAGCCAAGAAGCCATCAGAGCCATGGACAAAGGAGGAAGAGGTGGTGCTTTGTAAACCTTGGGTTTATGTGTCGGAAAACGCGGCGAGAGGAAATGCCCAGAACCGCTTCAAGTTTTGGGAGTCAGTGATCGACTACTTTAAGAAAGAAACTGGCAAAGACCGAACCTATGACTCCATCACTACCAAATGGAAGAGCAGGATTCGTAATAGGGTTGGTAATTATTGTGCTATCATGGAGAATATCAAGAATACCCATGGAAGCGGTGAGAATGATATCGACGACACTTCAAAAGCTCTTAGAGAATACCGTATGACAAAGGAAGGAAGAAACCATCCTCCTCCTCTCGTGATGATGATGTTCCATAAGACTCATTTATGAAATCGTTGGCCAAAACTTTCTTCAACACCAAGAAGCCGTCAAAAGGGGATAAAGGTAAGAATAAGGAGGGTTTAGAAGATACTTGGTTACGGTTGAGGGATAAAGAGCTCGAGATGAAAAAAGAAAAACTTGAGCTCATGAGGGTATCAAAACATGAGTCCGACATAATCTTCTACAACACCCCAATCGACCCAAAATTGACCGGCCGCCAACTAGAAGAATTGGAGAAAGTCAAGGCAACAATCAAAGCACGTTACAATTTATATTATTAGTTTAAGTATTGTAGTGTTTATTTTAATTTCGTATTGTAATGTTTTTGTTTTTTTAATTCGTAGTGTAATGTTTTTTTTTTTAATTTCGTAATGTAATGTTTTTTTTTTAATTTGAATGAATTTTAAATTTGTTGTTAAAAAAAACAAAAAACAAAAAACAAACTTGGGTCGTCGACTGGGGCATCCGGGTCATGTCAGGTCGCTGGAGAGAGAAAGCTGACGTGGCGCTGGATGACCCAGGTTGTCCCAGGTCATGACTGGGAGTAGCCTTAGGCTAGTCACATTTGAGCTCTTAACATCGGTTGGTCACCGATATTTATCTCCCTCAACCGATGTTTAGATCGGTTACCACAGATGTGGTCCAAGGTCGTCACATCGGGCGTGGTCCAAAAAAAACGAAATCGGTTGGAAATTCGACCGACATTTAAGACACATATTGCATGCAATTTTGCCCGTTTGGGGCTAAAATCAATATACTTTTAAAAATTTGACCGTTTGGTCATTAAACTAAAAAAAAAATAATAATAATAAATAAATAAATAAATAAATTAAACCAATTTTACCACTCTATAAATACCAACTTCACCTCAAACACAATTCACCACTCACCATTTCTCATCTATATTCAATCAACCATTCTAACGAAATACCCACGAAACACAATTTTTAATATGTCGTCATTCGAGCATTTATTCGGTTCTTTTTCGTCTTCCGATGATGAAGAAGTTTTTAGTGAGTTTGTGGAGTTTGTGGATTTTGCTTGGAAGGCTTACAAAGCATCACAGCCAAAAACCCGACGAAGGTACATACGTAGGGATCATGAGGGTGCTCATAATCGTTTAGTGGCGGCATACTTCTCCGAAAACCCGCAGTTCGACGCAAGAACATTCTGTCGGCGGTTCCGTATGAGCCGAGAGCTATTCACAGAAATTGTTCGAGAGATAACCGATCACTCTACTTATTTTCGACAAACTCTTGATGCTAGGGGCGTACCTAGTATTAGCCCATTGGTCAAGTGTACTGCGGCCATTCCTCAATTGGGATACGCGGCCGTTCCTGATTCTCTTGACGAGAGTCTGGCACTTGGTGCATCCACATCCCGTGAATGTCTTCGTAAGTTTTGCGAGGTTATCATGGAGTTATATGGTCGTGAGTATTTGCGAAGGCCCACGTATTCTGACCTTGAAAGAATATATGCTCATCACGAGCATAAGCATGGCTTTCCTGGGATGATGGAAAGCATTGATTGTACAAGTTGGGAGTGGGAGAATTGCCCGAATAGTGAGAGAGCTCAACATTGTAGGGGTGATCACGGGCCACATCCATTCATTTTGTTGGAAGCGGTCGCTTTCCAAGATTTATGGATTTGGCATGCGTTCTTTGGTGTCTCCGGAATGAATAATGACGTAAACGTTTTACGTCGTTCACCTGTTTTCAATGATATCAAATCTGGGAGAGCACCAGACCTTGAATTTGAGGCTAACGATGTGGCTTATAAAAGGGGATATTATCTTACTGATGGGATATATCCACAATGGTCCGTTCTTATGAAGTCTGTTTCAAATCCTCCCACGGGTGATCGTAAAAGAATATTGTACAAGAGGAGGCACGAAGCAGCAAGGAAAGATGTGGAACGGGCTTTTGGTGTGTTGAAGAAAAAGTGGAAAATGCTTAAAGTTCCTGCTCGAGAGTTTTTTAAAAATGATATCCAAGATATTATGTATACATGTATCATATTACATAATATGATCATCCGACACAAGCAGCGGGCGATATGTCCTACATGGTTTGAAGATGAGGGACACCAAGATCATGATCCCTTAAGAACGCATGAAGAATCGTTGGTGGTTACTCAGGAGCTAATGGACTCATCAACTCATCAAAACTTAAAATCTGATTTGGTCGAACACATTTGGAGAAATCGTCGACATCATGTCGAAGCAGTGAATCAAGTCGATAGTGACGATGACGAAGACGATGAAGAGTTTTTGTAATGTTTTTAATGTTATTTGAATAAGTTACGTAACGTTTTTAATGTTTATTTGAATTTCGTAATGTAATAGTTTTTTTAAATTTGAATGAATTCTAAATTTGTTGTTTAAAATGTTTGAATTAAAAAAAATAATAATAAGAAAAAAAAATCCTTGGTTCATCGACTGGAGCATCCGGGTCATGTCAGGTCGCTGGAGAGAGAAAGCTGACGTGGCGCTGGATGACCCAGGACGTCCCAGGTCACGACTGGGACTAGCCTAAATCAAAATAAAATAAACATACTACATATGTTTAAACACAAAAAAGCACACACACTATATGTGTTGTTAGTGGTAGATCTTGTTGTTTTGACGGTAGATCGAGATATGAAACATGAAACACAACACAAAAACACATGCAAACCATTTAACCACCTCTCTAAACAAAAAATACACAAACTCCAAGAAACACAATCTTGAGTAGGCTAAAAACGTGCTTTTAAAAAAAACGTTTTTTAATAAACACAAACTATTTTAGCGAGTCACAACATTAAAACACGTGTTATTTGTTGCAAAAAATAAGAAATAAATAATAAATAATAATAATCAGAATAACATTCGAACCGTGAGCTCCAATAACCAACTTTTTTTTTCTTCTTGATTTGCTTGGATAAAAAATTTAAAAGATTAAACTACAAATAAGTACAACAAGCTGCATTTACATTGAAGAGAGATTATACATGACCTAAAGCATGAATAAATCCAGATCAAACACACAAAACTAAGGACTCAATTTGTCCTCTCTTTTCTTTCTTTTTTTTCCTTCACATTTGTAATTACCCAATCCCAACTTTTTTCTACTCTACAGTTATTTCCAATATTGTAGTAAGTCTTGGTTTTTTATATCTACGAAGAAGCAAAGAGGAGCATACTACACTTACAGACGAGAGAGCCATGCATGCACCAGCAACCCATGGTGGCAACTTAATCTTTAACCAGGGATAGAAAAGCCCAGCAGCAATAGGAATAGATATCACATTGTATGCCATGGCAAAAAAGTAGTTTAGTCTGATACGAGCGAAGGTCTTTCTTGACAGATCAATGGCTATGATCACATCTTCTAAGTTGTTTTTCATTAGAACGTAATCAGCTGCCTCTATGGCGATGTCTGCTCCTGCCCCGATTGCTATCCCGACATCAGCTGCTGCCAAGGCAGGTGAATCGTTGATACCATCCCCAACCATAGCAACTATGCTACCGTCTTTTTGAAATGAACGAATAACATCAGCTTTTCCTGCTGGCATAACCTCTGCCCTTATGTCTTGAATGTCCAACTGCAAATAAGCAACATGGTTCAGTTTATCAGGTTTAATTCATGATACTAGAGGTGACATGCAACCCATTCTTTGTGAAAATGGGTTGATGTTGATAAAAGGTGAAAGCCTTTGAAAAGAAAAAGTAGTTGATACAAGGTAAAATGGACAATCTATAAATTCAACTAATAGGTAAATGGGTCATAAATGGACAAAAAAGTGTCTGCGAGTCAACCCAAACGAACGCAGCCAGTGTTGACCCACACCAAAAAAGATGTGTTTCAGCTCAAGCCCTTCTTGCCACCCATAATAGGAACCAAACATATGTTCTAGCAGAAAAATGTTGACCATGGCCCGAGGGCATGACTTAGCACCATTCATACCTCTTTCGCAACAGCTCTAGCTGTTCGCCAGTTATCTCCAGTAACCATGATAGGTCGGACACCCATTTTCTTAAGGCCCTCCACAACAACAGCTGCTTCTCTCTTCAATGGATCCGCCACACCCACAACACCGAGCAATTCATCATTATATGCCACCAGTATACCAGTCTTTGCGTTTTCTTCAAGATCTACCACGAAATTTTCAACATCTGTTGGAATCGTGATTCCATTCTCGGTCAACAAGCTTCTGTTACCAACCTGTTCAAATGAATTTTATATAATCAGGACTAATATTTAATTAAACAGAAATAAGTAGTTTCCGTGTCAGTATCTCACCAAAATCTGTTTCCCATTAATATAACACTGCACACCTCTCCCAGGAATTGCAGAGAAATCCAGTGCATCAAAGAGCCATTCGGACAATGCTGACTCATTGTTATTATCTTGAGAATCTTTGGTTGCAGTTGTCTCGAAGAATTGAAAATGGCGAGCATATGCAAGTATTGCCTTTGCTAGTGGATGTTCACTATTTGCCTGAGACAGCAATTGATTTTACTTGAAGTTAGCATATATAACTCAATAGAGGTGGCAAATGTGACCCATTTACTTGTAAATGAGTTGATCCGGGTTATGTTTTATCTATAAACGGAGCATACTAACAAAATAAGAAGAATAAACAAAAGCTATCAAAATCGGGTAAAAAGGTCCAAACTTGCCCTAAGTGTAGAATTAATAATAATTTTAATACTAGCTAACAAGCCATAGAATATTACTCCCTATAATATAGTTTCAGACATGAAGTTTTTTAAAAAGAAAATACCCGCTTTGACCCGCTACTCAGCCTGTCTGGCCCGCCCAGTTGGACATAGTGACACAAAAACTAATGATGAAAGTAGAACTAACCTCAGCAGAAGCTAGCAATCTGAGGAAATCTCCACGGTCCATTTCTGTGAATACTTTGACATTTGTCACTGTGGCTTTACCTTGAGTTAAAGTTCCCGTTTTATCAAATATTACATACTGAACCTTCTGGGCCCTTTCCAACGCATCCCCTCCTTTAATTAGAACACCATTATTGGCTCCGACCCCTGTTGCAACCATGACAGCGGTTGGGGTGGCCAAACCTAGTGCACATGGACATGCAATTACAACAACTGATATTGAAAACATGAGAGCGAAAACAAAATGGTTTCCGTTTTCAGGTAGCCATTCATCTGGGTATGCTCCAAGGGATCCACTAATATACCTAGATTCAAAGGACATAAAAACAGATAAGAAATTTTAGCGCTATTTTGGTCTATGAACTATGTGATCATGCTTAATGGATGTAGCAATTTCGATCCATAGACTTATGAGATGGGTTGACCGGGGTCATTATGTTTATATATATCTGGTGATTCTGGTCAAACGGGTAAAACAAATTTTAAAGCATTTCACAGTAAAGGATACGAGTACGGCGGGTCTAAAGTTATGCAATGGGTATTTTTTATCCACATAAATCATTAGATTCAATAAATTAGATTATTATTATATAACAAATTTTTGCAAGTATCAATTGTGTGAAATTGTCACATACTCTACCCTTACCAATAATAGCAACATACTGAAAATTATCAACTCTATTTGTGCGATTATCCCATTCATGTAATCATATTTGACAAGCTAAAAATTAATTCAAAACGGGGAGAAAAGTGTTTCAGATCAACTTGAACCGGTCCAGCCCATGCCAAGAAATACCGGTTTTGCCCCCGTTACCTAACCCCACCGATCAGCCCATTTGCCACCTCTAATATCCAGCAAACTAGTTAGAAACTTACCACCCTAGTAATGTCATAAATGACAGAGCAACAACCATAGGGACAAAGATACTTGCAACCTGAAAACACAAATATGATATGGGTAAGTGTTTTTTTCATTTGTATATCTTTCTATCTTTAATACGAATCATGTTTAAAATATTAACAGATTCTATTATTCAAAAATGAGAATAGAAATACTTGGCATAGAAAAAGAGAAACTATTGCTCCCTTGAAAAATGCAACACTTATTTCATCACAGAAAAATGTAAAAAGAATGCAAAGTTGCCTTAGTTTATCAATTTCAAATTAACCTACTTGTCCTTTAATTATCGTTGGAATACATTGCTGAAATTAATTCTGGTCAAAAGTATTCACAGTTATATCTAAATAAAGAATATTCTGGTTACTAGTCAAACGTTCTCGCTAAACTAGGTATTAAGTCAAACTTTGCATTTATTTGACAGAGGAAAAAATTACTTAATAATCACAGTAAAATGCTTGTCCAGCACATGAAAACTGCATCATTTAGACCTATGTCAAGAACTAAAGGTGGTCATAAACTTGGTGCTACATCTGGATTAAAAACTGAAAATGACAATTTCTACACCTGACTCAGTAATAACACTACAACAAATAATCTCATGGCTACCTTTTTGAAAAATTCTCGCACATAAAGATACAAGACGTATGAAACATAAGTCACATGTTCACTTACATAATCAGCAAATTTCTGGATAGGTGCTTTAGACATTTGTGCAGTCTCAACCAGAGAAATGATCTGGCTCAAAACCGTGTCAGAGCCAATTTTGGTTGCCCGTACATGGAGTAAACCATTAAAATTTATCGTACCTCCGATCACCAACGAATCCACATCCTTTACAACAGGTGCAGATTCACCCGTAACCATACTTTCGTTCACATGGCTTGAACCCCAGACAACATGACCATCAACAGGAACCTTTTTACCCGGAAGAACTTTTAATACATCACCAGGCTGAATCAACAATGCATCTATTTCCCTTTCTCCCACATTGTTTCCACCTATAAAATTTACCAAAAAAATATATAATTTAATATAGAGAGTCACAACCAAATGATGTCACTAAACACTTGATACTAATATCATTACTCAGTATATGTTTTGACTCCAACTCTAAATTAATCCTATGAAGTCACGCCTGATCGCCAAAAGGCCCAAAATAGTGCACTTTTTCCAGGCCATATGAAGGGGACACTTTGCATGGATTCCATGGACTAGTAGAGCCAAAGAGTCAAATATACAGGAGGAAATTTGGCGTAATTTACATATGAACAGGTCATGTTTTATCTCTGAGGGTATAATATAATTAAAAAATACCTAAATGGAAAAAGGCTAAAAGTCACCCAAATTTTTTTCATTTTATTCAAAATTAAAGGATCGATTCAATCATATCAAATGTTGACATGTTTTTTCCCGTTACCCAACCCGCTGGAAAAGACCATTCTTCATGTCCAGTCAGATACCCCATTCAAATAAAGTTAAGAAAGGGAGCCTCCTGGTGGGGTAAATTGTAAGACTAACCGCTTGATTTCAACAAATCTCGTGATCAAATTAAAAACTGTTATCACTTATCATCTCCTAATTTTTAAGAATTGGGGAATTGGGTTTGGGTAAGTATTGGGTCATCTAAACTTTCATGTTGTTCAATAAGCTTTAATCGTATACATAAAAAAGAAGCATCATACCTTTATCTTTAACAATTAGCAAAGCTGTTGCCGGCACAAGTTCTACCAGCTTCTTTATAGCATTTGATGTTCTCCCTTTTGCAAGAGTTTCCAAGTACTTACCCAGCAGCACAAAAGTTATTAACATGGCACTAGTTTCAAAGTATGTTGGAGACCAAAACCCAGTGATTGCACCATATAAAAGCGCATATACAGAGTACACATACGAGGCTGTAGTTCCCAATGCCACCAAGACATCCATGTTTGTTGAACCATTACGTAACGCTCTAAAAGCTGCAATATAAAATCGCTTTCCGATAACAAACTGAACAAGTGTGACCAATATCCAGTTCAACCAATCACCCATTTGGAAGGGTCCACATCTCCAGAGCAATAAGGAGTAAAGAAGAGGTATATGTGGACATATGAATCGCATGAGAAAGATAGGAAACTGCAATACAGACAAACAGTCAGCATCTAAGTTAAGTAATGACAAAGGATGCTAAAGTTTTCAAACATAAGTAACATATACAATATACTTGATTATATTAATACAAGCCTTATAAGATCATATTGCCTTCTTCTTAAAATACATTCCTCAAATGGATTGAAAAAGAATACAAAAAGATGTTAACTAAAAAGAAAAGCAAGCAAAGGCAATCTCACGGAAGTTTTAATAAAGATATGGCAAACTGGATAGGTTAGGCAACGGATCGAGATTGTTTCAGGTAGAAACATGTCATTTATGGGTCGGGATGAGTTGACCTGCTAACACCCTTTGTCCATATGACATGTTCAATATGTTAAGTATCATTACAAAATCAAAAGTATGACTATAATAAGAATCCAAATCTTCCAATTAAGCGAGTTAGGAGGTTGTATGAATTTTAAGTACACTTGAGCAACTTCCACCCTTTCACATGTTTGGCCGTTTAACCAGTTTCCCTTGTAGGCTATAGCTATTTTCGTGTATTTAACCAGTTTAAGATAAAACACTCCCTAAATTGGCCGAGTCATAAGTAAAGGGGTCGAAACTGCAACCTATAAGTTGAAACAGAAAAGAAGACCAAATATAATCAGACGAGATTAAGTCACTTACGCTGAGAATAAGACTGGAAGTAAAGAGCGCATACATCTTTGATGATTCTTCCTCATCTTGAGAAACCATTCTTGTAAAGGGGTTTTTTACATGCATCTGAAATCTCCCAGAGCTCCCTGTAACAATTTCATCAACTAAAGATCTAGGACCAAGAATCTCGGTATCAAAGAGAACATCCAATTCTCTCGATACCCGATTGTAACCAAATTGTCTAACTCCTTTCAAATTGCAAAGTATCCCTTCTAACGCTTGTGCATCCAACTCATTTACAACCCCTACAACCCCTAATATAATTTTATCTTGCTCGCTGCTCTGTACAAATGAGGCATCAAAACCAGCATCTTCAATTGCTGTCACGATTTCCTCTTTACTTATTATTAAAGGATCATACTCAACTTCCCCTAATGAAGTCGGAAGAGCAACAGTAGCTCTTTTGACACCATTAAGTTTTCTTAAGATACCTTCAACAGAATTAACACAAGCTGCACATGTCATGCCTCCAATCGTGAACTGTCCTACTAGAGTTCCTTGTGGCTTCATGCGAGCGGTACTCTTTTCTTCTAGAATCTCAGCCTCAAACCCTGCATCTTCTATTGCGTTCTTAACATCATCCTCCTGTACATATATAATAATAAAACACATATAAGTTACGGAAACACATACAGCTTGTGCAGAGATTAATACAAGTTATTCCTTGGAAAAGAAGCTTCCATCATTAACCCGCATACTAAGAAAAACTTAAAACCCCAATACGCCCCTGCTTAACTTTAAAGGCTAACCCTGTTGGTGGAGAGTGTTAAAGTGGAAACATCACTAGCTTGAATAACAAATGACGCATTCGTCTTCAATAAAGTACATATCACATATCGCAAGCAACCTACGTGACTTTGCTTTGATCCTAACGCCCTAACAGGACCTCAAAGATGACAGCTACTTTTACTAAACATATGTCATTTCCCACCTTAAGGGGGTGGTTGTGATTGCTTTCTTGTAAATAAAAATTATAATTTGTTGAAATCAAATCTATCCATAAAAGGTTTTAAGTTAATTCATATGAAAAAAAATCACAATTTTGATGAATTAAAAAAATAATAAGAGACCTTGAGTAGATTGGGATCAAAAGTGACGTTGGCTTTATGTTGCAACAAAGCAACAGTAGCAGAAACGACACCGTTTAAGCTCATGAGAGCACCTTCAACCGAAGTAGAACAAGCTGAGCACGTCATCCCTGTTACTTTCACCGTTACCCTCTTCATAGCCCCTCCTCCTCCCAATTCAACATCATCATCTTGGTAAGAATCAAGTAGCCTCACATCTTCTAGGTCATCGGATACATCGATCGCACTTGAATCCAGTGACGACAGCTGCACATGATGCTCTTTTTTATTATACATTTTTTCTTATAACAAAACCAACCAAACTGATGTTTCCTATGTAATTATTATTAAGAGAGAACTTTTATTTTTAGAGAGAGAAAGTGTGGGAAGAAGGTGGTGGTGAAGACAGATTGAATTTGGAAAAACTATGGGAGGAGGAGTTGTTTCTTTGTCTAATTCATATATAAGCAAAATAAATAATACAAAAATCAATCACTGATTTGGTGTTGGTAATGGTGGGTAAACCAAATACTCCATGTCACTCAACTTTTCATTTTGCTCCCTCTTTATTTAGCTGTTTGCTAATATATGCCTGGACTATAATAATAATAATAATACTAAGGTAAAAGCTACAAATACTTTCATGTACCATCACTTTTCACTCATTAGGTTAAAGAATTTTGAATATTGTCTATACCGCCTGAACTCTTTTAAGGGTAATTTCGTCACTTTTCACATCTTTATCTCCTACATCTATAAATGCCGGCAAACAACATTATTTCCGAGAAGAAAACTCATTTTCCGACCAAAAACAAAACACTTCAAAAATGAAACCCATTATTTCCCCACACAACATCGACCTCCATTTGATATCATTTTCTTTTAAGTCCTCATTGTTTTTCTTCTTGAGCTTGATGAGAAGTTGCCATTTATATTAAATTTTCGATGATGATGGCTGGAAATGGTTGGTGTTATGGCTGAAATTTTGGGTGGTGGTGTTTTTGGCTTAAAGTAATGATGGTAATGGCTAAAAGTGGTGGGTTATGGGTGGTGGTTGATTAGATGTAGGTGGTGATGGTTGGAAGTGGTGGGTGGTAGTGGTGTTTGATTGGCGGAGGTGGTGATGGCTAAAATTGGTGATGGTGACGGATTAAAGTGTGGGTGGTGTTTGATTGGTGGGGCGGTGGTGTTGAGGGGCAGAAGTGGTGGTGGTGTTGGCGGCCGGAATTGGTGGTGATAGTTGGTGAAGAAGACAATGGGGATTTAAGTTTTTTCATATGAGAGAGAGATGGATTTCATTAAACATAATGACAAATTGACCCCAAAAAAAGTAAAGTAAGATAAGTATAAAAATAGTACATGAATAATAATGAGTAGAACTTAATTGTAATTAAAGTATTTGTAAGTTTTACTCGTTGTCGATACACTCGTGATGTTGAAGTGTGTTATGGAACATCACGACACCCACCCTCCCCACAATGGGAGAGGCCAAATTTTCACGTGTACAATCAGAACATCATGACCTCATCCTCCCAGCAATGCATCTTTTTTATTTTACTGAAGATTGGGAGTAGCCACTTTTTCATGAAGTGAATGCGCGACATGCTATAAGCAATGGGATTGGCAGTTATTAATAAGGTTTACTATTCCTCAAAGGGTATTTTGATTTTTAGGTTATGTGTGGTTCCCATTGTTCGGCTTCAACTACTCTGTATGCTATGTTTTTCTACTATTGTGATTCTTTTAACTTTTTTACATCTTGATTTTTATCTATACGCTTTTGCATATGAATTTGTCTTATTTTTATTATTACGCTTTTTTGCAGTCATTAGTAAAGTTTTTTGTTCCTCGCAGTTTATTTTGATTTTTGGGTTCTCCATTGTTTGGCTCTAACTTTGTTATGTCTCTTACCGTTCTAATTCTTCCGGTTGGTCCCATATCTGACTTTTTTGTTCCTCGCTGTTTATTTTCATTTTTGGGTTCTCCATTGTTTGGCTCTAAATCTGTTATGTCTCTTATAGTTATAATTCTTCTGGTTGGTCACATATCTGACGAATTTTGCATCTAATTTCTCTCTGAATTTTCTAAAGTTATATATAGTTCTATCTCTTTTGATTTAATCATATTTTACGGCTGGTTCCATCTTATTCTACTCTGTTTTGGTTTCATATGATTTTGATCTACTTATATTTGATTTTACTTTGAATCTGCTCTGGTTTGACATATGGTTTTGTAATCAGATCGTAATGCATCATATTGAGATTTTATTTTACATCGAGTTTGCGCTATGTGACACTTTGTGTTAGTCGGTGGATTATTAGTATTATTATTTGTTTTGTATGGGCTATTACTTATGTATTATAGTCCAAGCACATATTCTAGATCATTTCATGTGATTATATAGTGTTGCTTGATGAATGAATGAGACAAGGAAATTATTATTTCTAATATGGTAATCAGAGCCAAATCAATCTTCTCCGAAAAACTCTTTAACAAAATCAATCTTTTCCTAAATTATCATTTCTAATATGGTAACTAGAAGACTGACCACACAAGACATAACCATAAGGATAAATTCAGAGCAATAAGAAGGTCTTGCTAGCGCATAACTCCATAGGAAGATTGGCTTAATTTGTATTAGTACTCTTTAATCATTTGGTTAGTGTGCTTTTCACTATTTGATCGTACTTAAATACTTACATTCTTTTAAAGATTATATGATGTTTTATTGGATGCTCATGCGTATGTTTTGGTTACATTATTACTTCATTAATATTGTTCGCATGATTAATGTAAGCCCTAAGTGGTTAATTAATAAACTGATAATTATTAAGATAGACTTTATACGGATTTCTGATTAGTCGTGACAGAATTAGTCTGTTGAGAAAACTTAAATGCCAAAATCTAGACATTTAGCTTAGTCTAAACATTGGAATGATATACGCACACATGTGAGCAACCAAAGAGAGAGAATAAATATAGTACTCATCATATATAACTAAACAATTAGCTAGTACATCTTCCATACTACCGGCTTGACCACTTATCTGCTATATTTATTCTTATATGTATATGTGTGTGTCATTTGCCTAATTACCTTTATTTACAGATTTACTTAATCTAAACATCGTGACAGTCTCTCAGGCTGAAAACCCGCTTGCGTTAGATTATGTTTAATTAAACTAACTTTAGAATTAAAATAGTTATAGATGTTTAAGTGTTGACGTTCCACTCTTAGTGATCGATACTATACTTACCAACTAGGCTACATTGATCGAGTACACTGACCGTTAGTGTTTGTTATAGGTTAAGTCGGCTAAATAAAAATTTAAAACATGATAACGATAAAATACCTATACACAACGAAGCACATCACTACTCTTGTGTATTGTGATAATGTTAGTGATGTTTATTTATCTACTAATCCGGTGCAACATCAACGAACCAAACACACTGAGATTCACATTCATTATGTTGTTACCACGGGTCACGTACGTATGTTCTATCTTGTTACCAGTATGCAGATATCTTTGTCACAGGTCTTCCTTCAGCATTATTTGAAGAGTTTTGCATCAATCTGAGTGTTCAGTCTCTTCTTGCTCAAACTGCGGAGGAGTGTTAGTATATGGACTATTAGTATTATTGTTAGTTTTATATAGGCTGTTACTTTTATATTATAGTCCACGCCCATATTTTAAATCATTTCATGTAATTATATATTGTTTTTTGATGAATCAATGACACAAGAAAAATAACAATTTTAATACTTTGCACCGCAACTCCGCATTGTAAAGAAAATTAGCAATTTACCATTGTGAAGGGTAAATGGCCTAGGAGGAGACTGTAAGTAGAATGTAATTGAGAGTTATGAAAGATGAAGCTTTATGGTCCATTCTTTAGAATCTCACAGGAGGTAATGGTTGGTTCTCCCTCAAGGAGTGTGTTCCCAGATGTGTGAAGGCATTTTAGAGATGGAAATGTAGCACATCTGGTATAGCCCCTTGACTTGGAGGGGTTATGGTTTTCTAATGATGTCATTCACCTTTTCCTGCCTTGATCATTGTTGATGTGAGTTGAATGGTCTTGGTGGGAAGGTAGTTAGATGGTATGGTGCAATCAAAGGTGAATTGAATTTGCATTAAGTCTGCAAAACTAGAGTTGGTTGGCTTGCGGTTTTCTGAGTGAAAGTGTTGTCTGATATAGTGTTGTATGATGTCTGAGATAGCATCTTAGTATTATTTGAGATTGCTTTTGTATTGTAGTATTGAATTTTTTTTGGATAGTATATTAGAGTATAGGCATATGGGTGTAAACGAGATGAGACAACTCGCGAGTTATTCGAGATCGACTCGTAAACTACTCGAAATCGACTCGATTTAAACGAGTCGAGCTCGAGTTCGAGCTAATCTAGTATATTTTCGATTCGAGTTCGAGCTCTAAAATAATCGGCTCGTAAAGCTCGCGAGCCTTATTGAGCTTCGATTAAATTACACATTTACCCTTTTATATAAATACATTTACTTGAATTTCATAGAAATTGAGTCGAGCCGAGCTTGATATACCGAGTATTTATCGAGTTCGAGCATTAATGTAGAAATAATCGAGCTCGAGTCAAGTTTCAAGCTCGAGTTTTATATCACGAGTCGAGCTCGAGCTCGAAATATAAAGCTCGATCGAACTCGAGTTGAGTTTCGAGCTTGAGTTTTGGTATTCGAGTCGAGCTCTAGCTTGACAGTACTTGGCTCGTTTACACCCGTAATAGGCATGTCTATTACTCTTGATTCATTGATGTAAAAATGTCATTGTGATTATTAATATATTTCACCTTTAGAGAGAGAGAGAGAGAGAAAAAAAAAAATCTCCGGCTCTAAGATTGATACTCGTATTAAATTATTCGACGTTGCAGCTTCTCGGCTTCTCGCAAGTCTTATTACTGGTAACTAGAGGTGGTAAAACGGGCGGGTACGGGCTACTGGCCAAACGGGCTATGGGCCAAACGGGCGTGGGCCAAACGGGCGTGGGCTAAACGGGCATGGGCCAAACGGACTCATGTTATACGAATCGATTTTAAAACACCCAAAACGATGAAATAAATTCCTCGAGCGTAACACCTCAATTATATTTAAAAAATTAAATCTAAGTTTTTCTTTAAAAACAATCTAATGTTCGAGAAAAACATGTGTCCATTATGCCCATTTAACTTTTAAATAGGCAATGCATGCCCATTTCAAAAAAGAATGGGGTTCAAATGTGCCCAAATCTTTTAAAATTTTGCTCATTTAATTTATTTTTTTTATTTTTGGCACAAATTAACATAACAAATAGATAAGAGAAATTGAGAAAGCATATAACTATATATCAATCTATTTTAAACCCTTGGACTGTTTTTTAAAAGTGTTCATAAGCAGAGGGCCGTTTATGCATTTTATCCATAAAGATACCTATGATTTCTTTATTAAAAAGAAAATATTATGTAGGGTGGATTTACCGGATATAGCCCTTGATATTGCTTATATTCCAATTTTATCCCATTTTGTACGATACTTCTGTTACCAGTTGTACTACACACACGTTAAATAAATGGACTTTTCCTAATGTTTCTCGACGGCTGAATTTTTCAATACACATTGAGGTAAGTTGACCAAACTTTATAATTTTATGTTCTAAATATATTATAATAAGGTTTTAGTGACAAAAAATTTCGTCAAAGTCAAGCTTTTTGTCAAATAAAAATAATTACAACATATACTTTTTCAGATATAATATCAACAAATACAAACATTTAGCTTATTAGATTAGACCAATAATAACAATATGTAGTCAATCAATTCAAAGTTATTCAATTTTAGTAAATTTAAACATCAAATCACAAACTTACGTATTACATATGCAATATCGAATACTATATATGTGATTCACTCGTATTAAATGTTGCCAACGTAAAAGCAAATAGTTAAGTAATTTCTTTTAAGTAATTTAACAAACTCAGTTTGTAAAGATAAATGAAAAGGATTTGAACGTGAGATCAATATATATCTCATATTTGCCATAAATCCAATAAATCAATCTTACAATTTATTTTTTATCAAAATTAATAAAAGACCATTTTATTTTTCACCCTTTTTTAAAAAGTACCATATCTTGCAAATGGTAAATCTTCAAACTACAAAAAATACACCATCGCAACGAAAATTAAATTATCTTTCTATAGATATGCACTCATATATATTTTCGACAAACTTTTTTTTTCAAAAATTCCGCCCAGAAAAATCATATATGATTTATAAAAATCGAATCACATATGATTTTCACAAATCATATATGATTTGTAAAATCGAATCATATATGATTTTCACAAATCATATATAATTTTTCTGGACCGAAATTTTGAAAAAAAAATCGTTAAAAATATATATAAGTGCATATCTATAGAAAGATAATTTAATTCTCGTCGCGATAGTATGATTTTTTTCGGGGCAAATCACCAAAAAATGTAGTTAACTTGCCACTTTTTCCCATTGCATGTAGCATTTTTTTTTCTCATTCTGTCAATAAACCTCTATCGTTAGTCCTTTGTGTGTATCCGTTACCAAAAAACCTGCATCGTTAGTCCTTTATGCTAACGACCGTTAATAAATAACTTAAAATTTGGTTATCTTACGCTAAACTTGCGTCGTTGGTCCTTTATACTAACGATCGTTAAAAAATAACTTAAAATTTCGTTTTCTTACGTTTCCGTCCATTTATTTCACGTTTTCGTCCGTTTTTACACGTTTTCGTTCGTTTTAACACGTTTTTGTCGGTTTTTTCATGTCTTCATACGTTTTTACACGCTTTCTTCCGCTTTTTCAAGTTTTCGTCCGTTTTTTCACGTTTTCATATGTTTTTACACGTTTTCATCCGTTTTTTATTTTCGTCCGTTTTTGCACGCTTTCATTCGTTTTTACACGTTTTCGTCCGTTTTAACACGTTTTCGTTCGTTTTTCACGTTCTATCCGTTTTTACATATGTATTCGTCCGTTTTTACACGTTTTTTCACATTTTCATCCATTTTTACACGTTTTCATCCGTTTTAACACATTTTCGTCCGTTTTTGCACATTTTCATCCGTTCTTACACGTTTTCGTCTGTTTTAACACATTTTCGTCCGTTTTTTCACGTTTTCATCCGTTTTTACATGTTTTCGTTCGTTTTTACACGTTTTCGTTTGTTTTTTCACGTTTTCGTCCGTCTTTACACGTTTTGGTCCGTTTTAACACGCTTTCGTCAGTTTTTTCACGTTTTCATCCGTTTTTACATGTTTACATCCGTTTTTGCACATTTTTGACTGTTTTTGCACGATTCCGTCTGTTTTACACACTTTTGTCTGTTTTAACACGTTTTCGTCCATTTTTCTCGTTTTCCTCCGTTTTTACACGTTTTCATCTGTCTCTACACGTTTCCGTCCGTTTTTTCACGATTTCATCCATTTTTACAAAATGTGCAAACATTCGAAAACGTATTAATATGCGAAAAAAATAGACAAAATTTGCAAACACAAACGAAAACATGAAACAACGGATGAAAACGTGTAAAAACGGATGAAAACGTGAAACAACGGACGAAAATGTGCAAAAACAGACAAAAACGTGTAAAAAACGATGAAAACGTGTAGAAACAGATGAAAACGTGTTTAAACATACGAAAACGTGTAAAAACAGATGAAAACCTGCAAACAGACGAAAACATGCAAAAACGGATGAAAACGTGTAAAAACATATGAAAACGTGAAAAACAAACGAAACCGTGTTAAAACGGACGAAACCGTGTTAAAGCGGATGAAAACGTGTAAAAACGAACGAAAACGTGCAAAAATGAACGAAAATGTGTAAAAATGGATGAAAACGTGTAAATGTTAGGAATTAGAAAATTCCATAGTGAAGAGTCGGTCACCCCAAATGTTATCTAGCTTAAGTTAGCTCGTAGACTTGTCGTTAGTTACGTTATTTATCAGTTTATTAGTTAGTTATTAGTTTAGTTTAGCGTAGTGCAACACCGTGGAGGAAGGACGGGTCTTTACCCACTGTATCCCTGATCCACATGCCGATAGGAGGTCGTTGAGTCTGTAAGTATAAATACCCCTTCCATCCATGGAAGGGGTGGTGCTTCTCATTCAATATAACATTTCCTTTGTCTAAACCTCTAGCAAGAACACCCTCTCTCTCTACTTTCTCTCTCTAAAATGGTAAACATGTATTTTGATCTCCCAAGACCACCCGAATCATCAAACACAATAATATTTGGATCCTAACAATTGGTACCAGAGCCAAGGTTTTTGTGTTTTGATGATTTACATGGTTGTTTCATGGTTCGGTTTATGAGGCTTGTCTGGTTTGCTGTTGATAAATGTTTTATACCTGTTTTTGTTTACTGTTTTATTGGTCGGAATTTTTTTAAAACAATGTTACATGTCCTTTGGCCATATATTCATGTTAATATCATCTGTTTTTAAACAGTTTTACATGTCTTGTGTCAAGATTCTTGGTCCAAACAGTCACGATTATCAGTTTCTGTGACAATGTCTTGTATCAAAAGAAAAGTCATTGGGTCATGTGGTCACTTTTCTGGGTCAAAACTGCTTTTACAACAGTCATACAATGAATCTTTTATGCAGTTTTCTGGGTCAAAACAGTTTTTCTGGGTTTATCACGAATATGGTCGGAAAAGTAGTCGGAGAACTCATCGGAAAATGTATAAAATCATACTAGCGACTTATATTTATAAGTCAGCGAGTTGTGCTTTGAAAGATGTAGCGACTTATTGTTATTTGACTATTGAGTCAAATAAAAGTTCTAGCAACTTGACCTAGCGAGTTAGACCTAGCAACTTAGACCTAGCGAGTTAGACCTAGCGAGTTAGGTGATATTACATGCTAGCGACTTGACATTTGACCTAGCGACTTGTTATTTAACAAGTCGTAGCTACTTGGTTTGGAGATATTGGCTAGCGACTTGGTTTGGAGATATTGGCTAGCGACTTGGTTTGGAGATATTGGCTAGCGACTTGGATTTGGAGATATTGGCTAGCGACTTGCCTCTACTGTTTTAAGACTAGCGACTTGGTGACAGAAATGTAGAAGAAGTGTGTCTGAACTAAGACCAAGACTCAAGCAACCTCAGGCTATTATACCAAACCTTCATCAGTCCATAACCAACTCATACAACATTCAGGACTCAACAACTCATAAAACCTTCAAGACTCAACTACTCGTACAACCTTCAACCTTCAAGACTATCTAACATCCCCAACTCATACAACCGTCAAGACTCACCAAGACTCTAACTGAAAAGGTAAAACAACATACGAGATCTCAGACTATCATTTTTCGTGTGCTACATAAGAACATCAAGACTATCAAGTCTATAACACGAATCAAAAACTTCATCATTGATCAAAGATGCTGATAATATCCGAATGTGTAAGAAAAAGAGTGATAACAATATGGTTATTCTCTCTTTCTTGGTTTCGTTTTATGGTAAATCGACACTAGGCTTACTAAAACAGAAACGAATAATTAATTTTTGGTTTGATCTCAGAAACGTTTCGTGTCATTCATTGATTCACATGACCTCTAAGGGTCTTAACACGAAATGGTCATCATTGATTTGTGTTTGAAATTATACCTTCAAGATTATTCGAATCTTTAAGAAAGACTTTTAACAAATCTATTTTGTTAAAAACCTTTCTTGGTTCGATTTTGAACTAAAACTGATATCATATCTTAAGAAGGATCTAAGTAAAACCTACCTTTAACACCATCGTGGCTGTCCCATGTTCGTTACCATCCCTGTGGTATTAACGAAGGAATCATGCCATCCCTGTGGCTAGTTCGATTTATTAAACTTGTTATAGTGGCGAGTTAGATATGAGGAGCTTGGAAGTATTGAGAAAGGCTCGATAGATGATGAGGATTGATTATTGATGAAATGCGATATGAGTTTCATGCGTTTTTGGTGATGCAATTTACCAGATCTGTTTTTTTTGGAAAGAGAGTGTTTGTGGGAGGCGTATGTTTTATCACTTTTGTGATTAGGGTTAGAGTATTTTTGGGGTAAGTTAAGTGTGACTTGGTTTTATATAACCGGTTATATGTTTGTGTTTGGATTCGTTGATTAGGCCTGGAGATTTAATATTCGGTTATGGGCTTTCAGTTGTGATAATATTTGATCTGGGCTGAACTTACTTATAGACGGACTGGGCTGTTAATTGGTTGTTCCGATTATTTGTTTTAGCCTATATGGATCAGATATGCATATTTGGACCGGGTATTATAATGTGCGGCTTGGGCACCAGGCATTTAATTCACGGGTATGGTATATCGAGTATGGTATTTTGGTCGGATATATTTCACGGAGGATACAAATTCACGGTTTGAGCTTAATATTTGAGAAATGAATTATGGATGATGGTGAATGGATCGTTGAAGAACCAATGCATGATCCCCTAAAACAGATATTCACCGAAACCAAAGTTGTCATAACACATTCAAGCTGACATTGTTTACGGTTTTGTCTTGATTTTGTAAAATCCCGCGAAAGAAACTATTTCCCGGTTTAAATCATAGACTTGTAAAATCCCGTGACAATGGAAACATCCAGGTAATTGTAAAGTGCATATCCGGAACTATCATACGGTTTATTCTTGGTTTTGTAAAATCCCGCGAAAGAACTATTTCTCGGTTTAAACTATAGAATTTTTAAAATCCCGTGATGATGGAACCATCTTGGAGAAAGGAAAGCGTATCTCGGGGTCTTCTGATGCTGGTGTTACGGGTTCTGTTTCGAAGAAAGGATAAAAGGGTGTACTTCATAAATTGGATGTGTGTTTGGATATTCATCATGGCAGTTTGGTTATTTCATGGTTTTTCGGGGTTATGTGTTGTTGACCATGGTCGGGATGAAACCATTATCAAAGTTCATTTAAATGTCAAAGAAGGCTAGATTTGAACAGTTCAGAAGATGTGAAAACGGCGTTAATTCAGTATTATTTATTTGAGGTTGAAGTGAAATATCACGGGCGAGTGTACTTAGTATCTGAAGGTATCGGGGATGGATGGATGAAGATTCTTCATGATCCTTGTTCGAACTTATTATCAAAAAAACGAAGACTTAGAAATCTAGTTATCATTGGGTGTCTTTTACCTTTTCTTTTACCACTTGGGGGAATTGAGCTCTTATCACCTCAAAATAACTATCACTTAAAGGAGTTACGTTGTAGTGCTCAGTGTCACATTCAATTGTGGATTTTCAAGAGGTGATGTACGTCTTATACTTGATGGTTGGTTGGATGAAGAGTATAGAGTACTTAGAGATTCAATGGAGCATGAAGTCTCGGCACCGCTCTTTGTTACATATGTGCAAGTTTAAGTCACGAGTTTGGGTTAGCTTACTTCAGAGTCAAATTCATCATATTGGGTTTTCTCCATCAGTTGTCACAACAAAGAGCCTACAGAATGATAATGGGGTTGATTACATGTTTTGCTAAGAGAGCTGAAAAGAGAGAGATTATGACGTCTGTTCACATCAGTTCAGGCCTCGTACTCTAAAGAAAAGAGAAGTGTACGTTACAGTGCGCTCTATCTTTAAAAGAAGAGAAATCTTCTTATGACGTTTGAATACTTCTGTTCAAGCCTCGTTCTCTAAAGAAAAGAAAAGTGTACGATTCAGTGCGCTTTATCTTCTAAAGAAGAGAAATCTTCTTATTATGACCATTCTCATCAACATGCTTCATACTTTTTCCCTGCGCTTCAGTTATCAAGTGAACCGGACTACCGATGATTGTTTTCTTATTCCACTTGCTCAACTATAATGACATCCTGTGCTAATTTTGCGGGGGAGAAGTGTGAATTGACTACATTTTAAAGTTAATCACTTGTCTAATCAAGAATGGCATCTTCATATGCAATTCTTGAGGGGGAGAAGAAGTATGATAATTCTGCATGGTTGATCGATATCTGAGAATAAATGGTCAAACGGCTCCAAACATATGTAAGAACCGAGCTTCTTCTTATCGGGTCATCTTTACATGGTGTTTCTTCTAAGAGCCGTTAGTTGACATCTTCACAAGCTGATATGAGTTTATTGACAAAGTACTTCCGGTTAATGCTTCACGTGCACATCAACATGATGATTCCGAACAACCTTCTGTTCTTGTTTGATGTGATTGTTTGCTTGGTGTTACCATTTCGTGTGCTCGCTGCGGGCTGATTGCTGATTTCCTTGATGAACATCTTTCTGTTCTTGTTTGATTGGGAGGGATCTTAATTAAGGGTATTTGCAAGATGTAAGTTAATTGGGAAGCTTTTTGGTGATGTTCTTGTGTTTTGGTGAGTCGAAGATGTTAACTATCTATTCCCCAACTGGACAATCTTGAAGAAGGTCGAGTCTACAGTGGGTTCTACATTTTCTGATACATGTTAGAAGACTAAAGACGCGTTGCATTTGATTATCTGAAGACTTCTTCTTAATCTGAGCATTTATCAAACAGATTGTCGGTTTAGGGGAGAGCACTAATTGGGGGAGAGTGAAATGTCGAATTTAATCCCCAATTAGACTTGCTCATATTATTCAGCAAGTTGATTCCTACAAGATTACAAGTGTTCTTCTCATAAAGATTTCAAGTATTTGGGCTTATAATATGTTGCTGATTCTGAAGTGTCAAAACCAGCAAGGGGAAGGAGACACGTATCTAAACGCGAGTAAACTTGATGAACTTAATACTTCTAAGTAATTGAAGATATCCCGGGAAGACAAATGTTATTACCGCAGAGAAACTCAAGGTTTGACTCATGGCGAGTAAACTTGATGGACTTAATACTTCTAAGTGATTGAAGTTATCCCGGGAAAACAAATGTCATGACCGCAGAGAAACTCAAGGTTTTACTCATCAAAGCGTTTAGTGTTCTTATTCCAACGTCGTGGGGGAAGTGATGTAAATGAAAGTTTCTGAAGATAAAAGAGGTACACTGGTGTGTGATGATCTCGATGTTATCGCAATCATCAGGGGAGAGAGAATTGTGTACATTGGGGGCGCTCAGCTGTCTCACTTGAGGGCTTAATCAGTGATTCAGAGATATAATCACTTATTCCGGAGTTGACATCCGCAGAGATTGTCATCCGCAGAGATAATCAGTGATTCGGCCTGCTTCTTCAATGTTATCAGTTGTTCTCTCTTTGGGGAATGTGTGTACTTCGGGTCCTTGAGCTTCATACACGATCATCAGGGAAGAAAGCCATTGTTTACCACAAACATTGGGGAGGTGTTTTCTCTCCGGGCATGATGTGTATTCGGGAGAGTTCTTGGATATTGGTGTACTTCAGGTTCTTGAGCTTCATACACGTTCATCAGGGAAGAAAAATGTGAACATGGGAAGGTGTTCTTCATTCCCCTCATGAAGTGTATTCGGGAGAGTTCTTGAGCATTAAACTAAGAGACGGACTGCATCATTTCAACTACACGAGGGAAGTGTTCTCTTGACACCGTTTGGAATGGATCGTTTCAGACTTCAGTGGTAATGAAATTTGAGAAGAAATTTAAAGAGTGGGATGAAACGTTGTTGTTCTTCTTCTTGATGATACAACCCCGAATGGAGATCCTCGATTATCGTTCTTAAATGGAGCAGCGGGATTTATGGTAATGGTGTGCTTTTCTGTGCACCTGGCTAAGGCAAGCTTGAAATAGAGCTTCGAATCTGCTCAGCTAAAGGATTTTCGGTTTGGGGGGAAGCTGCCAAAGTCTCACTTTCAGATGGTTCTATTTCTTTCAATTCAAGATCCCTTGGAAGCTTTGGTGGTGGATGTTTAAGAGATGACGAATTATATCTTCTACGACGTGCTGCTCGATATCCTTATCTCGGTACTCGTATCATCATCCTCTTTAACTATATCATCTATTCTATCTTTGTATATATTTATTAAAAAAAAAAAAACCAAATACAAAAATATAAAACCAGCAAAACAAAATACAAAAATATAAAACCAACAAAAAGAAAATAGAAAAATATAAAATCTTCAAAGATCCATAAAAATTCAGAAAATTTGAAAAAGACCAAAAATATGTTTTCTCAAGACATGTCTTCTGGTATCGATAACATCTACGGTCTTAGAAATGTCATTCAATAATGGCACGAGACTTTAGATGAAGTTCGAGCAGGAGGTGTAAATATTTTTTTCTAAACATGTCACAAACAAAGGCTTACAGTTATTTCAGACTGTAACCCGCGCTTCAAAAAATGGCTTGCAGTTACTTCAGACTGTAACCCGTGCTTATAAAATGGCTTGCTATTATTTCTGATAGCAACCCGTTTTTCAAGAAAGGAAAGTGCTACGCTTAAACGATTTTCACAAAATTCATGCACTTATCCTAAAAACAAAACAAGGAAAGTATGTCGAAGGACTGCTGTTCCTACACAAATGTTTTTCCATCTAAAATTCTTCAGAAAAATATTTGTTGTATTTCAAAATGGTGGTAAAATGAGTTGCTTGAAAAATCAATCAGGATCAGAGTTTTCGTATTAATTCGCAAAAACTCAATCGATGACTTCAGCACTTTTAAAACTTTTCAAGAAAAAGAGTCATTGATTGAGGGGAAGAATATTTTTCAAATTTATATCATCTAACGGACTTTCTTAATTATCCTACGTGTTTATCTGAAAAAATATAATTGCCTATGTTGAAGGACTAGGTTTCTAGGTTATGATTGTTAGGTTTAGATGATTAAAGTTTGATGAACAGATAATTCCCATGCTTTATATGATCTGATTGACATGTTGAATTGACTTTTATTAGTCGATTGCTGTTTGGGTGATGTCGACCACCATATATCTGTATGTGTGTTCACTAACGTATGCAGGTATATTGGTATATAAGAATGTTCCCGATCCGGATCCCACAACTGAATATGATTGGATGCCGAAAGGAAAGGGTAACGATTTCTTGAGTCGACAAATGAAGAAACGGAGCTTAATTTGACTTCAATGAAGAGTTGGCATAAATGCAACGTAAGAGGTCTCACTGCATCAGCAGATGGTTTTCTTCTAAGTGATTGAAGAAACGGAGCTTAATTGGACCTCAGTTGGCATTATAAAATGCAACGTAAAAGGAAGTCTCACTGCATCAGCAGACGGTTTTTCTTCCAAACCCTACAGCAACAACAACAGAAGCTTCTCAACCATCTAACGTATCTTTGTGCAGGATATCATTTTTTAAACAATTTTGAATAATTTGATTAAATTGTTTTGAAAATGGAAAATATTGTTTTGAAAATATATTGGACTAATTTTTTGAAAATCACCGGACTTCTTGTTATCAAAACCTAAGTCACTCAATTATTGACTTCTGTCATGGATTGAGGGGGAGAGTGATTTTAGATAAAATATTTTCAAATGATATTTCTTCACAAAAAGTCCGTTTGTACAAAATTTGTGGTGATCTAAAGATTTAATGTTATGTCATGGTATGATTTTTTCTTTAGAATCAAGGTCTTTCAAAATGAAATTTTTTCTGTTCTTGTTTGATTGTGAAATTGTTTTATTTTACTAAAAGATCTCTTAAAAAACTATCATATCTGACACTAACAATCTTTAATGTCTTAAATTGGTCCTTATCTGTCATTTTTCAAAAATTAAATCTTGCCACGTCTTTCCCCAAACTCTTTTAAATGATTTAAATCAATTGGGATCACAAATCTCAAAAGGTTTGAAATTTTGATCGGGTGAGAGATCGTGATTTAAATCTCATATCTGTTTTAACGGAATTGGTTTTAGTCCTTTAAAGGCACTCCTGCCTCCATGTGCCAAACGATTTCTAATATACAATGCACATGTTGAGGAGGAGCATTTATCCAAAAACAAGATGAGTATTTAAACCTGGCCACATTTTCTCCTATGTTTTCTAAACCTTATTAAATCACTTGGGATCCAAAATCTCAAAGGGTTTGATATTTTTGATCGGGGGAGAATTTGTGATTTAATAATGAAATTTGATAAAAGTTGATCGTGTTGATTCAGTTGTGCAGGCTGCTCTCTCATATGTGCTAAACGCTTTCGAATCTCGAAGCATATATTGAGGGGGAGCATTTTATAAGAAAATAAACTATCGAGGTACAAAAGCTTTTATGTTTTAACATAATGTACCTTGATTGAGTTTTCAAATGGTTTATTAAATGGCTTTTGTAATCGTGGATGTGCTTCAAAAGAACTCTTGCCTCTATGTGATAAAAATGACTTCAAATATCCTATGCACATATTGAGGGGGAGAATTTTACCATGAAAATCAAATGGCTTTTTCGTATGAAAATTGTGATCAAAGAAAATATTTCAAAGTCCTCTTGCCTCCTTGTGCTAAACAATTTCTAAATCATACGCACATGTTGAGGGGGAGGTTTTCTAAACGATCAAAACTATTAAGGTACAAAATGCTTTGATCTCGTATCACAAGTACCTTGATTGTTTTACCAAATGATTTTTCAATTGGTTTTAAGGAAGAATGAACTGTACCAAAAGACCGACCAATTTACTTTATGCATGGTGTTATAAGGATGGTTAGGTTAGGTATTTGTTCCCACGATCCGCCAGAACCGGAGGGATCTACCCAGGGACAATCCACTAGATAGTGTAGAAGTCCTTAGGTATGATGAAAAAAGGAGAAAAATGAGAATTGGGAAGAGTGCGGACTGAGACAAAGCTAGTACTGGAATAAACCCAACAAGGTTCTAGTTATGAAGTCTCGGTAAGCACTGAAGGGGTTGAAGAATGAAAAAGAAATGAATATGAAAAGGGTGAAAAGAAATAGCCCTCCATCAATTCAACCTTAGGGCAGTAACCGGGTTCAATACATATGCTACTGGTTGTTACTAAGGTAACACTGGTATTGAAGACAAGACGTCATGGACCCAGTGACGCACTGCACTAAACTTCCCAAGCCACTCAAGTTCCTCTTAAAAGGGCTTGTTTCACTCTCACGGGGAACCGACATTATCTATCGACTTTCTCTTAGAGATTGTTGATATTGAAGAAGGAGACCCTCTCCCTAGTCTCCGACACAGGAACCAAATGTGCACTATTGAGTCTAGAGCCAAGAGATCATCCACAATATCTCGTTAGGACACTAAATTCTTGAAGACTTGCTTTTTCACACAATGTGGAAAGTAAGTATATATTAAGAGTCCTACGCATTATCCTTGTGGTATTGCCAGAACATCCGAGTGATATGTAAAAATACTCACAATGAAGATGGAAATCCTTCTAGAGCCAACATCTAACAAGCTCTTGGTGGGTGACATGTGAAATCTTGCAAAAGATCAAGCTTGTGACAACTGGATAGAAACGATGGGGAGATTCATTCTTGAATCAACCTTGGTCCAGGAATGGAATTGACGAATACTTTTGGAAAAACCGTTCGATGTGCAAACCTTCTTTTCTCTAGCACGTCGAATGTGTATTCATTTCAAATTCAAAACGTATATCTGATTGAAAAATACTTTTAGAAAAACCGTTCGATGTGCGAATCTCTTCTTTTCGCTAGCACGTCGAATGTGTACTCATTCTCTAATACAAAAAGTATTTTGATTGAAAATTGATCTTTCTCATAAAACCTTCGTCGTATTGCAAAACTCTTTCTTCAAGCAATACGCGACTGTTTTTCAAATCATTTTTCATCAATCAGTGAATCTCAATTCGCTGGTTCACCCACTCCGTGTTGTCTTCTTTGAGATGTTCCGGTTTGAGAACAGCTAGAACAGCTGCGAAACCCTGTCAAGGAGATTCTTAGGAATCCTACCTGATCACAGGCAGTACTTGTACTGATCAACGGGGAACCGTGGGCCGTGTACCTTAATTCAACGAAAATGATCAAAGACACTTTCGTGCGCTTTATTGCTAACTGTCGTATGCAGGTATACCCCGACGATTGCAGCTGATCAGAATTGAGGAGTCAATCCAAAGCCGCATGTTCACAGCATCCACACTTAATTGAAGAAATCATGACTGGTGCATATTTACATAACCTGGCTCTGATATTTCATACTATGTTTCTGCTACGCTGCTGCAAATATCATGAGCCAGTAAGGCTTCCGCTACTCTGATGGAAAGATGTCATGATTCAAAAGTGTGAGCATGTCGGTCCGAAAGTCACAACTTCACATGATGGCAACACAATAAAGGGTGATCCAGAGATTTACTGTGGCTGATGATCTCTATGAAAGCTCGAAGATCATCAAAGATGTGGATCAGTTAAAGGCCTCCACTAAAAGTACAAATCAGTGCGGACTTTGAAGAATCATGACAAAGGACCAGGTACTTTCCTCTAATAATGGAGGTACTAAATACGTCCAACCTACGGTTATCCAAAGATCTAATCCCTCGATTGCTCCTAAGTCGTCTAAAATTGATCCTACACTTTCACGATTTACGGTTAAAAGCAAACATGCAGAATTCAGACCGGTGACTAGCAAGAATGACTTGCCTAAACTTCACGTTTCTCAAGAACCAGAACCGGAGACCATAACGGAAGTAGTGGAAATTGCTAGCTCTCAGAGCACACCACTTGTCCCACCTCCGGATTTTTCAAAATGTTCTTTGAGTCTAAATAGTCATTCGGATCACCATGTTGATTTTGTTGATCCTTTGAATAAACTGATTCCTCTTCATAACTCTCAAATAGAATCGTTTATTCCTTGTGTCGGTTGTGGTGAGCCTCTTTTTGGTTCACCATGTCGCTGGTGTACGTGTGTACAGTGTGGTAATGATATTCGGAACGGGAGTTGTTTGTTTTGTGATTCGAGGAATTCATTTGATTATGATCCTAATCCGAACTCATTTAACGACCCCTCAAATTTTTCTAATTACCCACCACAGCCCGACTTATCTTCATATAATCAACAATACTGCTATGAATTTTGTGGAGGTCCTCACCAAGGATTTGAATGTCAATCCGGAAACACGTTTGTCTATGAACAGTTTTCCGATGATGCTCAGAACTTTGGCTATGACCAATATCCATATGATTCACCAATCCAGGCTCAACAGTTTTACTGTTGTGAGAACTGTGGAGGTCCCCATTTCAGCTCTGATTGTCAAACAGGGAATCCATTTCCTTGTAACAATTATGACTATCCATATCACGACCAATTTCCACAGTGCCAAATGACTCAAACTCCTCAGCAAACTCAACAAGACACTTATCTAGAGCTTCTGGAGTCAGTGAAAAGAACTGAGGAGTTGAGTAAGACAGCATTTCATAATGTTCCCAGTTTTTCTTGTGTGATTCAAAATTCACATGAGAAATCCATGGAAGAATTGCTAGCTGAAGAGCAGGTTGCTAAAATAAATTCTCAAATTGCTTTTGAAAAGTCTATTAGGGAATTAATTGCACAAGAAAAAGCAGCCAGATCTAGCTCGCAATTTCGTTTTATTCCTGATGATAGTGATGATGATGATACACTTGAAGATTCATCAGATTCATCAGTGGATATCCCAGCAGTTGAGATTCATTCTCAAACAACTGCTATCACACCTGAGGTTCACACTCACTCTCTGCACATGGGGGATGAGCTTCTTGACACTGTTCCTGAAAAGGAGTCGGACGAATTCATAAAGTCTAGTGTTGAGGACCTTGTCCCAATCCCGAGAGAGTCACAGGGAACTTTTGAGCATATGTGTGATATCCCTTTCCCTCTTGAGTGTTCAAAAGATCATTCCGATTTCATTCCACTTTCATCTGAAAGTGATGATGATCTCTTTAATTTCAAATCCAATCTGGGAGAAATTGAAAGTCTCCTTTATAATGATCGTTCACTCACTTCTCACCCTAACAATCCAATAGAGAATGTTAATCACCTTGTTCCCGAAGCATTAAAAGCTACTTTCACCAATCCTCTATTTGAATTCGACTCTGAATTCACTTTAATTTCTGAGAATCTACTCTTTGATACTCAGATCGAGGATAGTGATGAGCCCACAATGGAACAAGAGTTCACAAATTCACTTCATGTGAATGATTCTCTTTACGAGGAGTTCTCCTTTGAACTCACTCATATCATATCTCTACCAGAGTATGATAACTTCCACTTTGATCTAGACATAAATGATTTTTGTGTTCCGGAGGAAAATGTTCTCAACCATGAGAACTTGCTTGATATCAAAATCCCATCCCTCCCGCCCAGAATATGTCTTGATCAAATGAGCTTAAATGATGAAATTCATGATCCAGAAATCATGAATTCTCCTATAGATGAAGATGAGTTAGTCATGATTTTCATCATGATTTTCTTTCTTTTCTTCGCCTATCCCGTGTCTTCTCCTGTTCTTCACTCCTTCGGGAATGAAGACATTATTTTTGATCCCGGCATTTTCATTAATCAATATTGAGCCGGTTCTATGTATATCTCATCGGTGTGGAACTTTCACGTACTTCAATGTTTATACAAACATCTTGAATGAAAGTTCGATGGAGATTGTCTCTTCCACTTACTTCCCCATGACAAATTAATTCGGGGTCGAGTCAAGCTAGCGACTCGGTAATCAAAATCAGTAGCTAAACATGGGTTTTCACCCGTGTGTACCACCCTAGTGTGGGGGAGATGCCCCACATGTTGTATATAGACCTTAAAAACTTTGAAAATTGTAAATATTAAAAAAGAGAATAATTGTTGTGTTTCTACACTTAGCTAGTAATGTTATCTTTTTACGTTCTAAGTTTCGGCATAACAGCCGGTACTTTGAATATTGAGGACAATATTCATTTCTAAGTGTGGGGGGAAATTCTGGCGAATTTGATCATAAATGTACCCTTTTAGTCCCTTTTTCCCCCAAAATGGCCAAATTTTAAAATTTTTTATTTAGTGGAAGTACTATGTACTAAACACAACAAATGGTAATCAGTCCACCATGTCTAACCCACATAAGGATTGGCTAATCCAGGAGCAAACGGCTCTTGGTAAAGATATCTCAAATCCGTTTATGGCTTGCAATTTGCCCAAAATTGTATGGTATTCAACTCACCATATCCTAAAAAGTGAAGAGTTGGCTAGCCCGCAAGGTTATGGCTTGTGGTAAAGGCAGTGGAAAAACCATAATTGGTAATAGACTCACCAAAGATAATATTGATAATTTATCTAAGAGTTGGCTAGTCCAGAAGCAAACGGCTTCTGGTAAAGACAAAATCAAATCCGTTGAAAGCTGGTGGTTTGCTCAAAATCACATGGTTATCGGTGTACCATGGTTCTTACTTGAACTGAAATATTTGGCTACTCCAGAAGTAATGGCTTTTGGTAAAGAGATAAAATCCATTAACTTTTCTCAAATCATTGCTAGGGACTAGCAATATCTTAGTGTGGGGGATTGATGAGTATCTAAATACTCATCATTTTTATACTGTTAGAATGCCAAAAACATCTGAAAACACTCAGAAACACATCAAAATGATAAAAATATCACAAACAAGTGTTTTATATGTTTTAAATGCAAAAACATCAAAATCTGGTGAAAAACGTATCAAGTTTGCATAATTGGCAGTTTTAATTCCCCAAGTTATAAAAGTTGTCAAAATTAGTCCCTGGTAATTCAAAAACTTGTAAAATATCATTTTAGGTCCTTGGGATTCAAAAGTTGTCAAAACAACCCTTTTAAAGTTTAAAAATCACAAAATGACAACTTTAGTCCCTCAAGTTTGGAAAATGTCAAATATAGTCCTTGGTTAATTTAAAAAGTGAAATTTATCAAAAATAAACCTTGTACTATTTATAATTGACAACATTGGTCCTTTATGATAAGTTTTGGGAAATTACACTTTTAGTCCCTCAAAATTCAAAAATGGCATAAAAGGTCCTTGGAATTATAAAAAATGGAAAATATTCAAATGTCATCCTTGTACTATTAAAGATTGGCATGAATGGTCCTTAATATAAGATTGGAAAAATTGCTAGTTCAGTCCCTTAACTTTCAGGATGTTACAAGAATGGTCCTTGTATGTTACTAGCTACACCAATCCAAATCCAATCCACAAAACCAACCCAGCTGGCCCATATCTAGCCCAAACCCAATACCAGTTTTAAAATAAAAACCCGCGCCACTGTAGCTCCTCCTCTCCCACACCTGTAATCACAAAACCAGACATGGTTTTTACCTCACCACCTCACCTCCACCTTTCCACATCACTTCCCCAGCTGTAATACATACCCCCTCCACCTCCACATCCAGCCAATTTGCATTTAATGCTTAAACCTGCTCATAAGACTTTTCCCGCCAAAATTACACATGGACGATTAAGATGCTATCAGACCTATCCAATGGTGGGAAATGATCAGAGGAATGAGGAAAAGCTTTTGGAGGTCAATAAAAAGGAAAAGAAGCAGAGGAGAATGACCAAGTAGTGTAATTTTAGTTTTAATATGTCGTTTTTAATATTCTAAGCTTTACAGTGTTTGTTCAAGTTTTTAAATACTTTGTAATAAATTTCTAGTGTATTAAGACTCTTATTTCAGTTTCAATCTCAGTATCAAGTTATATCTCAGTTTATGCAAATTTTCATTATTCAAAAATTCTCAATGATATGCAAATGTTGTTACTCGTTGTTGTTTAGTACTTATAAGCCCACATTAAGCTCTTATAAAGCTTAAATGCTGGAAGAAACTTTAAAATTCCAGTTTAGATTCTAAACTCAGAAAATACCAAATATTACCAATAAATTAGTTAAAAATAAAAAGCTATGGGAAATGATCAAGAAAGGTGTGCAGAGCTGTTCTTTGGATTACTATTTGGGTTAGAGCTTATTGGGAAGCATTAGGATTGATTCTCAGACCTTGGTACTTTGTCCTGTGCATGAACTCACTTGTAAGCTATTTCTAAAAATTATTGCATTTTTACTGTTTAATTCGTCCTAAGCTTGGATCTCTGCATGTTTATGTTTATTGGTGTTAAGTGAGTATAATTGAGCTTTAAAAATAGTCAACTGTTCTTTTTAATTTATAGATAATAAGAATTTTATTTTAAGCAGTGAAAATAGAGTAAGTATAATCTCTTAATTATATGTTATTAATGTTGTTGTTCTATGTTCCTTGAGTCTTATTTAATGATATCATTAGGTCTGCAAAGTATATGATGGTATTAATCTGTGTTTCTCTTTGAAAATTTTCAAATCAGTCAACAGAACTAGTGTTTGGAATTACTGATTCAGTTGAATTCCATTGAATGCTTGTTAATGCTCTTGGTTGCTTTAAGTCAAATTGATATCTAATAGCTCAGTTTAAGTAGAAAAACCAGTCCTTAGTTGCTAGAAAGTCAAAAACATCTTTAATCTCATTTAGTTATTCAACTGTTGGAATTTTTGACTGCATAATCATACAAACTGGTTTGAAAGTTGTTCATCTAGCTTAATCTCATATCATTGTGGCTTATTTCAACTAATTTAGTCCTTAGAATTGATTTAAAACTAAAAAAAGTCAACATAGTAATTCAACTAAATAGTCAAAACAGGACCTGTGCACAGTTGTGGTACCCATTTCACAAGCTCTTAGAGAGCTTATTAATGGCTTATAGCTTATGTGTTTTAGCTTTTTGAGAAGCTCATCCAGCTGACTCAATGCTCCAAGTTTCATTTTTTCATTTATAGCTTATTAGGTAGGGCTGCACTCAGCTTTTTCTTTGTCCCATTTTAACTTAGTACACTGAGTTATACTCAGTGACTTTTTCCAACTTTTCAAAAGCTCACCAAAAGCTATCTAGTGAACCAAATAATGGGTACTTTAGCTTTTTGAAAATTTCAACTGGTCATCTTGATAATCCAAGTTTTTGTTTTAAATTTATAGCTTATTTCAGTGCTTAAAATATAGCTTAAAGGTGCCTAGTGAATTATATAAGTGTCCTGTACAATACAGTTAAGTAGTGCTTATTTATAGCTTAACCTGTGCTTATTTATAGTTAATTGAGTTTCTTCAAATGTTGTATTAGCTTATTATCATAGTCTTAGCTTATTTCCAGTATCACCTTGCTTATTAAGTAGCTTACAAGCCATTTGGCTTATCCTTATGCTTATTTCCCTTTTCTAGCCACTGTTGAGAATATAAGTTGATTAAGAGCTTATTTCTTATTCATATTGCTCTATCAGTTATAACTCTAGCTTATTATTAGTTCTTGAGCTTGATTGTAGTAACTTAGTTTAAAATCCTAGCTTATTTAGCCATTTTGGTCTAAGCTTTAGCTTATTTTATTTCATTTAACCACTGTTAAGTAAAATAAGCTCAAACAGAGCTTATTGGTTAATTTCATAAAAAGTTTTAGTTTTAAAAAGTGCTTATTTGAATGTGCGTAACAAGTTTGTAAAAAGAAAATTCGAAAAAAAAAAATGTTTTACAAAAAGGGAGAGGCAAGGGTCGAACCTGAGACCTCTCCCTTACAAGGGTGATAGTGGGTACCTGGATGCCAATTGCCCTTGGGACTTCTTTCGTTATTTCTTTGCAAAACCAATGTCTTATATAGGTTTGGCAGTTTAAGCTTATACGTAGCTAATTGCTTATTTGTAGCTTATTTATAACAGCTTTTTCATGTTTCTTATTTTTCTTGTCTTTGTATATGTATAAAGTATTTTATATAAAAGTTTCAGATTTTTCCAATTAGTTTTAGTATTTTTAAACATTTAATTAGTATAAATCCTTATTTAAATCATAATAAAAAATATAAAAGTCTAAAAAATATAAATCTTTTTTCTAAAATTTTCTTTTATCATATATTTTGTAATAAAATTAGTTTTACACTCGTAGGCCTTTTATTTCATAAATTTTACGTTTTTGCTTGCGCTCCAGCGCCATTTTCGTAAATAACGCTCGTTTCCATTTTAAATAACGTTTTTAGATATTTTGAGTTTACGTTTTAGTTAAGATAGTTTATTTAAGTTATTTTGTTTTATAAATCATAAACGTTCATCCATTTGTAAAAATAGTGATAGCGTTTATTTAATAGATTTTAACTTTTTAATCTTTTTAATTTGCATTTAAGTCGCTTTTACTTGTTAATCTTTTCTTTAGGTAATTATCCATCGAAAACCTTATCGATCACTATCCTTAGTGATCATTCTACTATCTGATTAAGTTGCTTAAACACCAATTCATCCTCCGTGGGACTTAACGACCCAGGAATCCACTGTATCCTCTGATCTTAAATTGTATTTGTGCTTAAGCTGTTTTAAGTCTGTTAGACTTGACTGTTTAGCGCCGATCAAATTTTGGCGCCGCTGCCGGGGAGGCTGTAAGCGTGTTTTAAGCATTTCCAGATCCATTCTTGCACATATACCATTGTTTGTAAACAGTTTTCTGTAAAGTTGATCAAAATCAAAAAGTTCATTAACACTTTTCCTAAAGTGTTAACAACACCAAAAATATTTTCATTCTTTGTTTTTATGGCATGTTTTTCAAAAATCCAAAAATATTCATCTTTACCCTCTTACCCTTTTTGATTCTTTATCCCTTTACCCTCTATCCTTTTGATTCTAAACTTCTTCTATTCTCATGGAATCTCTCAACTACGACGAAATCTGGAACGAAGTTGAAAAACTTCCTATTTTATCACAAATGTCAAGAATTCGTATTGTTCGTGATGATCCATTGATTCTGCGTAGGGAAATAGAACGAGAAACCGGACCAAAATTTGATCGGCGCTAAACAGTCAAGTCTAACAGACTTAAAACAGCTTAAGCACAAATACAATTTAAGATCAGAGGATACAGTGGATTCCTGGGTCGTTAAGTCCCACGGAGGATGAATTGGTGTTTAAGCAACTTAATCAGATAGTAGAATGATCACTAAGGATAGTGATCGATAAGGTTTTCGATGGATAATTACCTAAAGAAAAGATTAACAAGTAAAAGCGACTTAAATGCAAATTAAAAAGATTAAAAAGTTAAAATCTATTAAATAAACGCTATCACTATTTTTACAAATCGATGAACGTTTATGATTTATAAAACAAAATAACTTAAATAAACTATCTTAACTAAAACGTAAACTCAAAATATCTAAAAACGTTATTTAAAATGGAAACGAGCGTTATTTACGAAAATGGCGCTGGAGCGCAAGCAAAAACGTAAAATTTATGAAATAAAAGGCCTACGAGTGTAAAACTAATTTTATTACAAAATATATGATAAAAGAAAATTTTAGAAAAAAGATTTATATTTTTTAGACTTTTATATTTTTTATTATGATTTAAATAAGGATTTATACTAATTAAATGTTTAAAAATACTAAAACTAATTGGAAAAATCTGAAACTTTTATATAAAATACTTTATACATATACAAAGACAAGAAAAATAAGAAACATGAAAAAGCTGTTATAAATAAGCTACAAATAAGCAATTAGCTACGTATAAGCTTAAACTGCCAAACCTATATAAGACATTGGTTTTGCAAAGAAATAACGAAAGAAGTCCCAAGGGCAATTGGCATCCAGGTACCCACTATCACCCTTGTAAGGGAGAGGTCTCAGGTTCGACCCTTGCCTCTCCCTTTTTGTAAAACATTTTTTTTTTCGAATTTTCTTTTTACAAACTTGTTACGCACATTCAAATAAGCACTTTTTAAAACTAAAACTTTTTATGAAATTAACCAATAAGCTCTGTTTGAGCTTATTTTACTTAACAGTGGTTAAATGAAATAAAATAAGCTAAAGCTTAGACCAAAATGGCTAAATAAGCTAGGATTTTAAACTAAGTTACTACAATCAAGCTCAAGAACTAATAATAAGCTAGAGTTATAACTGATAGAGCAATATGAATAAGAAATAAGCTCTTAATCAACTTATATTCTCAACAGTGGCTAGAAAAGGGAAATAAGCATAAGGATAAGCCAAATGGCTTGTAAGCTACTTAATAAGCAAGGTGATACTGGAAATAAGCTAAGACTATGATAATAAGCTAATACAACATTTGAAGAAACTCAATTAACTATAAATAAGCACAGGTTAAGCTATAAATAAGCACTACTTAACTGTATTGTACAGGACACTTATATAATTCACTAGGCACCTTTAAGCTATATTTTAAGCACTGAAATAAGCTATAAATTTAAAACAAAAACTTGGATTATCAAGATGACCAGTTGAAATTTTCAAAAAGCTAAAGTACCCATTATTTGGTTCACTAGATAGCTTTTGGTGAGCTTTTGAAAAGTTGGAAAAAGTCACTGAGTATAACTCAGTGTACTAAGTTAAAATGGGACAAAGAAAAAGCTGAGTGCAGCCCTACCTAATAAGCTATAAATGAAAAAATGAAACTTGGAGCATTGAGTCAGCTGGATGAGCTTCTCAAAAAGCTAAAACACATAAGCTATAAGCCATTAATAAGCTCTCTAAGAGCTTGTGAAATGGGTACCACAACTGTGCACAGGTCCTGTTTTGACTATTTAGTTGAATTACTATGTTGACTTTTTTTAGTTTTAAATCAATTCTAAGGACTAAATTAGTTGAAATAAGCCACAATGATATGAGATTAAGCTAGATGAACAACTTTCAAACCAGTTTGTATGATTATGCAGTCAAAAATTCCAACAGTTGAATAACTAAATGAGATTAAAGATGTTTTTGACTTTCTAGCAACTAAGGACTGGTTTTTCTACTTAAACTGAGCTATTAGATATCAATTTGACTTAAAGCAACCAAGAGCATTAACAAGCATTCAATGGAATTCAACTGAATCAGTAATTCCAAACACTAGTTCTGTTGACTGATTTGAAAATTTTCAAAGAGAAACACAGATTAATACCATCATATACTTTGCAGACCTAATGATATCATTAAATAAGACTCAAGGAACATAGAACAACAACATTAATAACATATAATTAAGAGATTATACTTACTCTATTTTCACTGCTTAAAATAAAATTCTTATTATCTATAAATTAAAAAGAACAGTTGACTATTTTTAAAGCTCAATTATACTCACTTAACACCAATAAACATAAACATGCAGAGATCCAAGCTTAGGACGAATTAAACAGTAAAAATGCAATAATTTTTAGAAATAGCTTACAAGTGAGTTCATGCACAGGACAAAGTACCAAGGTCTGAGAATCAATCCTAATGCTTCCCAATAAGCTCTAACCCAAATAGTAATCCAAAGAACAGCTCTGCACACCTTTCTTGATCATTTCCCATAGCTTTTTATTTTTAACTAATTTATTGGTAATATTTGGTATTTTCTGAGTTTAGAATCTAAACTGGAATTTTAAAGTTTCTTCCAGCATTTAAGCTTTATAAGAGCTTAATGTGGGCTTATAAGTACTAAACAACAACGAGTAACAACATTTGCATATCATTGAGAATTTTTGAATAATGAAAATTTGCATAAACTGAGATATAACTTGATACTGAGATTGAAACTGAAATAAGAGTCTTAATACACTAGAAATTTATTACAAAGTATTTAAAAACTTGAACAAACACTGTAAAGCTTAGAATATTAAAAACGACATATTAAAACTAAAATTACACTACTTGGTCATTCTCCTCTGCTTCTTTTCCTTTTTATTGACCTCCAAAAGCTTTTCCTCATTCCTCTGATCATTTCCCACCATTGGATAGGTCTGATAGCATCTTAATCGTCCATGTGTAATTTTGGCGGGAAAAGTCTTATGAGCAGGTTTAAGCATTAAATGCAAATTGGCTGGATGTGGAGGTGGAGGGGGTATGTATTACAGCTGGGGAAGTGATGTGGAAAGGTGGAGGTGAGGTGGTGAGGTAAAAACCATGTCTGGTTTTGTGATTACAGGTGTGGGAGAGGAGGAGCTACAGTGGCGCGGGTTTTTATTTTAAAACTGGTATTGGGTTTGGGCTAGATATGGGCCAGCTGGGTTGGTTTTGTGGATTGGATTTGGATTGGTGTAGCTAGTAACATACAAGGACCATTCTTGTAACATCCTGAAAGTTAAGGGACTGAACTAGCAATTTTTCCAATCTTATATTAAGGACCATTCATGCCAATCTTTAATAGTACAAGGATGACATTTGAATATTTTCCATTTTTTATAATTCCAAGGACCTTTTATGCCATTTTTGAATTTTGAGGGACTAAAAGTGTAATTTACCAAAACTTATCATAAAGGACCAATGTTGTCAATTATAAATAGTACAAGGTTTATTTTTGATAAATTTCACTTTTTAAATTAACCAAGGACTATATTTGACATTTTCCAAACTTGAGGGACTAAAGTTGTCATTTTGTGATTTTTAAACTTTAAAAGGGTTGTTTTGACAACTTTTGAATCCCAAGGACCTAAAATGATATTTTACAAGTTTTTGAATTACCAGGGACTAATTTTGACAACTTTTATAACTTGGGGAATTAAAACTGCCAATTATGCAAACTTGATACGTTTTTCACCAGATTTTGATGTTTTTGCATTTAAAACATATAAAACACTTGTTTGTGATATTTTTATCATTTTGATGTGTTTCTGAGTGTTTTCAGATGTTTTTGGCATTCTAACAGTATAAAAATGATGAGTATTTAGATACTCATCAAATCACTACTAAAGCACAAAGATTGTTGAAATGAAGAATTGAAGTCTACGAGCTCAAGAACAAAGATAAAATAGAATGCTAGGATTCAAAATGTAAAACATGGGGTGACCTCCCTTAGGGGGAGATTGTTAGGAATTAGAAAATTCCATAGTGAAGAGTCGGTCACCCCAAATGTTATCTAGCTTAAGTTAGCTCGTAGACTTGTCGTTAGTTACGTTATTTATCAGTTTATTAGTTAATTATTAGTTTAGTTTAGCGTAGTGCAACACCGTGGAGGAAGGACGGGTCTTTACCCACTGTATCCCTGATCCACAGGCCGATAGGAGGTCGTTGAGTCTGTAAGTATAAATACCCCTTCCATCCATGGAAGGGGTGGTGCTTCTCATTCAATATAACATTTCCTTTGTCTAAACCTCTAGCAAGAACACCCTCTCTCTCTACTTTCTCTCTCTAAAATGGTAAACATGTATTTTGATCTCCCAAGACCACCCGAATCATCAAACACAATAATATTTGGATCCTAACAGTAAAAACGGATGAAAACGTGAAAAAACGGATGAAACGGGGAAAAACAGACGAAAACGTGTAAAAACGAATGAAAACGTGTAAAAACGGATAAAAACGTGAAAAAACGGACGAAAGCGTGTTAAAACGAACGAAAACGTGTAAAAACGTACGAAAACGTGAAAAAAATGGACGGAAACGTAAGAAAACCAAATTTTAAGTAATTTTTTAACGATCGTTAGTATAAAGTACCAACGACGCAAGTTTAGCGTAAGATAACCAAATTTTAAGTTATTTATTAACGGTCGTTAGCATAAAGGACTAACGATGCAGGTTTTTTTGGTAACGGGTACACACAAAGGACTAACGATAGAGGTTTATTGACATAATGAGAAAAAAAAAGAATGCTACATACAATTGGAAAAAGTGGCAAGTTAACTACATTTTTAGGTAATTTGCCATTTTTTTTCGCGTAACGATTAACGGTTTGCGAGATATTTAATTTAAAAAAAAAGGTGAAAGTTTATTTTATTAGAAAAATGAATGGTTATGATTGATTTATTGGATCTATGGTAAATTTGAGATCTATATTGAACTTTTGTCCTTCAATCAATTGTCTCAAATAACATGTACATAGTAATAAAATACTTATAATGTGTCATATATACGTATATGTTAGGGTTAAGGTATTTTAGGGATGATCTGGGTCCGAAACTGGTTGGAACTGAAACCCATTTTTTGTAAAAAGTAGGAATTGAGAACCGAACCAAAAGTAGTTTTTGGGGCAACTCGGATAGGAACCGATTTTTTGAAAAAAAAATACAATTTTTTTTAAAGCATTTGCAACCATTTACGGTTAAACAAATAACATTTAACAACTAAAACATAAGCTCAAATAAACAATCATTCTATTATTTAACATGTTCATATTTTTAACAAAACAATAAAAGGTTCTCTCTCTCATTTCTTTGCAAACCAAATCGGCCCTTTAGTGGCTTGCATTGCAAGTCACGACATTTCCCATTATTTGTTGGTTCGTTAAACGCGTTAAGCCAATTTTTCGAACTCATAACTTCTTAAAAATATTGTTATACTATATGGACAACATACATATATAGAGAGTTTCTATTCCTGCTAGCATGTAACCTCATAGGTCAATGACGATAACCAACCGTATTAGTTATTTGTTGTCTTGTACACATGCAAATCTATCAATTTGAGTATAAGAAGTAAAGAACATTACATGTTTGTAGAATAATTGGGTATTTCGTTTCGGAATCGAAAACTGGTAGAACCAAACCGAACCAACCAATGAACCGAAAAATCTCAAACTTAAGAACTGGAACCGAAACTTTCGGTTCTAGGTTCAATTCGGTTCATCTTGATTCCTGTTCGATTCTCGATTCTGGTCCTATTTTTTGGTTCTTTTGCTCATCTTTAAATTATTTATTTGCTCGAGTAATATTTTCAATTTGAGACAATTGAAAAACATTTTCAATTATCTTTTGTGAGTTTGTGATTTCTTTTTACTTGATAGAAAAGTTGGCATACTTTCTCGTAATCTAATCAATAACAAGCATGTAATATTACAAAAAAGTTTAAGAACATTTTTTCAAGACTAAATCACTTCCTTTTATGTTATTATACTCTAAAGGTTCGTTAGAATGAAATGTTAACTGAATGAAATAAAAGATGTAATGGAATGAAGAATGTAATATAATTATTCATTGTAATTATTAATAATGTTTGGTTTGTATGATAAGATGTAATGAAATCGATAATAAAAAGACTAAAATACCCATTAGTGATAGAAAGTTTATTTAATGTGGTTAATTAATGATGAAGTTTTATGTAATTTTGTTTCTATTACAAGATGTAACGAAAAAAAATTAGGGGGGCCTTAAGGAATGGTTTTGATGTAATGAGTCATTACTTGTAATGAATCATTACATTCTATAAATATAAACAAACAACATTTATTCAATACATCGTAATAATCATTTCTATTACGGCTTTGATTACGATATACCAAACGCTATGTAACACTATTCATATCCAATTTGTTTCTAACCACGCTTGGTGTAATTATACTAAGTGTAATTATACTAAGTGTTAAAAGACTTAAATTATCAACGAAATTTTCAAAATTTTCAAATAAGTAATTTACTATTTTTGCAAATTTTTTTTCACCAACTAAACTTGTTGGTACCTGTAAATACCACCAGTATACCAATATTATTTTTCACGTCATTATTTTCAGCCCACGTGAAAATTCATGTTAGAGACCTAGGCAACTTTCACCTGGTTTAGACCCATTTGAAAATGTTTTATCATACTCTTAAACACAAATATTGAACCATACGGAAATTAACATCCAAATCATTAACACAAATTTGCATGTTAAACTAAAACTCAAATTTGTAAAAATCATTAAACCATACAGCAAATCAGCAAGATCATGAACACAAATTTGCAGAAAACATGTAAAACTTGAAGAAACATGTAAAGTTCAAATTTGGAGAAAACATGTAAAATACCAACATGTAAATCATGAGCCCATGATTTGCAGAAATCAAGAACCCATGATCTGCATAAATCCAGAACCTATAATTTGCAGAAATCTAGAACCTATACAGAAATCAAGAACAAAAATTTGCAAAAGAAAATATCACCATTTAAACTGCATCCATTTAAAATACAAAACCATCAAATGTTGCATCATTCCAAAAGATTACCATTTATATTACCATCATTAATTACAATCATAAAAAGTTAAGAAGTAATACTACCATCATCTTAAACTTACAAATATCATGATAACCTACCACAAAAGCTGTTATTCGAGATCCTACACCATCTTCCTTTCGCCTTTGCCTTGGCTGCATTGATGTGCTCCTAAACCTTTAGGTTTTTAGTCCCAAATGTCTTTTCACCAATAGCAGTCTTTCTTAGCTGCCAGTCCTAGCACTATATCCTGCTCAATTTGAGTTTGTGGATAGGCTTCTGAACTGGGATAGGCAGAGCTAGGATAGGATTCTGAGCTGGGAGAGGCTCTGGAGGTTCAATAGATTGGATAGGAACAACTTACTCACCATCAGAACTAGAATATTCATTTAGATACTCAAAGCTTGTAGAATCAGATTGAGGATAATACCAAGCAAGCAATTGGGGCGGGATTGGTGTACCAGCAGTGCTTGAATAAGAACTGATGGGTATGACATCTGCAACTCAGAAATGCTAGGTCAGTTTGATTGATGAAAATGTTAAGACATATCACTATTTAACAAAAGCTTTTCAAGGTATACCATTGTAGAATTGAGTGATCCAATACTCATTTGGTCCTCTCAATCTAATTCCAAACAAGGCTGCAATGTAGAAGAATCCAGTATTATCTTTGTAAAACCCTAAAAATATAAAACATATCAAAAGACTAAATTACCCTCACCGTAAACAATTAAAAACTACGTAAAATATAATAACGTTTGTTTAACAAAATTATAAACTAACTTACGAATAATTAAAAACTTTACTAATATGTGTACGTGATCGATTTTGTACGACGAAGATTTAAGCGTCTCGCTAAAGTGTTGGGCCGGTTAGTTGGGCCGTTTGTTTGTGTTCGGTTGGGTTAAAAGCCGAGAGCCAAGAGAGCCACAAGGGGAGTGGTGTTTGTTTGTTCGGTTGGATCCAAGCCGAAGCCCACCCCATCTCAAGCCCTAAACCAAAAATTTTACTAACTATATATACAATTACTTAACCTCAATTTGGAACCCTAGTTTTTGCCTCTCTCTTTCTTTTTCTTCCATTCGGCCGAGAACCCTAAACCCTTGGTGTCGAGACTTTTGTTCCCACGAGCTGAGGTATAAATGTTTTATTCGTCTTCCTTTAATACACCTTACGTTAATGTATTGTATCATGTTTGTTTAGTCGAGTTGTGTTTCTTTTCTTTGTGGTCGAACCGTATGAAACCAAACAAACACAAACCATATGAATTGAACCTTGTAATATTAAGAGAACATGTATGTAGTACGTATTGTTTGAATCGGATCATAGGTATGTCGAGCATAAGAAAAACCGACCCACATAGATCATGAATCGGCCAAGGTAAAAACAAGCTAACGTGAATACGTAAGATACGTAGATGAGTTATGGTTTGCGTAAAACCTATTAGCCGAAACCCTAAGTATTAATCGAACCATGCATGCCGCACCTTAAATGGTTTGTGAATCGTGTATCATGCGTGTGTTTGTGAGTCAAGTGAGTTGTCGACACATTAACCTACCTCGTGTTCAAGTCTTTTATGAAAATATGTGCATGCGTGTGTGTCGATGTATGCTTAAGTTGGATAGTGAGTAACTTGGGAATGGTCACATAAAATCATAAACGTACATGTGTATATAAGTTGACGTATTATATGCATATGGTTAACGTATGGTCTTAGGTCATGAATGTGTCGTGGGGATTGAAACGTAAGTAAACATGAATCATGTGAGTTATTGGTCTCGTTAAAGGCCATGGGTCGATATACATGCATCACGCTTATATTATAGCGTAATTGTTTGTGTCAAATGTATGCATGATTGGAATATAGGGGTCGACATGTGTAAGTTAATTGCGTAAGAACATGCATGAGTTGAGTTAAATTCCGTTGAGTTTTCATACGTTCTAGGTCAAGGTGGAAGTCATTAAAAGAAGTAACATGTAAATTAAATGCGTATTAAATGATATTAAAAGTATGGGAAAACCCTAGAACATAAATAGGAAGTCGATTAGGGTTAAAATCTAAGTGTGTAAATTCGTTATTTCATGTGAGAATGGTAAGTCTTGGAGTCGTTAATAACTATTGATTAAGAGTAAATGAGCTAGTACTAAGCGTGATGTAAACATGCGTGAGTTATGATTGTGTGTAAGGAACTAAGTCAGGAATTGGAAGTATTGCATGCATGGTCTCATTTAGGTTGCATTCGAACAATGTTACGTGTGAGTCTTGGTTAATCACGTAAGTTATAAAGGCTTATGTAAAATATTTTGAAAGAGAGTCCTAAAATCCGTTATTGACATTTGTAGACCCTATACTTTGAACGACGATCATATAAACCCTCAATTAAGATATTTGTCGTATTAAACCCTTGAGTTTACCATTTGTCATTTACAACCCCTAAGTTTGGCTAATTAATGATTAAGACTCTAAAGCGTTGTAATTCCGTTCATCACTAAGAATAAGATTATACTTACGACTTTAAGAGTGTGAACGAGATAAATCCGTTATAACTTAATGATGCTAATGAGTATTAAATAAATCAAAATCCGTGTAGATTCGTTGAAGGAGACGCGACGTTACATCTTCGTGATTCACTCATTCGTTTGCTTTCCTCTCATTTGCTTTAAGGTACAGATATTCTGACCTTTTCAGTAAAGGTTCCTCATGTTTTCCTTTCTTTGTCATTTCTCTCATGCTTATTAGGATTTCCTATGCCATTGCTATGAACCCTTCTGTTTGTTTGATCTGTTGCTTATCTGCACTTCTGTTTTTATTGAACCATGCAATATCTGTTGTGAACTTGTGTTATGAAGACTCTGATATGCATATTTGTTGAACCTCATTAAGTGTAATTATGAACTTCTAAATATGAATGTATGATTTGTGATTGTGATAAGAACTTCTGACTTCTGAATATCGGAATATGAACCTTATGATATGAACTATCTGATATGTTATCTGTGACCTTGTGTTTGATTATGATCTGTGCCATATCTGAAGATCTGTTTGACCTAAGTTAGTTGATACCTGAGCATAATATTAACTAGTCATGGGGGTTCCATGTCCGTGTCAGTGATGCACCTCTGACATGACTCTAGGGCAGTAGAGTGATGTTCTGCCACGTCCCTTTCCGTTATCTGTTTATTAATAGTATGGCCACTATCTGTCTGTTGGGGCGTATGGATGCATCCTAGATCTGATCTGTTATCCGGTATGATTTGTCTGGTGAATGATGTCGTGTGCAATACGCTTTTCACAAAATTCTGGGAGCTAGCTACTCCAAAACCATTTCTGAGATTATTTCTGTATAATTATGATGTTTCTGATATGATACGTTCTGGGCTCGTGGTAGTTAACTAAACCTTTATCTGTTACTTCTGTGTTAAGTATTCTGTTATGATTCGGTATTTTCGAGTGTTATATTATGTATCCTGATATGATATGCTGGTGAATGTGCCTATGACGTATATGTTCAAGTGATTACTAGTTGCCATGCTAGGATAGGATTAATATGTTTAAACATGATTTGTATATCTGATATTATGTTAGCTTATCGTTACGTGAATGCGTTGATCTGCGAGATGAATGTGCTAGTGTACAATTGAGTGTTTTGGAAGTTTAGTTTGGATGATGGTTCAGTTAATTTTATAAACCTTGCCTATCAGTTAATTATCTGTCTGCATATGTGACCTGCCATGTTAAAACTCTACTGATGTTAAGATTCGATCTGAGAACTGGTTTAGCTTATGATATCTGTTCTGAAAATTGCTAATGGCTATGATATGTCTTTGTCTATTTAGTTATAGTATGTCTACTGTGTTTGCTTTTGGTATGTGAGGCTGCCATGACTTCTGCTAGTTCCGCTGCTACAATATTAAATTAAGTGCGTTAAATGTAGATTTATTGATTTGTATGAATGCCATGTTTATTTTCTGGAAAGTGTTTTCTGTTAGTTTTTAGACTCTTCGTTTGGGTTATATGTAATCTATTTTCTTGATACGTTAAGTGTTTGGTTATTCTGATGTGTTTGCGTTTGTGTCATAAATGTGTTCTGAGGTGATCGTTAACTGTTATGTGTTTTCTGGATTTCTGTATATTTGTGTTTCCGCAGAATCCTCAATGATTCAGTATTCTCATTCCGTTATGATTTCGTTATTCGTATCTTTGTTTGGTTTAGTTTTTGGTTTCGTTATATCTGTTCACTGGGCTTTGTAAGCTCAGCCGCATTTTTCTTTTCCTGCGGCAGGTATTCAACATTCAAGATGAGCTTATGGGATAGCTGATCTGGGTTGAGAGTAGAGACAAGAGCAAGATTTCCTAATAGGGATCTTAGATTTATTTTGAATATTAAGTTATTTATATTCTCTTTTGTAAGTTTTGTAAAGGCTTCCGTTATTGTATAATACTTAAGGTTCTGATATGAAACCGTATTTGTGATATCTTTACCCTTGTCGGGTTGGGGTGTTACAATTTATGGTATCAGAGCTCTAGGTTTTAGGACCCTTAGAGCTTAGGCTATGACCTGTGAGAAGTGGGTAGATTTAGGATCTTCCCTTCTGCGTACTTTCTTTGCGTCCACTATCGTACTTAGACTTTGCTAATAGTTGGTTATTCTTTTAGATGGTTATCCCTCGTCGCTCTAGTTCATCTGATAGGAGCAAACAAGGACCAGCTAGGCAACCTAAGGAGAGGATGAGGTGGACCGTTGTTATCGCTAAAGGCTGCAAGAGGTTTGGTAGAGTGAAGCGGACCAACAGGAGGATACGAGTTCCGGCTAGTATGTGGCCATGCACAATTGAGGAGAAGCTGACCTTGAAGAACGTAGACGGAAAAGTAGTAAAGGAGTACAAAACTAAAGTTGTTGACAATCAAGGTTTCACCACTAGGTATCATGATAGATGTCCCGAGTTCCTTGAAGATGGAGGAGTAGGTTGGGCGAGGAGTCGCGATTTGTATGCTTTTGTAGATCGTGTGCCGGAAGAAGAAGAGAGGAATCGGAAAAGTGACTTTGCTAGTCGCTTATTACCGCAGCGTGAAGGAAATAGGAACGGATGGATAAGTGAGGAAGAAGAGGAAGAAGAAGAACATGAGGAAGAATACGAGGTGGACTCGGATTTAGAGTCTACGGCTTCTAGTAGGTTTAATCCGATACAAGAATAGAAATGTGCACTCCTGGTTAGTTGCCTCTTTATGAGAAATTTCTGACATTGGATTTTGAGTTTAGGTCCTTTTGTTTTCATTTAGATGATTGAATCTTGGATTATTAAGTTTTGTTTTGGAAGTTCATCTTATGACGATTTTGCAAAATTTGTTTGATTAGTGGAAATAAAACAAAATTTTGAAAGTATAGTTCCGGCTTGTTGTTTCTTCCTGATAGATTCGTTAAGTTTCTGTTAGTCCTCATAAGTTTTGTCTACTATGCGTTTTCTTAATGATGTCGCTTAATCACAGCCTGAAATGAAGTATGACCATCATGATGGATACTCATGTGAATCTGGTTTGTTATAATATGTTACTTGCTATCTGAATGTTATCCGTATGTGATATGTTTTGTTATGATATTAGTTATGTGGTTTGCCATGACCCGGGACAGAATATGATGACAATAAGAACTTGTTATGTGATGCAAGTATTATGACGCCTGATCAACGTGATAATACCGAGATCATATAATTTGAACTTATTGAAGTCATATGACGTCTGGGGAAATGCCTGTGGATGATACGTGAATGGATTTTGACTGGTATCTGTTATTTGGCACTTCTCATGTTCGTTTGAAATTCCGTACTTAATTGTGAGATTTTCATCGATATCTGTTACGTATAAGTTTTGTACGCTTGGAATCCGAAATTGTTATGATTTGTGTGAACTATGGATTGCTATGTTTGCTCTAAATGTGTACGTCTCCGTGTACCCTTATTGTGATCATAGGATATTTCGTGAAGTGTTTGAGGAACATTAGATCCTTTTAGTGTGATTATCTGCGACTAGTGAGACCGTTAGGATTCGTTCTGTCTATGCCTATGTTTGTTCTCATCATTAGATATCTGAATAAGTTAGAATTTGTCGTTTGATTTTCTACATCTCATCCGTTATCTGCCATTACTTTGATGAGTATATGATAGTCTGTTGTAAGTATTTGATTATTGCTTGATTTATGAAAAGTATGAGTTTGTAGATTCTGATAAAAAACCGTTTGTTCTGAGATGGGTTCCGTGTTTGTTATAATTCCTCGAAACTCTGAAATCCGCATTGGGTTGCTGTCCTGTTTCGCCTTGTCCAATTTCGAGGACGAAATTTTCTTTTTAGAAGGGGAGAGTTGTAAAACCCTAAAAATATAAAACATATCAAAAGACTAAATTACCCTCACCGTAAACAATTATAAACTACGTAAAATATAATAACGTTTGCTTAACAAAATTATAAACTAACTTACGAATAATTAAAAACTTTACTAATATGTATACGTGATCGATTTTGTACGACGAAGATTTAAGCGTCTCACTAAAGTGTTGGGCCGGTTAATTGGGCCGTTTGTTTGTGTTCGGTTGGGTTAAAAGCCGAGAGCCAAGAGAGCCACAAGGGGAGTGGTGTTTGTTTGTTCGGTTGGATCCAAGCCGAAGCCCACCCCATCTCAAGCCCTAAACCGAAAATTTTACTAACTATATATACAATTACTTAACCTCAATTTGGAACCCTAGTTTTTGCCTCTCTCTTTCTTTTTCTTCCATTCGGCCGAGAACCCTAAACCCTTGGTGTCGAGACTTTTGTTCCCACGAGCTGAGGTATAAATGTTTTATTCGTCTTCCTTTAATACACCTTACGTTAATGTATTGTATCATGTTTGTTTAGTCGAGTTGTGTTTCTTTTCTTTGTGGCCGAACCGTATGAAACCAAACAAACACAAACCATATGAATTGAACCTTGTAATATTAAGAGAACATGTATGTAGTACGTATTGTTTGAATCGGATCATAGGTATGTCGAGCATAAGAAAAACCGACCCACATAGATCATGAATCGGCCAAGGTAAAAACAAGCTAACGTGAATACGTAAGATACGTAGATGAGTTATGGTTTGCGTAAAACCTATTAGCCGAAACCCTAAGTATTAATCGAACCATGCATGCCGCACCTTAAATGGTTTGTGAACCGTGTATCATGCGTGTGTTTGTGAGTCAAGTGAGTTGTCGACACATTAACCTACCTCGTGTTCAAGTCTTTTATGAAAATATGTGCATGCGTGTGTGTCGATGTATGCTTAAGTTGGATAGTGAGTAACTTGGGAATGGTCACATAAAATCATAAACGTACATGTGTATATAAGTTGACGTATTATATGCATATGGTTAACGTATGGTCTTAGGTCATGAATGTGTCGTGGGGATTGAAACGTAAGTAAACATGAATCATGTGAGTTATTGGTCTCGTTAAAGGCCATGGGTCGATATACATGCATCACGCTTATATTATAGCGTAATTGTTTGTGTCAAATGTATGCATGATTGGAATATAGGGGTCGACATGTGTAAGTTAATTGCGTAAGAACATGCATGAGTTGAGTTAAATTCCGTTGAGTTTTCATACGTTCTAGGTCAAGGTGGAAGTCATTAAAAGAAGTAACATGTAAATTAAATGCGTATTAAATGATATTAAAAGTATGGGAAAACCCTAGAACATAAATAGGAAGTCGATTAGGGTTAAAAGCTAAGTGTGTAAATTCGTTATTTCATGTGAGAATGGTAAGTCTTGGAGTCGTTAATAACTATTGATTAAGAGTAAATGAGCTAGTACTAAGCGTGATGTAAACATGCGTGAGTTATGATTGTGTGTAAGGAACTAAGTCAGGAATTGGAAGTATTGCATGCATGGTCTCATTTAGGTTGCATTCGAACAATGTTACGTGTGAGTCTTGGTTAATCACGTAAGTTATAAAGGCTTATGTAAACTATTTTGAAAGAGAGTCCTAAAATCCGTTATTGACATTTGTAGACCCTATACTTTGAACGACGATCATATAAACCCTCAATTAAGATATTTGTCGTATTAAAACCTTGAGTTTACCATTTGTCATTTACAACCCCTAAGTTTGGCTAATTAATGATTAAGACTCTAAAGCGTTGTAATTCCGTCAGTCACTAAGAATAAGATTATACTTACGACTTTAAGAGTGTGAACGAGATAAATCCGTTATAACTTAATGATGCTAATGAGTATTAAATAAATCAAAATCCGTGTAGATTCGTTGAAGGAGACGCGACGTTACATCTTCGTGATTCACTCATTCGTTTGCTTTCCTCTCATTTGCTTTAAGGTACAGATATTCTGACCTTTTCAGTAAAGGTTCCTCATGTTTTCCTTTCTTTGTCATTTCTCTCATGCTTATTAGGATTTCCTATGCCATTGCTATGAACCCTTCTGTTTGTTTGATCTGTTGCTTATCTGCACTTCTGTTTTTATTGAACCATGCAATATCTGTTGTGAACTTGTGTTATGAAGACTCTGATATGCATATTTGTTGAACCTCATTAAGTGTAATTATGAACTTCTAAATATGAATGTATGATTTGTGATTGTGATAAGAACTTCTGACTTCTGAATATCGGAATATGAACCTTATGATATGAACTATCTGATATGTTATCTGTGACCTTGTGTTTGATTATGATATGTGCCATATCTGAAGATCTGTTTGACCTAAGTTAGTTGATACCTGAGCATAATATTAACTAGTCATGGGGGTTCCATGTCTGTGTCAGTGATGCACCTCTGACATGACTCTAGGGCAGTAGAGTGATGTTCTGCCACGTCCCTTTCCGTTATCTGTTTATTAATAGTATGGCCACTATCTGTCTGTTGGGGCGTATGGATGCATCCTAGATCTGATCTGTTATCCGGTATGATTTGTCTGGTGAATGATGTCGTGTGCAATACGCTTTTCACAAAATTCTGGGAGCTAGCTACTCCAAAACCATTTCTGAGATTATTTCTGTATAATTATGATGTTTCTGATATGATACGTTCTGGGCTCGTGGTAGTTAACTAAACCTTTATCTGTTACTTCTGTGTTAAGTATTCTGTTATGATTCGGTATTTTCGAGTGTTATATTATGTATCCTGATATGATATGTTGGTGAATGTGCGTATGACGTATATGTTCAAGTGATTACTAGTTGCCATGCTAGGATAGGATTAATATGTTTAAACATGATTTGTATATCTGATATTATGTTAGCTTATCGTTACGTGAATGCGTTGATCTGCGAGATGAATGTGCTAGTGTACAATTGAGTGTTTTGGAAGTTTAGTTTGGATGATGGTTCAGTTAATTTTATAAACCTTGCCTATCAATTAATTATCTGTCTGCATATGTGACCTGCCATGTTAAAACTCTACTGATGTTAAGATTCGATCTGAGAACTGGTTTAGCTTATGATATCTGTTCTGAAAATTGCTAATGGCTATGATATGTCTTTGTCTATTTAGTTATAGTATGTCTACTGTGTTTGCTTTTGGTATGTGAGGCTGCCATGACTTCTGCTAGTTCCGCTGCTACAATATTAAATTAAGTGCGTTAAATGTAGATTTATTGATTTGTATGAATGCCATGTTTATTTTCTGGAAAGTGTTTTCTGTTAGTTTTTAGACTCTTCGTTTGGGTTATATGTAATCTATTTTCTTGATACGTTAAGTGTTTGGTTATTCTGATGTGTTTGCGTTTGTGTCATAAATGTGTTCTGAGGTGATCGTTAACTGTTATGTGTTTTCTGGATTTCTGTATATTTGTGTTTCCGCAGAATCCTCAATGATTCAGTATTCTCATTCCGTTATGATTTCGTTATTCGTATCTTTGTTTGGTTTAGTTTTTGGTTTCGTTATATCTGTTCACTGGGCTTTGTAAGCTCAGCCGCATTTTTCTTTTCCTGCGGCAGGTATTCAACATTCAAGATGAGCTTATGGGATAGCTGATCTGGGTTGAGAGTAGAGACAAGAGCAAGATTTCCTAATAGGGATCTTAGATTTATTTTGAATATTAAGTTATTTATATTCTCTTTTGTAAGTTTTGTAAAGGCTTCCGTTATTGTATAATACTTAAGGTTCTGATATGAAACCGTATTTGTGATATCTTTACCCTTGTCGGGTTGGGGTGTTACAATCTTAATTGGTCCTCTTAATGTTATCCCAAACAAGGCTGCAAGGTTGCACAAACAAGGCTGCAAGGTTCTCTCATTGGTGCCTGCAAGGTTCTATCATTGGTGCCCAAGCACAAACAAGGCTGCAAGGTACTCTCATTGATGGCCCAACACAAACTAAGCTGCAATGTTCTCTCTTTGGTAGCCAAGCAAAAACTAGGCACATTCCAATGTGTTCACTGATTTGGTCCTCTCAGTGTATTCCAAAACAGGCACAAAAAATAATCAAACACAAAACATATAACTAGGGATGAAACTACATTCTAGGCACGTTACATGCAATGTTTTAGGCACATTATAGGCACCACAAAATAAGGTTCTGATGACATATTATTCTAAGTATCAACTACTTTATAAATATTTCATCAAACACATAACATCATATATACAAAAAGCAGAGCATGAAAAACAAAAAATAGAGCATACAAAAAACATAACATAACGACCATTACAAACCCCAAAACAACCCCATTTAACAGAGAATCACTAACAGCCCAAAACAACCCCACTTATCTATCTATATATATAATAAACAAAGGTTTTTTTAAAAACTTGCCACGTCATTTAATCCACCTTGGCACTTCCTCCACATCACTTAATCCACGTCATTAATGCCACGTATGTACATCTTCAAATTTGACAGCGAATGTTGTTTAGTGAGGTTTTGACTTTTCTTATTTACCAAGCTTGATATATGGAACACAAATATCTATTTTCCTTAATTCTCACTCAAGTTTCTCATGTCAAACTCCGAATTCCACTTTTATGGTTTTACGTGATAAATTTATTAATTCGAATTCTTTAGTCTAAGCATTTTTAACGTCAAAGGGATTTTTTTTTCTTTTCCTTTTGTTATTAATATCCTTAATTTTTGACTAATTGATTTAGATGTGTTTCAAGATATATTCAATTGAAGATTGGATTTTTAGATGTCAACTTTGTCCTAACAGGTTTAGTGTGCTTCATTGAGTAACTTTCAGGTGAAACAATTTCTTCATTGTTTTTAAGGTCTAGATTCATATGTTTTATTTGTAATGAGTTTGATATTGACGATGATAATCGGAATTATTCTATGGGATGTAAGTGAAGTAATTTAAGAAGTGTATGAAAAGTGTTTGATGAAGTGTCTTAAAAGAGTTTTGGCTAACATATATGAATAATCACTTATATTCATGCATCTTTGATTCTATAGGTTATTACTTGGATTTTTAATTGATTACTTGATGTTTAAATACTTTGTAAATAGAATAACATCAAGTAAATTTTCTACCTCGATTCATCATATTTGCTTGTGCAGGTAACTTTCTTTTGGTTTGCCACTTCAAACCCAAGGTGAAAGGCTTGATCAATTCATTTTTAGTCCTGCTATTAGACCCAAGGCTTTAGTGTGTCATTAATGAGGTTCGATTGTAGAACCATCCTCTAACCAAATGTACGCAATAAACATTAATTAGTGTTAGGCTGTTAGCTTTGTTTACATTGTTGTGTGGTTCTTATATCACTTTTTACCTTCTTACTCGATCTGCATGTATTATTCCAAACATATTTGCTTTTGTTTTTTTTGTTAGAAGCAAGATAATTGTGTTCTCGAATCACAATGGATTTGTTTCTGTATTTATAACTCAATAGGGGAAATATTTATGAATCATGATGTGGACGGGGCATATGTAAGGTTAAATTGCTACATGAGTTTCACCCAAAATGAAGTTGTAACTTAGTACTAGCTTTCTATTTATCGGGATTGATCATATAAATGCAATACTTTTTGAAAAGCTTCGTTTTGTAATTGGTCTGATGGTTTGCCGTTCTAAGTGAAACTTGAGAAATGATCTTTTAATTGGCTCAATGAGAATTTCATGAAGAAACTAAAATATGAGAGCTTCTTTCCAAATTCAAGTAAACCTCAAATAAACTACTTGTCATTAATTAGAATGTTTGTGTTTATGTGCAACTTATTATTAGCCACCCGTGATTTATCACGGGTTTATAGGCTAGTAGATAAATAAACCTGTTAATGCTAAAATAAATTAGCAACTGATAGATCGAAACATAAAAAAAAATACCTTTTTTGTTATTTGGCTTCATTATTTATGTGTGTGTTTGACAGATTTTAGGTTTTGAGTGATTTTTGTGGTGGGTAAACGATTTAATGGGGTGGGATTAATTGTGGTTTGACTTGAGTGTGTGAGGTTGGGTTTGACTTCACTTACGTGGCAGGTGTTATCAAAGGGAAAAAAAATCTGACCAGCTAAACATGCTGACGTGGAGGTCACAACCGGCTATAGCCGGTCACATTTGATAAAACTGGTGATATTTGGAAAAGGATATAAACTTTTGTTAGTAATAAAAGTATTAAAAAGAGTAAATTGCCGTATTTGAAAATTTTGAAAAATTAGTTGATAATTTAATTCTTTAACCCTTTTATTAACCCGTGAGTTTAAACTCATCTAAAGTGCTAAATCACATTTCATATTATCATTTCTACATCACAAACTTTGTCTTTAGATATATTTAAAACTACGACTAATGCACGCACATTCTTATTTTTTGTAATATTTTGTATGAGGTTTATAGTTGACATTCAGTTAGGAATCCAATAATGTTCTTAAAACATGCCATTATTTATGTATCATATCTACTTAGATAAATTGTGACGATACATACAAAATCTTTGCTTCGTTGTCATTGTTATAATCTAAGAGTTATGCTTAAGTTATGGGTGTTTTTTCTAAAGATTCGTGAACATATATAAAATCCATGTGAATGGTGTGAGGCATAAGTCAAAATGGCCGCCGTTAGCAATTGACCAACTCAGACTCCACGCGCTAACGACCATCGCCAACTGCCGTTATCTTTAGACTTAATTAAAACACACCAAAAGCTTCTAGACTACCAATTGAACCGGTCATGTTTATTTATTTTTGGTCCCCGTTTTATGATAAATAAATCAACGACATATATATGTCAACAAGATGAACTTATACTTTCATAACTATGTTGACACAATTATATCATCTATACAAATTAGGTTACTATATTAATATTAATGATTATTTGTTCCTAGCTTAAACAAATGTGAAGGAAAAAGTCAAAATGACAACTTGATTACACAATGTTAACGTATCATATTAGTTAACAAAGGATGTGGAAGGACTAGTGAATCGGTGGGTGTTGTTCGCGTGCTGGACAAGACATAGAAGGATTAGTGAATCGGTGGTTGTTTTTGGCGTGCGAGACGAGATGTTGTCTCGTCGATAACAGTGTTATCATTGTTGAACATTGCAAGTTTTTGATACATTATTCTATTGAAATCACAAAATTTTTATTTAAGGTATTAAATAGCAAGTTTGCATAAGTGTCTGATTGTGAAACTTCAGAACTTTTACTTGTTTACAAGTTATGTTTTGGAAGGATGTGAGATATTTTAACCAAAGAAAATGGGGAAGTAGAACATTTGTGTTCTTGAAGTTTTGTCTGCAAACAATAGAAGGTAAGAGTAGAGATCAATATAGACCTAATATTGACATAAATTCAATAAATCAATCTTAGCATCCATTTTTGATCAAAATTAATAAAAAGACCATTTTCACCATTTTATTAAAAACAACATATCTTGCAAATGATAAATCTTCAAACTACAAAAAATACACTATCGCAACGAGAATTAAATTATCTTTCTATAGATATGCACTTCTCTATATTTTCGATAATTTTTTTTTTTCAAAAATTCAGCCCAGAAAAATCATATATGATTTGTAAAAATCGAATCACATATGATTTTCATATGATTTGTAAAAATCGAATCATATATGATTTTCACAAATCATATATGATTTTTCTGGGCCGAAATTTTGAAAAAAAAAACGTTAAAAATATGTAGAAATGCATATCTATAGAAAGATAATTTAATTCTCGTCGTGATGGTATGATTTTTTTCGCGTAACGATTAACGGTTTGCGAGATATTTAATTTTTTTTAAAAATGTGAAAGTTTATTTTATTTTATTTTATTAGAAAAATGAATGACTATAATTGGTTTATTGGATATATGGTAGATTTAAGATCTATATTAAACTTTTGCCTTTTGCCTAGAAGGTAACTCCAAAAAAAATTGTGATAACATTGTGAAAACAAAGTATTTTTTTTAATTTTCCCTAAAAATATAAGGCTATTTTGTTGGCATCCCATAAACAAAAAGCGTCATAGAGAAAAGGCATACAAATCATACGAATTCCTTCAAAGATTCCAAAATATAACTTATTATATTCTCGATCACTTCTCCAAAAGGTAATCATCAATTACTCATCTAATTTTCACCTTCAATTTTTAGTTTTTCGTTCGTAATTGCTTTGATTCACTATCTATTACTCATAAGTTATTGACTTTTCATGCATGTAATGGTATGTTATATTTACTCTTTCTGTTGTTTAAACGGTTTTAAGTACAAAATGATGCGAACTATATAAGTCCATTCTTATTGAGAGTACTTCTTCCGTTCTGAAAATGAGTCCTCAAACAAACTTTGTGCATTTTATGATATGTGTAACGAATGTACATTCAAGTTAATGAAATGTTACTATTTTTAACCATGCGTTTAATTTATCAGTTAATGAGATTCAAGTTAATGCATGTTTGGTCATGGAAAATAAGCCAACAATTTGTAACGTTCATATTTTTAGTGTATTAATATGTGGGACGTGCAAAATCGATGAAAACCTTGGCCTTTTACATGCTTATTTTGTTGTAGTTTTTTTTGAGATTTTGTCATTGTTTCGGTTTTGTTAGTACCTTTAGAATTTTTTGTAGCCACTTTTTGGTTACTTTATAGTAGGTTGTTAGGTCCCATAGTGCTAGTTTAATATCAAATTGTAACCGTTGCTCGATATGGAATGGCGTCAAGATTAAAGGTGGAACTGCAAAATTGAAACTGGAAGTACATGTAGTAAAAAATTAATTTCCAGAGTTTGGCTAGAAGTTAGAATTTGAAATTTTAATGACAAGTACACGGCTCAAGGGGTACAACTTTGTAAGCTGGACCTTTGACTGGGGAAGACTCCTTCCTGGACTTCGGCCCACAAGTCGAGGGATATGTTCCAACAACATGCTGTAATATGGGCTTAACGGTTCTACTTGCTTTGGAATAGGTCTAAAAGCAAGTGGGAGACCAATATATGGTTGTTTTGGATTGTCCCTTAGTTGACCTCTCGGGTTTCATGATTGCTCATGGATCCGAGCATAGGATTTCAACGGTTAAGATTTTGCATGTCGAATGTGTTGTGTTTCATTTATTTATTTTTTCTTTTTTATGTGTATTATTGTGACATGTTTGAATTGCAAAAGATTTTGAAAATAAAATGAAACCAATTTATATAAGATATGAAACTTAATGAATCAATATATTGCATGTTTGATCAAGGGTTTGTTTTATACAGTAATTTTCGCCTGTGAGAAAACGTGCAATTACATTGGTTTGTAAAACTTTGATTACTAATTGAAGTTTTTGCACATATGTTATCAATGATCAAAAGACTTGGGTTTAACAACCTTTCAGGGTGTCGATCTAGTGTTTGTATTTATCCTTTAATTTTTTCCCGTGATAAAACGTGCATCTACTTTGTTTAGAGCACTTGCATTCATAACTTGAGTTATTCCTTAAAATCATGCCACGCCAGCGGCACACCAGCTTTAACATTTCACCTTAACTCACCCAAAAAACACCCACAATCATAATATCCCAAGTTAAGGTTTAACATTTGATATTTTCAAATTCAAACCCTAAACTAAAACAAACACTTCATTTATTAAAAAACATAACTTTAACTTAAACATATTACAATACCAAATATAAAATAACTAAAAAAAAAATTACAACGAAAAAAAAATATATAACAAAACATAGCAAATACTTATTCATCATCGTCGCTCTCTTGTTGTTGTTGTTGTCGTTCAAGATTCTTCTGCCAAACATGCTCCATAAGGTCCTGTTGGAGTTGGGTATGCGTTTGTCGGTCGTGTATTTCTTTTGCCTTACGACGGTGAGTATCACATCTTTCGACCCATCTTCGTTGCCTCAAACGTGCTGACAGATCCACCCACACTTCGTTATAGTCACGTAATGCAAATTTTTGATCTTTTATAATCATGTTATGCAAAATAATGCAAGAATACATGATTCTACGTATACTGACAATTTCTATTTGACGTGCCGGTTGTTGTAGTATACCCCAACGTCCTTGAAGCACACCAAAAGCACGTTCAATATCCTTTCGGGCACTTTCTTGTTTCCTTTTAAAGTACGTATGTTTTTCGTCAGTTGTTGCCGAGAAGGTTTTGACGAAAGTTGCCCACTGTGGATAAATTCCGTTAGCCAAATAATACCCCTGTTCATACCTAGTTCCACTGACCTAGAGCTGAGCGTCGGTCCAAAACCGACCCGAACCGACAAAATCGAAAACCGAAATGCATGAAAAACCTAAACCGAAACCGAACCGACGGGCCGTCGGGTCGGTTCGGTTTTGTGTCGGGCCGTCGGTTCGGTTCGGTTTAGGTGTATTTTGGTATGTTTTTGTGGGGTTTGGACCGAACCGAACCGACCCGAAACCGAAAACAAGTAAAACATGAAACCGAAACCGAACCGACGGGCTGTCGGGTCGGCTCGGTTTTTGTCGGTTCGGTCGGTTTTGTCGGTCCGGTTCGGTTTTGGACCTTTGATGCTCAACCCTACATTGACCATATAAGGGGCTCTTGGGGCATTGTCAGAAAGAATGTCGTCGAATAACGGAGACTGGTCTAAAACATTAATATCGTTATTCGCCCCCGCCATCCCAAAAAATGCATGCCAAATCCATAAATCTTGATAAGCAACAGCTTCAAGCATAATTGTTGGGTATTTTTTTATCACCCCTACAAAATTGCCCTTGCCAAGCCACTGGACAATTTTTCCATTCCCAGTGCATACAGTCAATACTACCAAGCATTCCCGGAAAACCATGACACTTTTCATGTTGTTGATAAATTTTTTGAATGTCGGCCCATGTTGGTTTTCTTAAATACTCCGTCATAAACAAATCAATAATGCATGATTTAAGATCATTTGAAGACAAAAGATTATTTACATACCAAGGGATCAATCTCCACCATCCATTTTTATTTTATCCAATGGATGAGATTAATCCTCCTTTTTCAAATATTAATAACTTTCAAACTGTTAATCGTTAAGCGAAAAAAAAATTATTGCGACGAGCATTTAATTATCTTTCTATAGATAGGCATTTTCATATACTTTCGACAAATTTTATTTTTTTCATATTTTTCACGTTTTTTTAAAGTTTTATCCTTTTTTTACGTTACTGAAATTTGCATTAAAAATATTATATGATTAAACACTAATTTGAATATCACATGTGATATTAGTGTTATATCATATATGATATGTAATATCACATGTGATATTAGTGTAATATCACATATGATATACATATCATATAATACTAGCAGGGTACCCGCGCGTTGCTGCGGCAGGTACCCTGAAATAAAATTTTTCGATGAATAATGTATTTTAGTTTATTATGTTCTTTTAACAATAAATTTACGGATATCAAGAGTTTCGTATAGCCCGTGCCCGTTCGGGCTCGAACCCGTTGGCCCGTGTCTGCTCGGGCTCGAGGCCGTTTGGTCCGCGCCGTTTCGGGCTCATGCCCATTTGGCCTGTTGCCCGTTTGGGCTTGAATATTTGTATAATGTGCTTTATTATTTCCAGTAGTGAAATTTAATGCAGAAATTGTGTTTAATTTGGTTGTACAATATGTTTGATAATTTGTATTTCTTATGTAAAGGGTGTTTTAATAACTGTATTAATTGTATTTATTGACCAGTTAAATAATCGACTACATTAAATATCATTAATGTGGTGTTTTGTTGTATACTATGCTTCTTGTCTTGTACGTCTGAAAATTATGTGCATTAAAGTGTTGTACACTATGTTTCTTTTCTTGTAAGTAGTAGTCATTATAGTCATTAATAACATTGACCACTTTAACAGTATTAATGTTGTAAGTCTGAAAATAAGCCTGGAAATTACATCATGCTTATTTTGTTGTACACTATGCTTATTTTGTTGTAAATCTGAAAATTGGTTGCAGTTATTGTACATTGTGCTTAAATTGTTGTAATTTTTGGTGAAGAGGTGTTTTTAATAGCATTAATATTGTTTGATATAATTTTGGTCTTAAAATGACACCACGCTTTATTTTGTTGTACAATATGCTTACTTTGTTGTAATTCTGAAAATTGGGTGCATTAAAGTGTTGTAAACCATGCTTAATTTCTTGTACGTCTTAAAATTAAGAGTGAGGTGCCTTCGTGCATTATAAGTAGTATAGATGTGATATCACATATCATATATGATTTAACACTAATATCACATGTGATATTCAAATTAGTGTTTAATCATATATGATTTTTAATGCAAATTTCAAGTAACGTAAAAAAGACGAAAAAATATGAAAAAAACGATTTTTTTTACTTTTTTCGAAAGTATATCAAAGTGCCCGTCTATAGAAAGATAATTAAATGCTCTTCGCGACGGTGTAAATATTTTCACTTAACGATTAACGGTTTAAGAGATATTAAATTATAAAAAATAGGTGAAATAATAAAATGCTTTTAATCTCAGCCATTGATTTCTTTTTAGATGGATGGTGGAGATGAGTCCCTTGGTATGTTAGAAAAGTTTTGTATGTAAAATAACTCTCCTCATAATGCATTTGTTAAAATTATCAAGACAATCTTTTGAAGTACGCTCACCCATTTGCAAGTATTCATCAAATGAATCGGGTGTGGTGCCGTAAGCCAATTGGCGTATGGGAGACGTACACTTCATTAGAACACTTAAACTCATTCGACCCGTAGCATTGGATGTTTGCCTAAAGTAACTAAAATGATCTGTAATATCTTCGGAAGTATAAGATTCAATACCTTCGACTATTTACAGGAATAGTTTCCGGCTCATACGAAATCTTCTACGAAAATTCCGGTTTGAATACTTACAACCTTCAACGAAATAGTCGTTACGCAGACGTTCTTCTGCAATCTCACGTTCACGATATATATGGGTACGAGCACGAGTACGAGGTTGAGATGCTTCTTCTTGTTCCAACTGTTGCTGATACTCGTACGCGGCCGCCATAAATTCGAAGTCAATTTCGTCATCAACGTATGACCATTGCTGAGGGAATTCATCAAATTGATTCGGATCCATTGTGAACGAACTTGAATTTGAATTATGGAAGTGTGAGAGGAAGTATATAAATTGTGAATTTGAATTATGAAAGTGTGAAAAAAATTGGTGTTTTAGTTGGGTATTTATAGTGGTAAAAAAATGTTTTTCATTTTTTATTTATTTATAAAACTAGCCGTTTGAAACCGGGGGGTGGGGGGGGGGGGGGGGTAAAATGAATTTTTTTTAAACCCCAACGGCTAGTAGCCACTAGGGGGTAAAATGATTATTTTTTTTAATGCAATAACGCCCGTTGATGTGTTAACTTGGACATGTTAACGTCGGTGAGGCAACGGCTAACGCCCAATAACGCCGGATAACGCCCCCCACCCCCCCCGGGGGGCGTTGAACGTTGCAAGTGCTCTTAGTAAATGCTTAAAAGGTTAAATGTAATGCGTATTATTTGTGTATTGTCCTTACTTTATTTTATATCCACTTAGGTTTCATATTACAATAACTTAATGACACAAAAATCATTAAACAAAGTAGATTTAATTTAAAAAAAATGTTTTATAACTTACGCTACGAATAATGAATGCATGCTTCTTGGTACACTTTTTTCTTACATGTTTTATCAGAATTAAATATACACTTAAAATTTAAGTCTTGCCATCCAATTTTGAGGACCCTTGCAATTGCCTTTTACTCCGTGTCTGACGTAGGTGAATTGCAACCCAAGATGACTATCCTCTACGCGTGATACCTAGTGTGACTTTCACATGTTCTCAAATTGGATGACTTAATTGATTTAACTTGGTGAGGTCCTTAACCCGAGGAAACGACGGGATAAAACATGTCACATGACACTAGTTGCTCATTCTCTAGTGCCATAAGTCACATAGGGTTCTAAGAGTTGTACTTGTAATGCAATTATCGCTCGTCGCTTACCCACTGAATCCACCATTACTAGCATCAGCTGATGTGATGGTAGAAACTCAAGTAGGATCTTAGCCTTTTATTAAATTAATTGTTTTTAAAAAAACTTGGGTAGTTAGTTTTTAAAGGAATTAATTATCGAAAATACTAAAATTGAACTTTGTAAATTCGATTAATGGTATTAATGCAACATGAACAGTAAACACGAGTCTGTTCTTTTCTTGAGGAAGCACTTGTAATGTTTCTCTAATCTAGTGGGAGCAATGTGTTTTATTTCCGAAATGACATACTTGTAGTCTTGTCTAATCCAGTTGGAGCTATAAGCTTAACACCTTGTACGCGTCCCGTATTATTTCTGGCTTGTCTTGAAATAATAAATTACTTTCCAAGTACGAAACATCTTTAGTTAGTAAGAATAACCGCATATTAATTTATGTGATAACTTGTCGCTTTTCTGATGTCGCTTCCAGAAGAGTTATCTATAAGATAGTTATGCATGATTCCTTAATAATCGATAAAGTTCTATATACATTTACTATGCTGATATGATTTGAGCTTGGCTTATGCTACAAATAATGAATGCATGCTTCTTAGTAGACTTTTGTTTGTTGGGTCCATTCAGTACCTAAGCATCCTGTTAATACAAATAAATCGTAAAAACATTTATTTATATCTTACTATCTTCTTATATTTTGTTGATAACAATCGTAAAATCATTTTAACAAAATAAATAAAATACGTAAGTTTTCGACTCAATAGTTTTCTAACTTATTTCACTAAACAAATAAACCATCAAATATGTCTAGTTAAATAGTTTATACAAAGCCAAAACAATTTTTATAAAACACTTAAGAATTAACATTTGTTACTTACACTTTTATAAAAATACATAATTAAAATCTAAATAAACATGTAAGTTGTAGAATCCAAGATCCGGACTCAACTAGGGTATAAGTAACATTGATTGATTAGATGCACATCGGAATAGAAATGACAATCAACATTACTAATAAGGTTTTCTTTATTGATTGAAATATAAAAACTACTAAATACTAATACTACTACACGCTCTATGTGTTAATTAGACTCTCATTGGAGATGTCTATTATGAAATGAAATGAAAGGATGCTTGTAACCTAGACGCCTACCCTCTTTATATACTAGAGAGAGGTTACAAAAACCCTAATCTTAGCTTACTAGAAAAGCTAAACTAACTATTACATATTAGGCCCTCATTGTTTCTTCTTTCTTCATTCTTGCTCGTGGTTTTGTAATCTTCAAATCTGCAATTCCCAACAGTCTTCCCCTAAACTGGAATTTGACTAGGTTAAGTTCCAGTTTCTTGATATTACAAAACAACCTGTATAAAGAAACAATGCTAAAACATGTCATCACAATAATAAGCTGCACACTATGAATCTTCTTCCCTTTTTTTCAAATAGGGGTCTTGTGCAACTCGTATACGCTTCCCCTCAAGTGATGCATGTAGATGGTAAGTATATAAACAATAAGCTTCCCCTTAAAATTATACTAACCATCTTCATGAATCTTGGACTTTAATTGGCTTGAAATAAAAGGTATCAATGAAATCCAAGTGCAAGAACATCCTCCTCTCTCATGTAACCTAGATCGATAACCTCGACGATCTACCTCAAACCTTATTGATACCGGAAAAAAGGTTGAACTTGTTACGCAATCGATTCAAAAGCTAATGCATCCAAGGTCTTCACAATATCCGTATCTGATTGAGTGTGAACAAGTCATGTTTATTACACCTCAGTTATCTGTGTGGTCCCGGCCATCGCACAGCATAACTGCCCATTGATCCCTCCCAGACCAAATCAAAATATAATATTGTGTGTGGTCCCAGCCATCGCACCACATCATTATGTTATGTTCTAAACGACTTATAAACACCAAACCAAATGAATGAAAGTACCCAAGCCATAATCATCACATCGTCCAAGATCCAAGGGCGTCGTTGGACCTAAAATACTATATCATCTATATATCGAAAGCAGCACAAACCAAACAACCAACAGAAACCGAAGCTACCAATAGGAACCGTAGCTACCAACAGGAACCCATTATTTATTTATTTATTTATTTATTTATTAATAAGCACAGCAGCAAAAAAATCAAATCAGCAGCAAAATAATCTACCAGTAGGAACGGAGAACCAGTAGGAACATCAACACTATCAGCAGAAACCGATCAACAGGAATACTCAACAGTAGGAACCAGTACGGATCAAAATATGCAACTAGTAGAAACATCAAATCAAGCCAAAAATATGTTAATTACTAGGGTTCATCGTTGAATAAAAATTCAACTCACCAAGACTAGTAAAACATTAGAAGACTAACTGTCAAGACCAGAATTACCATGTACAACAACCGATCAAGAACAATATAAAATTTAGGCGACCAGAAATTAGTTCCCACGCTGCCATAAATCAACGTATCAGCAGTAGCAGAATTAAACATCAGTACTTAATCTGTTGTCCATAAGAATGTACCCACATGATCAGTGCCATGAATGAACCAATATGTCAATACCAATCAATGAATACCCCACGTGAAGTACAAATACAGCCCCATCAATAAAAATCATACCCATGAGAGTACGAATATAAATAATAAACTCACGTGAAGTCAACAGAATACTTGTGGTATCACATCAACTACCGACCACTTGATAATCAGCAGGAACGAAACAAAACCAGCAGGAACAGTCCCACGTTTGAATAATACCCACCAATCAGATAGATATATAATTTGAGTGATCACGTGATGAATTAATATTAACAAAATAAAATATAAACTGAATGTACAATCATGTGTACCAATGACACCTAGCCCCACATACTTTATCAAAAGCCCATGTGATCTTCCAATTTAAACCACCGATTGTATAGCCAATCAAAGTACCAAATAAAACTCAATCGACATTAAATATCGAATATCAATGTGAATATTATACGCACGTGACTACCACCAACAAACTCACGTGACAAGCATCAGTAGGAAGAATTTGATCAGTAGTAACGAAGAGTCCCACGTGATTTGTACCATAATGAGATGAAAGCGACATATGAGTGAAACCCAATCGAATAAAGTATTCATCTTGAAATCATCGACCAATCAAAAGAAATTATATACGAGATCAGTAGGACCCCCATTATCTCATGACCATCAAAAAGGAATTAATCGTGACATAATACTGATTTACTTAAAAACCACAATCATAAAATGGGACCATCATAACATGTGAAAGGTGAACGCACAGAATTGAACAAATGGGACCATCATACGCCGACCAATCACAATAATTAATATCAATTACAAAAAAAATAAATCATGCCATCCCACGTGTGATTTGTGAATTAACGCCAACCATGATCTGCTATTCTTCTGTTTTCACGACTGCTGCCTCTTGACATTTTAACAGCTGCTGCAGAAAACTTTATAAACCCTAGATCGAGAGCCACGAGGCTCTGATACCAATTGTAGAATCCAAGATCCGGACTCAACTAGGGTATAAGTAACATTGATTGATTAGATGCACAACAGAATAGAAATGAAAATCAACATTACTAATAAGGTTTTCTTTATTGATTGAAATATAAAAACTACTAAATACTAATACTACTACACGCTCTATGTGTTAATTAGACTCTCATTGGAGATGTCTACTATGAAATGAAATGAAAGGATGCTTGTAAACTAGACGCATGCCCTCTTTATATACTAGAAGGAGGTTACAAAAACCCTAATCTTAACTTACTAGAAAAGCTAAACTAACTATTACATATTAGGCCCTCATTGTTTCTTCTTTCTTCATTCTTGCTCGTGGTTTTGTAATCTTCAAATTTGCAATTCCCAACATAAGTAAATAATTTGGACTATCCATAACCAAAAACCCATGACCCATGACCCATAAGCCATGGCTCATGTGCATTACATCATGCATGACATCGAAATAGGTAAAATCCATTACCCATGACCCAAATTCCATGACCCATGAACCAAAGTCCATAACCCATGACCCAAAGTATGCTTTGCATCATGTATGACATCATGTTAGGTACCTATAACCCATAGACCATGACCATAACTCAAAACTTGTTCCAGTCCTAGCTCTATCTCAGCCGTCACTTTTTCCTTATTCTCACTTTTCCCCTTTTTTAATCATATGATAAGGATTTAAAAGGTACACTTTTGAGGGGTCATTTAAGCCCTTAATCGACCAATTTTATATCCGTTACAGCTTAATTTCGTTCCTTTTCACTTTTTAGGTCTCTTGAAGGCAAAATGCTGGAATGACACTTATTCTGACAAAAAAGTGTGAATATGTGAAGAAAATGGCCAAAGTCAAGATCAAGACACTCAAGCTGCTGGAAACGCACCCGACGGCGTCACAGATAAAAGGCGACGCCGTCCCTCTAATTTCGTTGGCTCAGAAGTGAAATTGCTATTTTGTACCTGATGGCGTCAGGCTTTAAAAAGTAGGGCGTCACAGCTCAGGCGGCCTAGATCCAGATTCTGACGGCGTCAGAAGATGAAGCCGATGGCGTCACAACCACAACGTGACGCCGTCACAAAGTTGACTTGGTTAATACGAAACCCTAATGGCGGCGATCCGACGACTTCACAATTAAAGAGTGACGCCGTCGCAGTTGTAACTCTATATATAGAATTCGAATTTTCAGACTTTTAGAGAGGTAGAATTGTGGAGTACAACCTAAAACCGATTTTTGGGTGTCTTGGGCAGTATCTTAGGGTTCTCATACCCTATTTTACAATAAGATAAGTAATTTACTTCATTGATTTAATTATGTCTTCAATTGTATGTGTGTATGCTTGCATGTTTATCATGCCCGACCAATTTACTTGTGTATTTGCTTAGATCTATGAAACCTAGGTATTGAATATTGATTGGTTTTCTCTTATCTTAATTGTAATTGGCCTAGGATTGCAATAGGCCATCGTTGTGTTTTTAATGCTTGAGTAATCTTTGTGAACATTAGATTATAATCGCATAGAGTTGTTGTAGGCTAAAAATCCAAAGATAACCTTAGAGTTAGTTTATGAATCCTAGAGATTTTGTAGGCAATAACCTTAAGGTATCCTCAAAGAGTTAGGGAAAAAATCATACCCTACGACCTTAGAAGGCACAACTCATTAAGAATAAGGACGTGACAATTCAACCATCAATAAAAGATAATTAGGGAGTAATAGCATCTAGGTAAACACATTTTTAATCATCATACGAGCACACATCAATTAGACATAGACTACCCCTTAGCTTAGTTAATTAGATTAGATAATAGTAGAGTAATTGGTAGAAGTACCACCCCCCAAATCCAATACCCCGAGATTCGTACCTTTCAATTTTATAAAAAAATATAAAAAAGATAAAAAATAATCTTCCTCAACCCCAACCTTAGCGTAGTAATTTCTCACTAGCATTCCTATTCCCCTAGAGAACGATATCAATCCCGAGGATTACCCTAATACTAAACTACAACGATTAGGTTCACTGCCTAGGTGGTTGAAAAACTTGCTCGAAGAAAAGGAAGTTTCCTTTGACCCCGAACGCGCATTGTACGCGTATCAAGTTTTTGGCGCCAATGTCGGGGAATAGAATAGCTAGTTAGATTTCCACCTCATTTAGGTTCCCTTGCTTGATTCCTATCAAGTAAGTTTTTTTCTCATTTTTAGCTTCCTCGTAGTCTATCCCCCTTCTTCGTGACCTTTGTTCGTAATCTTATCACTTTTCATCATGGAAGGTGATAATCAACCACCACTCATCAACCCACCACCAAATGACCCGCCAAGAGGCCGTACTCTTGGTGAATACTCTAGACCAAGCCACCTAGGCTATAGGAACACCATTGAGCTTCCCGACCAAGCCCAAACTACGGCCCTGCGATCCGACACCATCCGGTTGGTGCAAAACGGATGTGCATTCCATGGACTTCGTTCCGAAGATACGCGCTTGCGTCTCTTCCAATTCTATCTACGGGACCAAGCTAGTATATGGCTTGAGCGACTTTTCGCCGGCTCCATCTCAAGTTGGGATGATCTCACTTCTCGTTTCCTTGCCCAATTTTTCCCACCGGGGAGAACTACTAAGCTTAGGAATGAAATCTTGATGTTCCAACAACGTCAAGGTGAATCTCTCTACTAAGCATGGACTCGATTAAAGGACTTACTCTATAAAGTCCCTCATCACGACATTGACCTTTGGCTTCAAGTCCAAATCTTTTATGATCATGTCAACTTCCCAACTAAGTGATCCATCGACTAAGCGGCCGGTGGTAAACTTAGTGATCTCACCGCGGAAGAATCGTGGGGTATAATAGAGGACCATACTCTCTATGACAACGAAAGTTGGAATGACCCCCGTGAGTTTCCCAAAACCGTAAAGGCAATCTCCTTGCCTCCCATTGACTCACAAACTTTCGATCGTAGGATACTCGAACTTGAAGATCAAGTCAAATTCCTAATGAGCTCTTACGAAAATCCTAAGTCTTCGCGCCAAGTGAACAAAGTCTCTTCCTTGTTGTTAGGTCACCATATTAGTAACACAAGCATCAATATAAGAAATAGATAAGAAGTGATTGGTTGAACAAATACAAACACACACATATAGAGATAGAGAAAAGTTATGCGTAGGAGTGAATAAGTAAATGAACAACCAACCCTCAAGTGAGGGTTTACAAGAGGTATTTATAGGAGGGAACTAGGGCAACACTCCAAGTTCCCATCCTTTTACTTATTGGGCTTGGCCTAGGCTTATGGGCTTTCTACATAAGCCTAGCCTTGATTACTAACTTAAAAGCCATATTAAGCTAACTATTACATATGAATCACTAACACTTGAAATATAGTTTAGGAGTGATTCCAACAATCTCCCCTAAGTGTTATTGATGAATGATAGAGTGATAAACGATGTAGGTGCTGATGTAATAGTAGCTTTGACGTCTTCTGACATTCTTCTTTCTTGTGAGAAGAAGTGTCTTGATTCGAACAATCTCCCCAGTGTAGAGAAATTGTTTCTTTTGAAGAGTTCTGCTTTGACGTCATCTTTTTCATTGTTCTTTAGTTCTTTGTTCTTTGTGGTGAAAGTGATAGTATGTTGTTGTTGTCTGAATCAGGTCTGCTTCGTTGCTCCAGTGTCTCCACGTCTTTCTCCAACATGCTCACACGCTCTTTAACGTTGGATTACAGTACTGTTGAAGTTATCTTAGTCTTTAAACTTTGTAGATTCTTTGAATTGACGAAGAATTATTCTGACTTTTGTGTTGCCTTTTGAGAGAACTTGTTTTAGTGATGATGTTGGTATGAGCATGTGAAGAATCTGCACGATCAGTCCGCTCCAGAGCTTCCATAAGAAGAAAACATACACACGGTTAGTAATAAGCGGATTCCGGCACTTATAAGTTTGAATTTCGAGGGTGTTAACATCATAGTGTGAAAACACATCTCTAATTCTCACAAAGGCCGTTCCTGAACTGGAGTCCCACAAGTGAGATAACACGATGTACCGAAGTACACCTACAGTTAAGATGAGTCGCTGAGGTACACCGAAGCATCACCTCACGACTGTAGACCGTTTGAGACACACTAAGCGTAATCCACGAGGAGTTACCGAAGTGACCTGCTGTCAGGGCTGTTTGATGTTGACCCTAGCAGGAGTTTCCATTCAATCACCGAGGATCACATATGTGAACCTCTCATAAATGTTCTCGACAGATTGCTAAGATCTGTGAAGGACACGATTATATATCACTTGCGTTCTTTTTGTTGAACGACAAGCGATGAGTTGTCAAGTGTACCTAAGAGATCTTTTGATGAATCTCGTGGCTGTAGACTCAATAGTGCACTTTGGTTTTCCTGAGCGGAGACTAGGGAGAGGGTCTCCTTCTTTAATACCAGCAATCTCTAAGAGAAAGCCGATAGATTACGTAGGGTTCCCTGTGAGAATGAAACAAGCTTCTGTTGGGAGAAACTTGAGTGGCTAAGAAGGTTTAGTGCATGCGTCACTGGGTCCATGATGACTTTTAATCTTCAATACCGGTGTCACTAAGTGACAACCAGTAGCATATGAATTGAACCCGGTGTCTGCCCTAAGTTGAATAATCTGGAGGGCTATTTCTTTTCACCCTTTTCTTTTCTTTTCTTTTTAATTCTTCAACTCCTTCTTTCTCCGATTCTCATTTTCTCCTTTTTATAATCATACCTAAGGACTTCTAAGTACTAACTATTTGTGATGTCCTTGGGTAGATCCTTCCGGCTCTGGCGGATCATAGGACGGTTATTCTTAACCTTAGTCACCTTATAACTCCATGACTAACCTATGTTGCCATAAAACCATTTTCTTGAAAATCTCTCAAAGTGGTTATGATTGAAAAACATTTTGTACCACTGTAAGAGTTTGATCATTTGAAGAAATACTCCCCCTCCACATGTGCTTAAGTGTTTAGACAAAAATCTGCACTGTGAGAGAAGAGTGCGCACTTTTGAATTGATCGACTCAAGATAGACAATTCCCCGAGGGACACGGTTACGTTGCATAGTTAAAGAGTTACATTATCAGCTTTTAGGTGACAACTAGCTCTAATAACTACCTTGAAGGTGTGGACAAACCTCGAAAGGTTGTCAAACCCGTCAAAGTTCATGTCTATCAAGAGCTTCTCGAATAGGTACAATTTACTTGGATAAGTCTTTGGAAGACAAATATTTTCAATGTATGACTGTTCAGATCCCGTCAATTCATGGGTTAAGTCTATTTCACACGACGATTCAATAGCAAATCAACATATTTCTTATCACAATAATTTTCTCCCCTCAAAAATGGCATATAAATGTTATTTTTGATAACGTTTTGATATTAAATATGACCATTTCGAGTTTTGTGGGAAGATTATCACGAAGAACAAATTAGTGAACAAAGTTTTAGCAAATACTCCCCCTCAACAAGTAATACTAACTTTTGAGGTTTTGAAAACGTAAGGGGAAGTACTTGTTCTTTTGAGCAAAACCTTGAAAAATGAAAGGTTTGATAGGTTTTACTCAAAAGTAAGAAGCTTTCGCTCTTTTATAAGGATTGTGGCACTGAAGCGTACCACAGAGTCCTTTCATTATAAGAAAGGGTTGTACACTGTTATGTGTGCACAAGCCATTGTCAGATAATCAAACAAACAAAATCACAATCAAGAGAGTACCCAATGATTACAGACGATCAGCTACTTTCTAAGGACGTTGGAAAGTCAGAATCGGAAAGTTTGGTCATCCTCCCACATAGCTCTCCAACCGTTGCATCTGATCCCGATGAATCAAACATTCATCAATCCTAGTGATAAATCAACGAACATCCTTGCGATCCTTTGAATTCCATCTCTTCATCTGAATTATACCCAACTCAATGTCCTTCAATCGATATACCAATCCATCTCGAACCATCTCCAGGGTGGCGTCATAGAACTTAGTGAATTTCATCGAAAGCCATGAAGCAAGTATGATGATTTTCACTTTGGTAGACAAACCCAAACTTTTGTTTATGAACAATTTTGTACTGAGGTTCTTGATTGATTCTGATGAAGTGTAGAATTTAGGTAAGATTCGACCCTGAGGTGGAGAACTTCAACACGCTCTTTGATTTGAAGCGTATGAAAACAAGGAGTGCAGTAATGTACTTGATCTAAATTTCGGTTGAGGTTCTGGTTGGGGCTCAGGTATGTCGTGATCCTCACCACCAGTGTATGTAAAGTGATCAACGGTTTTCTCCATTGGTGGTGTGGTTTCTGAATCCCTTGGTTGATCAGATGGTGGTGGCTGTGTAGCTTGTTGTGTAGTGGTGATAACCTGCTTAACCATTTGTCGAATCATTGGATGAAGTTGCCTTCTTAACAGATTCTGTTGTTGACATAGGTGTTTCTTATGTTGATGGAGGTGATGATTGAGATGATGATTTGGGCTTGGTGGAAGTGTCAATAGGTGGTTCAGAAGACTATTGAGGTTTGTGTATTGGATTGTCAACTATGTAGTTGTCTGATTCCTTCTTAAACTTTTCTTCCTCAGCTCTAGCAGCTTCTTTTGCCTCTTTTCGAATCATTTCCTCTTCAGCCGACACATTATCATCATCAGGGACTCTTTCATCCTTATCATGATCGTAATCTCCTTCGTCATATATTTCCCCATCTTCTCCATGCTTTTCTTCTTGCGGTTGTTTTAGTTGTTGTTGTGGTTGCTTCATTTCAACAGTAGTAGTGACAGTGACACCCTGATCCTTACCGGGTTGATTAACCGGATCGGATGGGGTAAGAGATGTTTGCAATGGATCTTTCATAAGTGGAGGACTACTGCTTGACCCTCCTGCCCCACCTGGTTGATTAACCGGAAAGGTTGAAGCATGGTATTCCATCCTTTTCTGCTTTAATGACTTATGAAACTGTATTTCCTCATCCATTGAATCATACTTATCATCAGTATGACTTTGTGAGCATGAATTTTAATGGATGTTGCAGATGGATGTCCACAGCAATTCTGCAAGATGATTATGAGCATATGAAGTTGTTGAAGATGACACGAAGATTGTTCTTGCCAATTGTCTTGTCGTATCCAGCTGGGAATGTGTTTGCCATCAAGAGCTCTGCTGGGGCATTGATGATTGCTTGATTTGCAGCCATTTTGTGATCTGAAAGACATTAGACAAAAAGACAGACATATGGAAACACAATGTGTTTGTTTTAGTCTGATTTATTATCTAATTCCTTGTTTGATGGTAACATGCTTATGTTAGTTACAAGTCCTAAGTTACATTATTCCAATTGATTGAAGTTGATGTGATAAGTTACCTGAACATGTTAATTTTGAAATTTCAAAGTCCAATTTTTCACTTAACACACAACATATTAACTTTTGTAAGCTTATACGAAATATAAGGTATTTGTGACTTATGCATAACCTTTAACAAGTAACATATGCGTAATAGGCCAAAATGTAGTGAACAGTGGGTTATGAGTAACAAGGATCCTTATGCGTAAGAAAGGAGCTTATGCGTAGGAGTAAGCTAAAGCATAAGACCAAGCTTATGCGTAAGAGTTTCTTACGCGTAAGACAAGTTCAAAGGCTTTAGGCTTACGCGTAGGAATAAGCAAGATGTTACGCGTAAAGTTTACTCGTAAGAGTAAAGCTTATGCGCAGTAAGCCTTGTTTACGAATATCTTTCCAAGATACGCGTAATCCACTGTAGACCTCTTATGCGTAAGAGTTACGCGTAAGATTTCTCTTAGGCATTACCTTTACGCATAAAAGTATTCTTTAAGCGTAACGGTTTGAACACCTGAAGATTCTGACATTACGAATAATTAACTTGTTAACTATAAACATGAAAACTTGATTGCAGTTAATTCCAAACATCTTTTAGATCACAAAACAAGCATAAGAACATATTAGATACACACAGAAAGACTTAGGAGTAAAATTACTTAAACCCTAAACCCTTAATCTACGTGTAAGGGATATAGCTACACAAATCAAACAAGAATGTTTCTGGAGTGTCCTAGATGTCATATGAGTGCAATGAAACAAGATTTAACACATTTCCACCATAGAATCAGAAGATTTATGGGAGATGAACCCTAAAAAACCTAAAACTTAAATTCATACAGTTTAGATGTTTCTGGGCTAATTTAAAGGTTCAAAAACATGCATATAAACTTATTCTAACACTTTCTTGACTACCTAATAACATATCACAGAATAGAAAAGCCCTAGATGAGCGCAAGAACCCTAGAATTCAACTTAATGAAATTTAAGATTCAGGATGGTTTTGGACGATTGAAACAAGTTTAATAGACACTAAGAAAGGTTTTAACACAACTCATTTCAATCCAAACACTTTTATGCATAAACACCCAATTCGTTCGAGTAAACAATTTTCCAAAATCAGTTTAAAGAGTTTTAACCGTTGGATTTGAAAGATTTTTGAAATCCTTGTTTAGAATCTTGATCAAAACAATTTAGAACTTACAGATTATGAACAGCTTAAACGGATTTAGAAGATTTGATTTGGGCCGTTTGATCTTGGTGGTTTAGGAGTAAATGATTTTGTTAAAATTAATTTTCCAAGTTGACACATTCAGTCCCTCAACCTTACAGAGGTTCCAACCAAGATCCTTTAACTTCCGTTTAGGTTAGACAAAACACATTTTAGGCAAGAAACTTAACGATACTCCCCCTCGACCTTTTAAATAATGAATTTTGAAGACATTTGAGTCCGAGGAGAGTATTTGACAAGAAACGTATCCACCATTTTGGAAGAAACAACCGGGGATTAGAAAACATGGAAGTACAAGGTTTTATGAAACTGAAAAATATTTACTTTCTCCCCCTCAACACTTGTTCGGGAAAAATAGTGAAAGATTTGAAAGAACAAAGTGTTGACTGAAGATTTGTACTTGCGATGTTTGAAAGAATTTAGATAGAAGAATATTTTTGAGATTTTCTGATTTTATATTTTTGTATTTTTTTTTTGAAAAAAATATTTACAAAAGAAGTTTTGTTGTTTGACTGGTTTAAGAATGTTTTAAGAGTTCATCTAGTTCCTCTTGAGTCAAACACCGCATACCAATCCGGTGGACCAACTAATTAAACCTAGCAGGAGCTAAGGCTTTGGTAAGAAGATCTGCCAATTGGTATTCTGTACCCACAAAGTATAATTCAACTGTACCCTGTTCCACGTGGTCCTTGATGAAATGATATCGAAGATCGATGTGCTTTGATTTCGAATGTTGTACTGAGTTGCACGAGATCGCAATAGCACTCCGATTGTCGCAGTACATCGGGATTTTGTCAAACACGTAACCATAGTCTTTGAGTTGTGTTCTCATCCAAATGACTTGAGCACAACACGCAGACATGGCTACATATTCAGCTTTGGTTGATGACAGCGATGTACAATCCTGCTTCTTCGATTGCCATGACACCAGTTTATCACCAAGAAATTGTAATGCTCCTGAAGTACTTTTCCGTGAGTCTAAGCATCCTACGTGATCAGCGTCTGAAAAAGGTATTAGTTCAAAACCAGAATCCTTCGGATACCAGATCCCCAAGTTAATGGTTCCCTTGATGTATCGGAGGATTCTTTTAGCCTCAGAGAGGTGGGTTTCAGTTGGTCTCGATTGATAACGGGAGCAAAGATATACGGCAAACACAATATCAGGCCTGCTAGCTGTTAGATACATGAGAGACCCAATAATACTACGGTATTTGGTAGGGTCCACCAATTTCCCATGTAAATCAGCGTCTAGCTTCTTGGTATGAGCCAATGGTGTGGCATAGGTGTCACAGTTTTGCATTCCAAATTTGTTTAACAGTTCAAGGGCATATTTGGACTGACTCAAGAAAATACCACGGGGGGATTGGTGAACTTGCATTCCAAGAAAGAATGTGAGTTCACCCATCATTGACATTTCAAAATGTTTTGTCATTAATTTTGCAAAAGCATTTGAGTATTTTAAGTGTGTTGACCCAAAAATGATGTCATCCACATAAATTTGAACAATTAAGATGTGAGCCCCGTGATATTGTATGAAGAGTGTAGGATCGACCGAACCTTTGGTGAATTTATTAGCAATGAGGAAGGATGATAACTTATCGTACCACGCCCGAGGAGCTTTTTTGAGACCGTACAGAGCTTTGTTCAGTTTGTAGACGTGGTTCGGGAACTCAGAATCAAAGAATCCTTCTGGCTGGCTGACATAAACTGTTTCTTTCAGTTGACCATTCAGAAAAGCAGTTTTGACGTCCATCTGAAAGACCGTTATATTCATATGAACCGCGAACGCGAGAAAGATCCGAACAGCTTCAAGACGAGCAACCGGAGCGAATGATTCTTCAAAGTCAATACCCTCTTCCTGTCTATAACTCTTAGCCACCAGACGTGACTTATTTCTGATTACGTTCCCTTCAACATCTAATTTGTTCTTCCAAATCCATTTGAGACCAATGACGTAGACCCCTGTTGGTCTTGCAACCAGTTCCCATACTTCAAGACGTTTGAATTGGTTGAGTTCTTATTGCATAGATTCAATCCAGTTGTCTTTTATCATTGCGTCTTTAATATTTTTAGGCTCAGATTGGCAGACAATGAGTGCATAAATGCAATGTTCACCATCTGTGTGAAGACGTTGTCTTGTAACGACTGGTTGATTCGGGTTGCCAATAATGTTCTCAAGAGGATGGTCTTTTGTCCAACGGTGTGTAGAGGGTTGATGTTGGTATACATTCTGCAGATTTTGAGGATTCAAATGGTTTGTTGATGATTCCGCGACATCAGGTGCAACAGTTTCATTGGCAAATGGGTTAAAGAACGCATTTGGATCAAAATATGTAGGTGGGGGTACTTCATTAAGAACATCAGCAGCTGGTTCAACGTCGTTGGAAGCAGTTTGTTCAACTGTTGTTGTAGAGTCAACTGGTGGTGCTTATTCAACAGTAGTTGTTGTAGCAGATGTATCAGGTATAACAGTGTGATCAGGTTGAGCAGCGGAAACAGCGGATACACCTGGAGCACGTTCATCAATGTCATCACTAAACAGCGGAGCAAAGAGCTTTTCCATTTGTTGACGAGTAAGCTGGGGGCTTGGTTCAGCTGATGATGGGGTGTGAGGGAAGTTTAAACGGATGTGACCGGGTTCCAAGCTGTTATGCTCAGAAGCCATTGTGAAGAAGTTTCAGAATCAGCTTCCCCCCAAACTGACAACTTTCTTTAGCAGATTTAAAACTTTGATGAAGTCTACATTTCCTCTAACTTTTGAAGGTTTCAGTATGCAGCGGAATTTGTAGATGAGCAGTAAACCACACAAAGAAAATCTGAGTAATTGCGGAAGATTCGTTCGAGGGTAACATGCCAGAAATCAACAAGATCTTCTCACGTATGTAGACGCATCACACCAAACAAACCATGAAAGACGAAATGATACGAATTTCCCCTGAATGTTGTGATCTTTCGGAATACTAATCACCTGTGAATATGCAATAACTCGATACCAAGACAGTGTGTGAGGCATCATAACATCATATTTGGGTAACTTCACACAAGATCACCCGTGAAATTGAGATGATAACACCAAAGTGAGACGTTTGAGCCACATATCGTCTTATTTCTTCCCCCTAATTGAAGAAATTCAAGAAGGCACTGGGTTTTCGCAAAGAAGCATGTAGAAGAACAAGGAAGCAATGACCACCTACACACTCTCTCCCCCTCGATGTTTTCAATGATTCAGAATCATACACCACATATATTGATGATGAATTGAAGACAGCGAAACCATGTATAAGGAGACAGCGAAACCATGTATATTCAATTAATCGAACAAGTGTGAAGTACCATAAATATCTCGTGAGAATCAACTGCTGAAAAAAACTGCTTTGTTTAATCATTTTGTTGATCATGAGCTGTGTCATTGTTGTTGGAAACAGTTTGATCTTCTGTTATCGAAGATTCGATTGGAGGTGCAGTTACAACAACGGTTGTTGTTGTAGATTCAGGTGTATCAGAAATTAGAGTATTATCAGGTTGTGCAGCGGAAACATTCGATACATCTGAAGTACGACTTTTGACATAATCTTTAACCAGAGGAGCAAGCAATGTTCCCAATTTTTGACGATTAAGTATAATGATGGTGCAGCTGATGGATCATTAAGTTTTAGACGGTGAGAAACGGGTCCTATGTTGTATTATAGTAGAAGCCATTGTTGTTGTACCTGCATAGAAAAAATAGGAGGGGGACAAGAAAGAAGAAACATGGATCCCCAAGTGTAACTGGGTTCCAGATGTTAGAGGCATAAAGATGTAGTGTCAATTATCTTCTTGACACCTGAACATGCTATTTTGATAAGTTCCTTTCCTACCTCAGGGATGGATGTTGTGGGTTTCACACTTGTGTTGATGCAACTACTTAGTATCTTGCCTGTAGGAATCCACCTAAGACCAACAATGTTGAAAACTCTACCCGTTGGAATCCATCTAAGGTTAGATCTAGGGGATGTTGAAACTTCTTTTGGGAAGAGTCTGCGTCCTATATTGATCCACCTATTAGGTTTCTGAAATTTTACGTTTAGATCAACAGGTTTATTTCTAACTGTTTGTTGATTAAACTTAGGTTTTGGTTTGCTACTACAAGCAGTGTTATGCAACACACTAGAAGGCATCACACTAGGTCGTGAACCTAAGATTCCATCCTTTTGGAGTAGTGCTCTTTTCCTAGCCTTTTCTAGATCATAGTTCTTGTGCAAGTCCTTTGTATCATATGAATTTTGAATTTTGATGCTCAGTTTAGACACTGTGTTCGAACTAATCCTAGACGGGCCAGGTGCAACTACTTGTAGAGGTTTAACAGAAACAGATTTAATAGAAACAGGTTTAACAGAAACATAAGCATTTTTCTTAGGCCAAGAATGTGGAGTGACTGGATTTGTCAAATGATTATTCTCAACAACTTGGGAGGCAAACCGTGGTTTTAAAGATTTAGAACGTTCAGATTTAAAAGCAGTTGGTTGTCTAACTACTGATTGATTTCTGATTGGTTGAAGAGACGATTTCCCCAAGATTGTTGGTTTTGTAAACTTAGTATCCACACTCTTGCCAGTTAATCTTCTCAGTTTGTTTTGTAAAGCAACATGTGCAAGCCCCTTAGCTTGAATTTGAACCTTTAAATGCTCATTTTCTTTTACTAAAATATCCACACGATTACTTTGTTCATTCAATGATTTACTATTTGGCTCAGAGTTTAAAAAATTGTTTTGCATTTTAAGTTCAAGAGAGATGCAATGAGCCTCAAGTTTTGAAAAATCTTTTTGAAACTGAGCAATGGTCTTTTTGAGAAGAATGTTTTCAGATTCAAGAGTTTGATTTGACGTTTCAGTTGAATTGTTAACAAGTAAGGGCTCAGACATGAGATAGTTGTCTGGACATTGTGCAACACACTGGTCAACCTCTCCTTCATTTCTGAATTCAGGTTGATCAGTATGTTGTGTCGCATTTGCAGTCAGAACATGATCAACAGTAGATAGTACCTCAACCATTTGTTCTTTGTCAAAGTTCGGCTCGGTGTCATAGATAGGTAAGATATCTTCCTCAACCATTTGTTCTTCGTCAAAGTTGGGCTCGGTGTCATAGTTAAGTATGATATCTTCACCAGATCTGCTGCTGTCATCCTGCTTTTCCAATGCTACAACCTCATTGTCCGCATTACCGACAGATGCAGTAATCACAACATTTTCAACATCCCTTTGAGCATTCCTTCCATGTACATCAACTGTCTTACCTTGCACGACTGCGGGATTTCGGGAATTTGATGATGTCTGACGCTTGGAATTGTTGATTATTGAGTTCACCATCTTAGACAGTAGCATCCGTCCTTCTTCCAATTCCACAAATGGCTTTTCATATTCAGAATCATCAGTAGCAAGGTTTGGTGATGAAGGTTTTAAGCAGTAGATGGAAGGTGAGGAGATTTGTGAAGTCATCATACTTGAAAGGCCGATATAGTGATTTTCAAAATTTCCCTCCAAAAATAAATTTGAAAAATTTTGATTCTCAAAATTTGAAATTCACTATAAAATTCAATTCTAAGGTTGTAAGAAAATTTTGAGTTATAACAATTTTGACGCCAAATTTTACCCGAAAAATTTGAATTTGGGCCCAAAAATTTGAATTTTTGACCAAAATTTTCACAGTTAAACCAAAATTTGAATCTCGCGTAAAATTGAACGTTTAGTCTCCCCTAAAAATTAAATTTTACTCAAGTTTTCCCGCCAAATTGAACGCTTAATTTTTTTTATTATTTTTTTTTGATAACTCGTGTTGATGGATCTTTGTAGTCGAGAGAAACTTGTTGTTTGTTGAAGAAGTGCTTAGGCGTAGAAAACCAGCTTATGCGTAGAGGAAACCTTACGCTTAGAACCTGCTTATGCGTAGAAAGTGCCTTACGCGTAAGAAACCAACCTTACGCGTAGGAATAGAACTTACGCGTAGGATAAGCTTACGCCTAAGAATTGAGAAACACTAAGATTAGGCGTAAACTAAAAGTTAAGCATAGAAAACTTAGGCGTAGGATTAGCTTATGCGTAAGACAGAGCTTAGGCGTAAGAAAAATCTTATGCGTAATGAGTTCTACGCATAAGTTTGAGCTTATGCGTAAGATTAGGGTTTTGCCCAAAAAATCCTTTACACTATCACAGTGTAAACGATATCCAAAGTCGAAGTGTTTTCAGGCTTATCCAAGCAAGAAAACACTGAGTAAACCACGAAAACTGAAGATCGATCCAAGGATGAGTTACGCGTAAGAATAAGGTTTTCTTACGCGTAGAAAGCAACCAAAATTGATTTTCTGCCAAAAGATGTTTCTAAGCAAGATTTTTGTGATGAAACAGCTTCAATATCATCAAAATAACACAAAAGTGTGAAACTTGATGATCCAAAACTTCAAAACACCTTACGCGTAGAGATGAACACACATATAAAACCAAGCTTAAAAACAATGATCCACACGTAAAGTTTGAAACTTTTTGCTAAAAACAGATATTTTAACACCTTAAAACGTTGAAAGTACAAGAATCTTGGATTGAAAAGTGTAAAAAAGACATTTTTAAGCGTAACAAAGTAGGAAACTGTTTTTACGCGTAAACCACAAAACTTCAAAAACAAAATATGTTCACCCAACTATTTGGCGAATGATACCACTGTTAGGTCACCATATTAGTAACACAAGCATCAATATAAGAAATAGATAAGAAGTGATCGGTTGAACAAATACAGACACACACGTATAGAGATAGAGAAAAGTTATGCGTAGGAGTGAATAAGTAAATGAACAACCAACCCTCAAGTGAGGGTTTACAAGAGGTATTTATCAGAGGGAACTAGGGCAACACTCCAAGTTCCCATCTTTTTACTTATTGGGCTTGGCCTAGGCTTATGGGCTTTCTACATAAGCCTAGCCTTGATTACTAACTTAAAAGCCATATTAAGCTAACTATTACATATGAATCACTAACACTTGAAATATAGTTTAGGAGTGATTCCAACATGTGATCTATGTAGGGTCCTCATGACACTCGTACATGCACAAGACTCCCCGAACAAGCTTCCGTTGACTAAGCATCCTCGCGTACCAATGGAACAGGAACAGGAGGAAGATTCCCTACAACACCCGAACCTAGGACTTTCCCGAGAAGCATGGAAGGGCAAACCCGACTTCTATTAGGGACAAACCAAAGAATTCACATCCAATGATTTCTCATGGCCCCCTTCTCACGGCCCTAGCCAACAAAACATAGAAGGGATGTTGCAACACCTAGTTACATCCCAAGAAGCTCAAATAGCTAAGCTATCGGACCGCTTTAACCAACAACAAGCCGATATGGATAGGAAGATAGATAACCTTTTGAAAGCCATGACCAATAGTGATAGGAAGGTTAATGCCATCTCAACTCATTCTCCCGAAACTTCCGGTGTGGAAATTAAGGACCCAAGTAAGTTAGCCAAGGACGTTCAATTCGTCAATACCATCACCTTAGTGAAACCTAATAGGACAAATGACGAAGCGAACCACGAGACGGTACTTGAGGTTAGTGAGACCCCTAGGAATGAAACGACTGAGGAAGTAGATGCAGTAGGCAATAACTATTTCAATAAGTTTCCTACGGAAGAGGAACTCTCTCGCCACCCACACTTAGTGCGCGACCTCCGTCACATGTATGTTAGGAAAAGCCCTAGGATCAAGTTTGGGAACCCTTGGAATCTTAACATACCATGTTGCATAGGACATCTTTTCGTGGCAAAGGCCTACATTGATCGCAAGTCCCCGATAAATATCATGACTAGCACCTACTATAATTGGGTAATGAAGAAGCCTATCCCAACTAGGCAAGATCCTGATAATCCTAGAGTTAGTTGTAATTTCCTTGGTAGAGTTAAGGGATTTCCCGTCTATGTAGGTAGTTTCACGTATTCTACGGATTTCATAATTATGATTGATATTAGTACGGCCATAGATCCTAGCTTGTCCCACGCAATTCTAGGAAATCCTTTCATAGAAAACACCGGGATGACTTATGATCCGTCGTTAGGAATAGTGAGATTCAAGGATGAGACCGATGATGTAGCTTACCAAATGCCCTTTAAGATTGAGAAACTTTTGTCATTATCCGATGATGAAAAAGAACTTAAGCTAGCCGTCTACTATAGGAATGAGGAAGATAAGGAGAAGGGAGTAGATTATGTGATGAATAAGATTTTCGGGTTCTATAAGGATTGCTTGAAACTAGCACCGGAATATAGAACCGATTGGGGAGAAGATGACTTCTTAGAAAGATGCATAATAGGGCATTACTATAACATGGAAAACCCCAATAGAGACCATGAGGAAGAAGGTGACGGTGATGAAGTCACGTAGGGGGTACGACTTCGAGTCTAGCTACAAGACTCATAAATAAAGAAAAGCGCTTCGTGGGAGGCAACCCATGCTTAATTGTTTGCTTGTTTGTGTGTCATATATCTTTTCATTGATTGTTTATTCTCATGTTTGAATTTGTGAAAATGCTTTATTTTGTTTTTAACCTCGTCTTAATTACATATAAAGGTATTTTACAAAAGGGATAAGTGTAGGGAAGATTACACACGTTTTTAAAAGAACGTGAACATGAGAATTACGATTATTGAAAAGATATATATGTGTGTTTGTTAGAGTCAAATGCTTGTATCGAGTCATAATGGATGTTTTGCAGGAATTTTTCCAGATTCTAAAGATGTAAATTTTCTAGAATTTTTCCAGAAAATCGCAGCAGACCAGTTTCTGTCAGGATAACTTGACGGCGTCAGGAGGAGCAGAAACCACTTATCTAACTTTCTCTCATTTTCTGTGCTACTTATAAATTTTTGGAATTTCTCAGGTCTTAATTTTCCAGAAAACCTGTAAACATCCATTCCACAAGCATTATATCCTAGTTTAGTTGAGTCACATATATTGTTACCGCCGATTTTACTCGAAGGTTTTGTCTGTTTTCTTAAAGTGTGCAGGTTTTATTTATCAAGAAGAAGAAACATAAGATTGGATGGAACTTTTCACGCATACATTCTTCTTGAAGAAGAATTTAACCACTACTTCACACGGATCCTACCAAGCTAATCAGGGGAGTATTAGTTTCTTTCTCTTTTAATTACCTTCCATTATCATAACTTTGATACTTTCGGGGAACATTGGGGACAATGTCCAGTTTAAGTGTAGGGAGGGAAAATAAAACGGGAACTTTGAAACTATGCTTATCCTTGATCATTTGTCTTGTCCAATTTCATTTGTGTAATAAACCATGAGAAATATCGGTTAGGGTAATTTTGACACCAAATTTAAAATTTTCATGACATGTAGGATTGGGCCATTAGTCTTAATAAAGCGTCTCATGGATAGGAAGTTATATGACTAGCACAAAACCCTTTACCACTCAAATTCCACCCCAAAAAAGTGAGGTTCACCCCTAGATTTGTAGGAATTAAAGCATTCACCTTTAATGCTTCGAGAGTGTACCGGTAGTATAATAGATTCTAGAACTTGTTTTGTGATGCATTCCGAGATCGCTAGTAAGACTACACTTGTGTAGTTAGGAATAACTAAATAATAAGAGACATTAGGATAACTCTTGTTTGATACATGTATTATAATTACTTCTTCCACATCGGTTGAGTATTCCCCCACACCCTTGCGTTGTACTCATCTTTAGTACACGATACCCCTAGTTAACCCCTCAAAGCCTATCCTTTTCGCGGTTCTCGTGATGTTTCGGTTTTCTGAAATATCAATGAAGAGCATTGTTTACAATCCACCCCCAAATGTATACCCAAATCGCCTTAGCTTACCTTGTATGCACTCACTTTTAGTGCATTATTGTTATCATACTAAACCCTTAGTTCAATTATCTAGTTACTTGCATGGTTGCTAAGTCGAGTCATATCCTTTGTACACAGTTTTGGGATGATTGGGACTCATGGGAAAAGTTAAATTTTATGAAGTGACGGGAAGGAACGTTAAATTCAAATTCCCTTTATTTACGTAATAATGTACTCTAAGTGTTTGATCTTTTCAATTCGGGTCAAATTAGTGTTACAGTAATAAAAACTCAAGTGTAGGGATGTGCCTATAAATCCCTTATATTTTGATGTTATCGTAGAGGATGGTAGAGTAAAAGTGTATGAAAAAAAAGCGAAAAAAGAGTGTTGAAAAAAACAATGAAAAAAAAACATACAGGCTACCATCCTACATTTATCTTTATATTTATGTTTGTTTGTTTCAAGTTGTCTAGAGTTTAGACTGTCGAGTCTTGGCTTAGCAACACCATTCTTCTCATGCTTGTAACATAAATATTTTTGACTTGCCACCACTAAATCGCCTATCCAACCAAACCCTTTGTTTTCCCTACCGTAAGCCTATCGCTACAACCCTTTAAAAGACCTCTTGGATATTTTTTCCTAGGTGCTTATGCCAAAGCGGTGGAGGTTTGATCTAGTCTCAAGCCTATGGTAATCTATGTACTAGGACCGGTTAATGAGTGTTTATCTTCCATTTCCAATTTGATATATTTCATATACACCCGAGAGATGAGAGTATCCAAACACCACTTGTGAGGTGCTAGTATGTAATTTCCATGCTTGTTATGACTTTTGTGGGGCTTATACTTGTTGTGAATTGTTTTAAACCAATGCTTCATGACCCCTAACTTATAAATTAATTGGCCAAAAGCACATTTGCTTGAGGACAAGCAAATAGAAAGTGTAGGGATATTTGATAAGGATTTAAAAGATACACTTTTGAGGGGTCATTTAAGCCCTTAATCGACCACTTTTGTATTCGTTACTGCTTAATTTCGTTCCTTTTCACTTTTTAGGTCTCTTGAAGGCAAAATGCTGGAATGACACTTATTCGGACGAAAAGGCGTGAATATGTGAAGAAAATGGCCAAAGTCAAGATCAAGACACTCAAGCTGCTGGAAACACACCCGACGGCGTCACAGATAAAGGGCGACACCGTCCCTCTAATTGCGACGGCTAAGAAGTGAAATTGCTATTTTGTACCTGACGGCGTCAGGCTTTAAAGAGTAGGGCGTCACAGCTCAGACGGCCTAGATCCAGATTCAGACAGCGTCAGAAGATGATACCGACGGTGTCACAACCACAACGTGACGCCGTCACAAAGTTGACTTGGTCAATACGAAACCCTAATGGCGGAGATCCGACGACGTCACAATTAAAGAGTGACGTCGTCGCAGTTGTAACTCTATATATAGAATTAGAATTTTCAGACTTTTAGAGAGGTAGAATTGTGGAGTAAAACCTAAAACCGATTTTTGGCTTTCTTAGGCAGTATCTTAGTGTTCTCATACCCTATTTTACAACAAGATAAGTAATTTACTTCATTGATTTAATTATGTCTTCAATTGTATGTGTGTATGCTTGCATGTTTACCATGTCTGGCTAATTTACTTGTGTGTTTGCTTAGATCTATGAAACCTAGGTATTGAATATTGATTGGTTGTCTCTTATCTTAATTGTAATTGGCCTAGGATTGCAATAGGCCAACGTTGTGTTTTTAATGCTTGAGTAATCTTTGTGAACATTAGTTTATAATCGCCTAGACTTGTTGTAGGCTAAAAATCCAAAGATAACCTTAGAGTTAGTTTATGAATCCTAGAGATTTTGTAGGCAATAACCTTAAGGTATCCTCAAATAGTTTGGGAAAAAAGCATACCCTACGACCTTAGAAGACACAACGCGTTAAGAATAAGGACGTGACAATTCAACCATCAATAAAAGATAACTTGGGAGTAATAGCATCTAGGTAAACACATTTTTAATCATCATACGAGCATAAATCAATTAGACATAGACTACCCCTTAGTTTAGTTAATTAGATTAGATAATAGTAAAGTAATCGGTAGAAGTATCACCACACAAATCCGATACCCCGAGATTCGTACCTTTCAATTTTATAAAAAAATATAAAAAAGATAAAAAATAATATTCCTCAACCCCAACCTTAGCGTAGTAATTTCTCACTAGCATTCCTATTCCCCTAGAGAATGATATCAATCCCTAGGATTACCTTAATACTACACTACAATGATTAGGTTCACTGCCTACGTGGTTGAAAAACTTGCTCGAAGAAAAGGAAGTTTCCTTTGACCCTGAACGCGCGTTGTATACGTATCATCATACCTAAGGACTTCTACACTATCTTGTGGATTGTCCCTGGGTAGATCCCTCCGGCTCTGGCGGGATCGTGGGAACTAATGCCTAACCTTGCCATCCTTATAACTCCAATAAAGTAAATGCAAGGTCGGTCTTTGGTGTTCCTCCACACTTGCCATTGAAACCAATTGAAAAACCAATCAAGGTACTTGTGATATAATATCAAAGAATTTGTACCTTGATTGTTTTGGATCTTTTATAAATGCTCCTCCTTAGCATGTGCATCGGTATTTGAAATCGTTTAGCATATGGAGGAAGGAGTGCTTGCTTAAGTCTTAAACAATCATCAATTTATCAGATTTTAATATTTAAATCACATTCTCACCCCGATCAAAAATTTTAAACCTTTTGAGATTTGTGATCCCAATTCATTTAAATAATTTAGAAATTTTTTTGGGGAAAAGATGTGGTCTGGTTTTAATATTTAATGATAAGGGACATTTTACCGCTCCTCCTCAATTTATGAGGGAGAGTGTTATTGTCAGGTATGATAATTTTGAAAGATCTTTAAGTAACATAAATTTTTTCATTTTGAAAGATATTTGAGTATACAAAAGCTCATACACAGACACATAACACCAAAACAATACATTATTCACCACTTTATAACGTACAAATGGACTACGGAGTTGATCGGGTATCACTTATTTGAAAATATGAAGTTTGAAATCACTCTCCCCCTCAATCGATGACCCTAGTCATTGATTGAGTGACAAAATTTATGACAAAATAGAGTCCATTTGATTTTCAAGAATTTGAGTTCGATTTATTTTCAAACAATATGACACCACCATGTAAAATACAAATATTTTTCTAAAAAAACATAGAATGAAAACATTTGTATAGGAACAACCATCTTTTTGACGACGGGCTTTGCTCATTTTGTTTTTAGGATAAGTGCTCGATATTTATAAAAATTGATTTTGCGTAGCACTTTTCTTTCTTGAAGAAGCGGGTTACAGTCTGAAATAACTGCAAGCCATTATTTAGCTGTGTTTTGAAAAATATTTGAACTTCTGCTCGAGCTTCATCTAAAATCCCGTATCATTATTGAATAACATTTCTAGGACTGTAGATGTTATCGATACCAGAAGACATGCCTTGAGAAAACAATATTTTTGGAGTTTTCTGATTTTTCAAATTTTTTTGGGATTTTGTTGATTTTATATTTTTGTATTTTGCATTTTGATAACTATATACAAATAATTGGTGAAGCAACTAATTACTCCTCATTATCTTCCTGAATACGTTTGAGTGTTTTCGGCTGCAGACTCTTCATGCCGAGTCGCGGGAGGATAAACTGAAACCGATCTCTTCGAAAAGCTTTTGTGAAGACGTCTGCCAACTGGTATTCAGTCCTTACAAAGTAGAGTTCAACAACACCGTTCTCAACTTGTTCCCTGATGAATTGATGTTGGATGTCAATGTGCTTTGATCGTGAGTGTTGGACATTGTTGCAGCAGAGAGCGATGGCACTTTTGTTGTCACAGTACAGAGGGATTTTGTTGAATACAAAGCCATAGTCAGATAGTTGGGATCTCATCCATAAGATTTGAGCATAACATACTGATATGGCAATGTACTCAGCCTATGTGGAAGATATAGAAGTACTCATTTGCCTCTTTGACGACCAACTCACTAATTTGTCACCCAAAAATTGAGCACCTCCCGACGTACTTCGACGTGTATCTTGACACCCCTGCATTGTTAGCATCTACATAGGCTGTTAGTGCCATGGCGGTGTCCTTCGGATACCAAAGTCCCATATTAATGGTTCCTTGGAGATACTGAAAGACCCATTTAACCGCTTCAAGGTGCTTCTTGGTAGGCTTTGCCTGATACCGAGCACACATGCATACAACAATAGAATATTTGGTCTACTGGCAGTGAGATACATCAAGGATCCAATCAAGCTACGATACTTAATTTGATCAATCGGGATCCCTGAGAGGTCCTCATCCAGTTTTGTTCTCTCCACCATGGGAGTGTCAATAGGGTCACTAGAATCAAATCCAAATTTCCTTAATATTTCATTAGCATATTTAGATTGATTTATGAAAATGCCTCCGGGACTTTGAGAAATTTGTAAACCTAAGAAAACTGACATTGTCCCATCATCGACATTTGGAATTTAGAACTCATCTCTTTCGAAAAACGGTCACATTCATTTGGGTCGGTCGAGGCAAAGATAATATCATCAACATATATTTGAACATGAATTAAATGTTTTCCTGATTTCCGAGTGAACAGTGTAGGATCAACAACACCTTTGTAGAATCGGTTTGCCAAAAGAAACTTTGACAAAGTATCGTACCATGCCCTTGGAGCCTGTTTCAAGCCATAATGGGCCTTTTTCAAACGGTAAACATTGGTAGGATGCTCGAGATTCACAAATCCTTTTGGTTGACTCGCCGTTAAGGAAAGCAGTCTTTACATCCATTTGGTAGACTATCATATTCTTGCTGGCAGCATTAGCAAGAAAGATTCTGATAGCCTCTATACGTGAAACCCCATCGAATGATTCCTCAAAGTCAATACCCTCCTCTTGTTGATATCCATTAGCAACAAGTCTCGCCTTATTCTTCAGAAAGTCATCGTGCTCATCAAGTTTCACCTTAAAGATCTACTTGAGAGCGATAATCATTGCACAATCTGGAGGTGGTACTAATTTTCATACATCAAGTCGATCGAACTCATGAATTTCGTTTTGCATAGCATTAAACCAGTTGTCCTCAGACATTGCAGTCTTGACATCATTCTGTTCGACCTTGGATAGTACATAATTGAAGAAGCACCATAATGCATCTGTGGCAAGTTGCTTTCGTGTAGATACTGGATGGGAAGGATTCCCAATGATGTTATCCAATGGATGATCATACGTCCATTTTCTGAGATGTTCATGTGGTTGAGAATAAGGAACTGATGTGCCAGAGTTAGGATCCCCTGATGAAGATGCCTCAGGAGTGGGTTCAGGGGCGAATATGTTCTCAAATGAAACATCTTCAGGAGTAGCAAAGGGGTTAACTTCAAAAGAATTATCTACTGCAATGCCTTGATGTACTGAAGAAGATTGAGGATTCGATGATGATGGTGAAAGGTCAGCGGATAGAGCTTCATGGCTTATGGAAATAGAAACTGAATGAACATTTAGGTTGATTGGAGCAGGAGTAGCAGCAGCTGGTGTTGCAGGAGTATCATCAGTTGTTGGCTCAAAGTATTCATCAAACATCGGATCAAATAAATTCTTCAAATCTTCTTTTGAAGGAGGTACATAAGGAGCTGCAGGTGGGGATTCTGTACAAGACCTGAACAAATTGGTCCAGGTGATAAACGTTGAGGTAAGGGTCCAGAACTGGTGTGTCCAGGAGCCAGTTGCTCAGTCAGCTTATCACAATTCTCAATTTCAGGTCATTTTGCAAACCTTAAAAAAAAATTTACTATTCATCTCGAGAATTTACTATTCATCAGTTACTATTTATCATTTTACTATTCACCGTTTTTGAGGTCGATTTGATATTTTGAGAGGTTATTTCAAAATTTTACTATTCACAAAACACTATTCATTCCCGGAGAAAAATTTATATTCATGATTTTTATTCATCATTTTTCGTAAACTAGGTTTATGAGTATCAAATTTGCGTAACCGTAAGGGTTTGGCGGCGTATTCATGAAACATCCTTGAGAACATTACATATAGACTAGAGTTAGTCTACGTATCATCAGTAACATCATTTTCATATTAGTTCATGCATGGGTTTGCATATTCCATTAACGTATATTTTTCTATTAAATAAACGCTATCGCACAATCATTTATCTTGAATAATTGATCCGACACTTTCAACAATTGTCCTGACATATTTTTATACTCATTTTAAGAGTATAAAAATTATATTATTAGTTTACCCGATGTTTTGAATTTATTTTGGTATTTAAATTGTTATATATATATTTACAACGGTTTTCGTAAATTCTATTCGATAATTATTTATTCACTCAATACTTGCGAGAAATGTATTTTTATAATTTTTATGACTTCGATATATTTTATTTTGTTCCGTTAAAATCGATTTCTAGCTAACGCTATACTTAATAATTAATTATATGTACCAAATATACAATATACTTAACTTTAATTACATTTAGTCATTAAAAATGCACCACCTATATCCCCATATTACCCTTGCCGACCTCCCCCCCCTTTGTCATCCATTTCATTAAATGTCTTGACCAAAAATGTACACCTACACAAAAATGATTAGATATTTGTAATATACAATAGTTTTATTAATCAAAAACTCATAGTTTACACATAATTGAAGGTGTAAAACAACTATAAACTCTTTCATTTCTTCTTTGATGGTCGACTAAGCAAGAACAAGAAGGAGAAACCAAATATTTTTCAAGATCAAGTGTTTAAACAACTCTAGTATACTTCTATATTAGGTTTTGAAATGAAAACCAAGAAGTTTAAGTACCTTGTTACCTTTAAAACTCATCATACTGCTAGTAAGTTTCTCATAATTTTTATTACTCTTTCATAATCTTACTTGAGCTATTTTATCATTCTAGTACAAAGATATGCAAGTATTATATGTATTCATACCACTTTTTACTTGTTTTTATTACTTACTATTAGTATAAACTATCCTATAATTATTCCCATGAAATATATCATTGTTGATGAAGTTTAGGAACCCATGACACCCTAAGAAGGTGTATGGTAGGTTTATAATAGTTTTAGTGTTGATTGGAAGGGTTTAGAACAAGTATTACACTAGAAAAATCATTTTCGACGACATATAATTAAGGGCTGTTCATTTTTGTAAACTCTGGAAATTTTGACAGGTCATGGATTATTTTGGTTTCTATTTTCAGAAAATAGACTTTAAAACAAAACCGTGGTCGCTTGAACGGATTAAAACGAGTTTATAACGAAGAAGATACGCTATTTTCAAGTTTAACGACGAAAACTATTTTTCTGAAAATGCACAAGCTGTCAAGGGTTTTTCATGGGACAAAAACGAGTATTTAACGTAAACTAGAAGAGTCGACTTATCAAAAATATATTAGTACATACTAACACGAAACCAAGGATATTTATAACGTAGAAAACGGACTTATAACGACTAAGTTACACGCGTTTTAAATATGGCTATCGTAACTATTTTTCACAAGTATTAACACTTATATATTTTCTACTAGACTAAGATGGTTATCGCAAGTGACCATGTTTGGAGCCATTTTTCATATCGATAGAATATTTTTGAGAAAAAGATGTCTTCTAGTAAAAGTGACTTCACCTAGCCTATTTTCCAAAATGTTCAACCGTTCGTCAAACAAAGTTGTAACGAGTAATATACGATCTCTCAAACTTTTCCGAAAACTACTAATAAACTATAATTTTTTGATAAATCACTAAGCAACTATTGTAGGATGTCGTTTCAACGTAAGTACTTGTAAAGTATTTTATATCATGACGAGATGTCATAAACTTATATTTTCGACGATAAACTTTATTTTCAAATGCACAAGTGGTATGGATATCACATGAGTTTGCATGTACGACATTGTTTCATGACTTACATTAGAACATATCATTCATATTAGGTTGCAGATAGAGATTGCACCTCATTTCAGTGTACCCACTTTTGTCATCATAATCATTGCATCAGGTGACTTCGTAGCCCCACTTTTACTTGTTTAATCATTTTACAAACTCTTTGGAGGAGATACATGCTCAACTATTTTAATTTCAATTTCGATTATTTGCAAACTATATGTTGAATCTAAACTTAAACTATATTGTTTGAACTATCATGAACTTGTTAATCTTTTGTTTCACTCTTTATGCTCGTAAGTAGATTATGCCCGAACTAAATTGATTACTATGTTATGAACACTATTATTTGAACCACTTTCCTTGATTTTGAACCCTTCGACATATATATTTGAACTCATTTAAATCGATTTGGACCTTTTAACATATATTTGAACACTTTGAACTTGATTTGAACCTTTTGACATATAGTTAAACTCTTTTAACTTGTAAAGGACCATTTTGATATATTTTGAACTTGTTTGACTTGATTTTGAGCTCTTTGACTGTTTTGAACGTTTGAACTCGACTTAAACTCTTGAACATAATTACGAACTTTTGAATGGAATACTTGAACTTAATTACGAACTTATGACCTGTTTGAACCTAATGGACCGTACGTCCTTGACATAAAGTCTCTCTTGTTTGGAGCAGCCTAAAGTCTCCCTTGTTCGGAGCAATCTAAAGCCTCCCAGGTCCGGAGCAGAACGTCTCACTATGTTACGGAGCGTTCTCAATCTAAAGTCTCCCATGTTCGGAGCATCACTATAAAGTCTCGCCTTATTGGTGGAGCGTGCAAAGTCTCCCTTGTTCGAAGCAGCCTAAAGTCTCCCTTGTTCGGAGCAATCTAAAGCCTCCCAGGTCCGGAGCAGAATGTCTCACTATGTTACGGAGCGTTCTTAATCTAAAGTCTCCCATGTTCGGAGCATCACTATAAAGTCTCGCCTTATTGGTGGAGCGTGCAAAGTCTCCCATGTTCGGAGCATTCTTAATTGTATATAATAGTTGTATGATGTACCATTCGTACATTCACATTGTTAGTCTCCTACCAGTAGGTAGTATGGATAGCGCTATTAGAGGTCGGCCAACCTCTCGTTCACTATGTTACGGGACGCATATTATTTATTCTAGGGGCTTTGCCTGGCATACATTATTATATATGTGGTGCTATATTGTGAACTATTATGACAACGTATACTTGATTACAAGACATACTACTTTTGGCAGTGGGTTTTGAACACACAGGTTGCAAGTTTTGTATGGGCGGAACTTGGAACTGAGTGGATTTACAATGCCTTTGCTTTGTGGACTATCCTCAATGACTAAAAACTTTTCCTTTGCTGCATGAACGTTCTTTAAAAGCTTTACATGTTAAACAAACTCTATGAACTCACTCAACCTTTGTGTTGACACTTTTAGCATGTTTTATCTCAGGTATCTAAGGCATCCACTTCATGGCATGCATGTGGACTTATCATAGAGTCGCGGTGACGACGCGTCTCACATATACTTTATGCACTTAACGATCGTTTGATTGTAACAAACTCAATTTGGTACATTGGAAATCTTTTGGGACCTATGCTTTATAAACTCTGATTATTTTACTTAATCAAACGATATTTTCAAAACAACACTTTAGGTCGTTCGATATAACTGTCACTTTGATGCTATGACAGTCATCCCCCAGGTATTCCATTCCGCTGCAAAACAGGTAATTTGGGGGTGTGACACAGCTCATCAAACGTTACGCGAATAGTTTCCATGATATCTCGGGTTCGTTTGTTGTAGAATCGATAACCCTTACGATATGGTGCATAACCAACGAAAAATCCAATATCAGCTTTAGCTTTCAACTTTCCCAGATCTTGGCCGTCATTGGTTGGATAGCATAAAGCCCCAAACACATGTAGAAACGCGAGATCCGGTTTTCTGTTGTGCACTAATTCATATGGAGTTTTTCCATGAAGAGTATGTATTAGGGATTGATTTTTAGTGTAACAAACAGTGGAAATGGCTTTCGCCCAGAGAAACATTGGAGCCTTTGAGAAAATTAGCATGGTCCGAGCAGCTTCCACAAGAGTACGATTACGCCTTTCAACAACACCGTTCTACTGAGGAGTGCGTGGAACACTTTTCTGGTGACTAATCATAATGCTTTCATAAAGCTGAATGAGCTGTTTGTTCACAAATTCAGTTCCATTGTCTGTCCGGATGATTCTGATGGTTTGTTAAGCCTAACCTGCAGTTGTGTGATAAGCTTAATGATAACCTTGAGAGTTTCATCCTTGGTTCTCAAAAACTTTACCCAAGAAAATCGAGAATAGTTGTCAACAACAACTAGGACATACTTCTTCTCATTGATACTTTGCACTCTCATTGGTCCACATAGATCCATATGAAGGGTGTAAAGAACTTCCATGATGGTGTTGGCAGGTTTGCGTCTGGTCCGGAGCCCAATTGTCATAAGGGGCCGTTAGTTTTGGTCAACCCATGAGTCGTTCCGTGTAGAATATATCAAGCTCGAGTAGTCCCAAGTATCACTCGACTAAGCGTCCTTTTTATTCGACAAGTCTTACATTGCGTCCGACACACCTCACTACGACTACCTTTCAGATGAAGCCATAAGTACACACCATGCGTTCAGCTTATCTAAATTCGTTATGCATTGACTACAAAATTTACTACCCAAAAACACGCTTTTACAATGCAACTAATATATATTCGACACAACCTATTTTATGAACCTAAAGCTTATAAAAACTAGACTACCATTCTAAGGCTTTTTAATTAATATCACTTGTTTTTCTAAACCATAAAGGTGTATGTATATTCAAACTACTTTTAATTATTATTTCTAAAACGACATACTTTATAAACAAATTACCAACTATATCTATAAACAAAACTTAACTTTTAAAAACGTTAAACTATATCTCGTATTAATGTTATACTCAAACTAAACGAAACTATTTTATATAATAACGTCTCGTTATTTTTTTCAAAACGTATCTTTAAAACGTATAAATGGGTTATGCCCGATTTTCTAAGAATCCTTTATTTATAATTCATAAGTATAGACTATAGTTTCCTCTTCTAAAAACTATTACTTGGAATATGATTTTTACAACAAATATATATTATACTTGTATGAAAATATACAAATATATACTTTTAACAAAGTCCTATTATAATCCAAACTCATCCCCTATGTAACTACTTTCCGTACGCTGTCTTTTGGTTATCGACGAACCAAAGACCTATTCGACTTGATTTTTTTTCTATCCTATATCTATATACTTACGCACTTCTATGAACCAATGTTTGCTAAACTATTTAAACTTAAATGTTGTCACACAAGCAACAATAAAATAAACACTCTAAAACTTTTGACTGAATTAAACGTTATCGAGTCAAAATATATAAACTAAGACTTCCATACTATTATAGGTCGCGTGTCGGTACTGCGCACTCCTACCATTTGACTTTACGCTCATAACCTCGCTTTTACTTATTTTCCAAACCCCGCGAGGGAGATACATGCTATAAACTAGAACACGAGTATTTTACAAATGTATGTTTATCTGATTATTATTGATGCCTAAGTACCTTGCCAAAAGACCCCTACATCATGAACCATTAGTCACTTGCAAGTTAACGCAAATATTGTAGATAGTATTATGGGGATTAACGACCCCGTCCTGGTTATCAGAAATAATGGGCGCACCATATTTGAATGTCATTAGGTAACTGGCAATTACCTCTTTCAGGGGAAACTACTACGTACATCACTATTAGGATGTATGCAGTTGAGTCTTGGTGTTATGAGCTTAGTGCATAATAATGTGAGATTTTTTTATGATTAATTGTCTTCGAAGCAATTATCATCCTACCTTGTGTTCAAATGATTAACTATAAACCTATGAATTCACTCAACATTTTTGTTGACCTTTTAAGCATGTTTATCTCAGGTAACATTTAAGGAGACCCCAAGGCACGGAGTGAGCAATCAAGACTTCTTAACGTGGTGTAAAATAAGGTTATCATTTTCTATAAACTCGTGAATCAACTTTTGTGTATCTTAAACTATGTGGTGTTTCTCTTGTAACCAAAACAATGTGTTTTCTTGAATGATAACAACTTTTTATCAAAACGTCTTTTTTAGAGTCGTTTTCTATGACTTATGACTGTGATCCTCTAAGTAATACCCCAATTAGCCTTCTGCTGCTATGTTGAGATTTTGGGGGTATTACATTAGGTGAGACTTGTCGAGCATCTACTCGAATTGGTACATAAAGTACATCTTCTATTTAATCTTTATATTCTTGGAGACCCACCAAACATACTTTAGTGAACAAATATGACAACTATTCACTACTTTTCACCAACTCGTATAAGCTTTGACTTTTGTGCAGAAGACACTTTATTCCGCTCTTTTGCTTCTTTGAAAAGTCTCGCTTAACCGCATAAGAGATTTGATCTATGATGTGTTGGGAGTTAAGAGCTGATAAAGTTCATCAGGGTATTGTCAATCTCTGATAAGCCTTTGTCCTCTTGCTTCAGTTCCTTCTACATACTAGTTAGACCCGCATCAGCCGAAGAGTATATCTTCAAGTGATCTTCGACTTCCTTGACGATGCCTATGACTTGAACTTTGCTGAGGTTGCTCGTTTACTTCATTATCAACGAGTATTTTTTAGTTGCTCACTGATTTCATTAAATGCGAGTCTTTTTGACTTAGACTAATTCATGTTTAAATCATAGTCAGAGACCATTGAGCCTGAATTGGCCCACCATAATTTTATCTAATAATGATAATAATATTTATAAATTACAACAAAACAAATATTTTCGTGGGTATTTGTTAAATAGAATCTAAGATTGGATATTTTTACAATGTTAGGCTAAAATGTAATTTTTATTAACTAATCAGGATATAATGTTATTTTAAATTCAACCTTTTATATTTACCTAATTAAACTTTAAAGTTCTTTTATTATCAATTTATACCTAATTTTAATAAGTTCTTTTCTTACAAAATCGAAGTTTATTAATAGTTTAAAGTTAATTTCAAAGTTTTGTAAATAACACCTTTTTTTTTGCCTTTTTTTTTTTTTTCAATATTGACTCATATACAATTGCGCAGATTTTTTATCCAGACAAAAAATTAAAAGATGTCCAATTTAATTTTGACAAATCTTAAGGCTTGATTTTAGAATAAAGGAAAATGATCCCTGTTGTAAAACAGCAAGAGCATCTCTGCTGCTTGGACTAACTCATGGACTTATCCCCTTAAAATATGGGTTATATGGTTTGCACACCATCACCCTCAAATTTTTTTTTCACATTTTCCTATGGCTGCATCTACACCGACGCTAATAAGTTAAAACAAGTCAGGCCACCTCTCTAAAGTGAATTAACTTTTACTCTCTCTCAATACATTTACTCTCTCTCACACAGATAGTGACTTTATTTCTCACATATGCCTAAAAATAACTTCTAAATCTCCTCAGTCCTTTCCATTTAACCACCGTTTCCAACCCCCACGGGCCTCCCTCGCCGAATAGTCACCTCCGTTAACCCCACTGGATAACCACCATCTGTATAGATTTATAATTTTAAGATCTGGTCTTTTAAGTTTGTTTTGTGGATGTGTTTCAAGATCTAATTTTTTGGTAGTTTGAAGATTATTCATAGTTAAATCTTGAAGATTTGATTTTTGTCCTAACTTTTTAAGTGGGTTTATGGTTTCAGGTTATTGATAAAAGCAAGAGAAAAGATAATAACCGGATATAATTGTCAGGTTATATGGTGCATCAATCATAATGGTCATAATAGATAAAAGAAAAAAGATAGAGACGCTGGCAATAGTTTGAGAGGTTGAAGAGAGATATAGATACGGTGAGTTAAAAGTTAATACTAAGATAGAAAACAGAAGTGGTAGAAGAAAATTATAGGTGCTTTCGGTGCTCTGTTTTTGTTTTGGAACTGAAAAAAGAAAAAAACACAAATGCCTAGATGAATATTTGAGTGAATGTAAACAAATGGTGTTTTGATCCTGGTTAATTGGTGTGTAAACACATATTGCCTAAAATATAGCTATTGATTGGATTTAATTAGTTCAAATTATCTTATTTTAATTTTTCATTAAATAAGAGATTATATCTTCGTAAGCTATCTATGTTTGGCACGAAGCGGTGTGAAGCTTTTTGGAGCGATGAGCGGTGAGCAATGAACATTTTGATTTTTAGTAATCATTTGGCAAATGAGCGATGAGCTTTCCTATTTTTTAAGAATGATCAATTTTCCAATGTTTCTTTAAGAAGCTGTGAGCGGTGAGCGGTGAGCTGCACAACTACTGCTCACAAGTACATATGCAAACACACATTATATGTGTTATCTGATAGGGCGATCATTTAGATTTATATACCAAGATATAAAAAGTACAACGTTCTACCCATTATTAAAAGTCTTGGAAGTTATGGTTACAATCAAACAAAGCAATTCAAACTTAAAATGAGTTAAATACGGAAGTGCTTCTGAGAAAAGGAAATTTATAGTGGAAGCTGCCATGCCTTCTTATCATAAGTTTCTTTTAAAAGACAACTAAAGCCAAACTCCATTCTATAAAAGGTCCATGACTCTGATTCCACTTAAATTGTTATACTGCTAGTAATTTTGATTATTTTGTTGTTGACCGGTTTGAAAGTGTATACATTGTTGGAAAATCGATGTAAACAAGCACAGCAAGTCAATAATTATGGAACTGAAAAACAAAAGCAACACCATATTCAACTTTTCACATGACTAGACTAATCGCATTATGTTCACAGTCGAATTAGAGAAGAAATTTAATTATCGAAAGAGTAACTAGTTGACAATGCTACGTGATCTAATATAACGGTTAAAACCACGTTTAAAACTCTAATTTAATTTGTAACTTTATATTACGAGCCTAAAGTTTCATACGGGCTAAGCCTCTAAATCCTTTTCTTTATTTATCAGATGATCTAGTGGTAAAACATGTAATCTTCTAACAAGAAGTTTAAAGTACAAATCTCATTAAGTACATGTAAGGGCCTGTTAAAGAAAAGGCCGAAAAAGGCCACTCAAATATCTCGATTAAATCGCGTAAAATTAAATAAAAAAATTGCCCTCCCCAAGCAACATGAATTGCTATTTGGTTAATATCTGCCGTCGAAATATATCCTCTGTAATATAACATTTCCAAATTAAGATTTTTATTAATAACAATGATATAAATGTTTGTTACATAGTTTTGTACAACAAATTAATTTTGAAAGCATGAAAATGATTGAGGGGTTGTTTCAACATATGAAGCAAAGTGTGGGGACAATGAGAAGCTGGTGCAACGTCAAAAAAGCAAGAAAACTTCGGTTACGATACCACATCACACAACAACAACTTTATTAACCAATCACATCTCGAGTGGACTCCACGTCATGTTTAAACTTTGGTGAAGTTGGTGGTCAGGTCACACCCATCAACCAAACAAACATCTTTAACGACTACAATCACTTGTTAATCTCTCGCGTTTCGAGTGGGCATGCATATCGTTTTAATTGGGAAAAGCGTTGATAACTCATAGTATTGACCGACTTACAATTTTTTTAATGAGGACATGTGAGAAAGACTACGTTAAAACTGATTCAACATCCACTCATAAGGCTGGTCCCAATCGTTTGTTTGAAATCGGTTGGGCACCCAGTTTTTTGTATGATGACCGATGTCGACATCGAGTATGTCGGATGTGGAGATCGGGCTCGACATCGGTTGTGTGGCCAAGAAACTAAATATCGGTTCGAAATTCGACCGATATAAAACATTTTTTTTTCCTTGAAAAACACAAATTGAAACTTGAACAATTAATTGAAAACATGAAATACATAATACGCTTAAACGTAAAAAAACTACAACGCATACTGATGGAAATAAAACTACTAAAACTTAAAAAAACGAATCATCTGAGACCCAGCCCTCAGAACTTGAAGGGGAATCAAACTCCCCATTAAAGAGCCGACGCTCCATTATGTCGAAGTAGTTGTCTTGAAGATACTGAGCTTCCCGTGCTTCTTCCTCACGACGAGCAGCTTCCTCAGGTGCCTGCTCTTCCATAATCTCCCTACCGTTTTCAATATCTTGTTCTAGTTGACGGAGGGAAGCCTCACTTAACCCGCTGGGGTTGTTTTGAAGATCCACCTGTGGACTGTTAACAGGTGGAGTTGGAACAATTGGATTGTTCACAGGTGGAGAGTTTAAAAATACATTTTCCGGTTGGAAAACCGGAAAGACAGATTCATGTGGTGGTGAGTAAACTTCAAACTGTGGTAGAGTTGGAAAGCTGGTTTCCGGCAACTGATTCGGAGTTGAAAAGCTGGTTTCAGGCAACTTTTCTGGACTTGGGAATTGCTGAGAAAAATATTTGCGAGACATTTTTGTGTGTGAATTGTGTGAGTTGTGTGTGAATTGGTGGACTGGTAGGATTGTATATATAGTGTCATCAAATATGTGTGATTTAATTTGAATTTGAAATTTGAATTTGAATTTGAAATTTGAATTTAAATAATCCCGCTCTTATTTGAAATTTAATTTTAATGAATTTAAATTTAATGTTAAAAATGTTTGAAAAAAAAAAGCTTGGGTCATCGACTGTGGCATCCGGGTCATGTCTGGTCGTTGGAGAGAGAAAGCTGACGTGGCGCTGGTGACCTGGGTCATCCCAGGTCACGATTGGGACCAACCTAAAAGTGTTCGTTTGCTTTAGAAAACGATTTGGCCCAAAACACCCCCGACCGAGAACCAGACTAAAATGTTCTGTCCGTTCTGGTACGTCGGTTTGATCTTATCCAACAATTAATAATGATAGGTTGTGCGTAAGATCAAATCGGACCGGACCGAAAACTTATGAAAAAACGATTATTGATTGGTATAATTGCTTGTGTTCCATTCTATAACAACTTATAAATACATAGGATACATGAGATGATTCTAGATTAATTACATATGGGTTAGGCCTAATACATAAAGAATATTATCGGGCCTCTATACAAAGTATTGACTAATACCGTCCCCCCCCCCCCCCCGCGCGCACGCGCGCATTCGGAGCGGGAGGAAACCAGGTACTCAAACTGGATCCAAACTCTTCAAAGTAAGGCTGAAGGAAGTCCTTTGGTGAAGATATTTGCGTACTGATAACGGGAGGGCACATGGAGAACGCGAACCCGTCCAGCAGTAATAATGTCACGGACAAAATGTATGTCAGTCTTAATATGTTTGATCTGTTGATGTTGAACAGGGTTGGCAGACAAATGGATGGAACTAACATTATCACAGTAGAGAGAGGAGAATGTAGCTCATGGAGAAGGTTACAATGTAACACCCCCAAATCTCGGTACAGCGGAAGACTTAATCAAGTTTTCGGCGCGTTACTATTGGATTGGTATCTCACACAAGTATAACAAAAAGATAATCATTTAACATTCAAAACCAATCCCAAATTTAAGTATTCAAAACATTTAATCCAAAAGTATAAATATTAGGCCCAAAACACGATTTAATAAAATAGGTCCCCAAAGTTTATCAGAGTCAGAAATGATCCTTGAACCCCGCCTTCTTGCCAAGCTTCTACCGATCACGTATTCCAAACATCTTTCAAATACCTGAGAAATCATGCTAAAAGGTCAGCTTACGCTGGTGAGTTCATAGGTTTAAGTTCAATAAAATCATAGTGGACCTGTAGGAGTTGATTTGCTATGCAAGACCTAAGATAGATAAATACCGTTTGCACACACCGATCCTACCCGGATCACCAACCATATAACCATATCCCGCATCCAGGGATTACTCGGGCCCCGCGACTCTAGTCCAGCACTGTCGTGGCAACCTCTAGAACAGTTGCCAACCCCGGACTAGGTCGAGGTAGAAGTCTATTCTTAGTTAGGCAATGGTTAAACCTAGGCTAAGGCAACAGCTACCGCACATCTATCTAAACAGTTAAGCATACAAGCAAATCCAAATAGTTTTAACAGTCCAGAAAACAGTAGCATGATTCTCACCCCAATATAGTTAAAAACGTAGATAAAAGTGGGGCTAAGAAACTCACCTCAAGCAATCAACGGCCAAATAAACACTAGCAGAAGATAACGGTAATCACGGCACAACAACTATCGACTCGGCACAACCTATTAATGTAGACCAAATTTTAATATATATATTTCTCGAAATCAACGTTATCTACCCCCAATGTATTCCATTTCGTTATATCCAAAAATATCTTGTTTCACCATTTAATCCTAGTGTTTGGTATCCTCATGTGGGTGTATCGACTCAATTTGATGCTATGAATGCACTCAAACAACCAATATGTGACTCAATGCAACACAATGAGACATCTAAGCGATAAGCTCCATAGTCCAATAATTTTCGGAATAAATAGTAGACCTTATCGAATTCGTCAACTCGATAAACTCATTTATTTATTCGTGTCGCTTATTATCCCATAAATCAATCGCATCCTAAAGAGTCATAAGGATAATTCACCCATTAATAAGGTTACCCAACGTACCTAGCGGGCTCTTGTCAACCTAATAAGTCCACAACCCACGTGGATCAACACTATTAACGTTAGGTTATCTGTAATCCATGCACACAACGTAAGTAAATAAATACTTGAAAATGGTATTAAATGCCCATAATTGGCATTTATCGATAAACGTGTACTCGAAACATTAATTACTTATTTATTATAAAACATTTCCATTTTTAGTCGTTAGTTTCTATTTAAAAATAGTAAATAACAAGATAAGACTTGTTATCGATATTTTTAGTATAAAAGTCCCTTTTTAGTATTTACATTTCATAATCTATTAGCATTTTCATATAAATATACATTTCGTCAAATTCCAATATTAGTTTCATATCGTTATTCGTTTCGAGTCCACAAGCACGAGTCATGATTTCTCGGATTTTAATTAATCAATAGTCCAAACTATACTAAGTCCATGTTACGGCGTTGTCGGGGGGACTAAAAAGTCAAAGTAACACCGACGTTGCTCAAAGTTGACAATTTATATATCAAGTCCAAATTAAAGTCATAATAGCGCAATTCAATCCCAAATCAACTCAAAACAATCTCGCCAACCAATCAACCAACCATATATACCCGAAACCAATGTTATGACCCTAATGGTCATGACACGGTCACGGTTAAGACCACGTGAACCAAACAAGCTCTAGAAGCTTTTCGGCTCCCCGCATCTCATCCAAACACCAACAATATCAACCCACAAGCTACCAAATCGACCCGACCCGGACCCGTGGTCCAAGTGGGTCTTGCACGTAACCCAAGGCACACGTACGTGGCTTTGGTGGCTCGTACACCACTCCCATCCAATCCAAACACTACCAAATCACTTCCAATACATCCAAATACAATCAATCAACCTCCAATCATCAACCAAACATCAAACCCAACATCTATTCTAACCAAAAACATGAAACTAGACCTAAAATGCAAAGACCCAACAATATGATACACCACATGCTTTCCAAACACTAGCTACATGTTTATTTAAGTGTTATTTAGACTTAATCCCACGTTTAACCAAAAACCCCTAAAAAGTCGTGACATGTACGAACCCTAGAAGGGTTGTACGTGCCTTCTCTATGCTTAAACGAGGTGTATTCAAGTGTAACACCCCCAAATTTTGTTTAGCGGAAGCATACGTGTCATTAGGGAGCGTTACGGGATTGGTGGATCATTACACAAGTAATAAAGAACGGAATACAACTCCGTTTAACTTCATAAAATATTTTAAACCATTATCTTACAATATTGTTTTAGATAAATGGGCACATCCCATAATTTTTAGTGGTCCCAATGTAAAAACATCATTTTTGTGTAAAAACACTTCTTTAATACTACTACGACCATTTATCCGCTTCTTGCCTTGCATCCATGATCACAATTAAGCACCTGAGAAAATATGCTAAAAAGGTCAGCTAAAAGCTGGTGAGTTCATAGGTTTAAGTTAAAATAGTAAGCTTGGACCATAAGCAAAGTCATATAATCATTACAACGAATATAATGATATATGTATGAATGTCTATTACGTTAGCTATAAGTTCATGCAACCGATACTACGACAGTTTCTGTATGCTAAAAGATGTCATACAATATAGGGGCCCATAGCAAGTGTTTTGTCCCTCAACACTTGGTTCCGACATGGTATACGTTTCGCTTTGGCCTAAGCATGGCCAACCGAACGGAGGAGTCACCCTCAATAGATCTATTTATAACATTCGCGTTTCCCAATGGGGAATTGACGGTTCATGAAAAAGGGCATTCTCTAGGGACATAAGGGCTTAGGCTAAACCACGTAATAGTAATCATGTAATAGTTTTGGTCCATAAAAAGGTTTTGAATATTTCTCACCCCAAAACGTATAAAACAGTTTATCAAGTAAAAGTGGGGCTATGAAACTCACCTTAGCAAATGTGCAATCCAAAATGTGGCATTAGTGATTGTTGTGGAGCGGCACCGACACGCGACCTAGATAAGGAGGGTAATGTTTTAGTTCATTGTTTTAAGTATTGCTTACTCAAAATAGTTTAATTGTATTAAAACTAAACTTTTGTTTGTAAAAGTTATAAAAATGATTTTTCTAGTACGTATACGAAGTATATATATACTTTTCATGTTGACATTAATATGGTTTTAATATCCAAAGTTTGATATGAAAATGACTACAATGTTCCACTAGTAAGTATATAAATGTGTATATACTCATTTAAGTTGACACCAAATGGTGTTGTCAACAATATATATATAATTTATTTATTTTCTAACTGTATTTAGAAAATATTCAAGTTACATTTGAAGACTTTCGAACTTAATATATGATAAAATGACATAGCGGTCTCTATTTATTTATCAAAGTTTATTTTTAACCTTTTTCATTTCCGACTAATAGTTTACTTGTTTTAAATATGTCTATGCGTACATATTGACGTAGGCACATTCAAGTGAATCATGTTTTTAAAGCATTTGATTTGTGTATTAATACCTTTACGCTTGTTTGTTTGACGTTGCATATGAGTGTAAGTCTAAGCTAGAAGATTTGAATATGTAGTAGGTGAGTTATATTTATAACAATTTTCCGGTTTACGTTAAGTGTTTCATTTTTGTTGACTTGGCTAAGCTACCCAACGCACCCCCGTATAGTATGGGCTGAGGCCCGATGCTCAAAGTGATAGGATAGTCGGATTGGGCCTAGGCCCGAAGTGGTTTGTACACAAGGAAGGTTTCGGCCCATAGTGGTCTAGGAATTTCTTTTGAGGGAAACAGAACTGTGACCCAATATGGTTTTCAAACATGGGAAAAATACCGAACTATTTGTAACATAACACTACTCTAAGACTTGGCGCTAGAGGTGTTCTTTTGACGCGGGGTTCGAAACAACCAGATTAGACCCATGATACCAATCAGGTAACAAGTACACACGTGTCGTAACTAAGCCTATTACAACCATTATTGTTAACTTAAAAGGCTATACCAACGGGTTCATATTGCGGAGTGACAATACTAATACTAATCGTTAAGGAAGTTTTTGAGCTCTCGACCAAGACATGTATCAAGTTTCTCCTTTGGAGCAAAGGTGATAAAGCCCATTCCCATGCCCACTGTTGGGTCGACAACTCAAGGGTGATTTTAAAGAACTCGAGTTGACTAGGACTAACTTCCTACTTAACCATTTTAGCAATGCCCGCTGGGTGATCTCGACTTCACACAAGACTCGGATATGACATATCTAACTCGACAGTTGTTACTTCGACAAGAAAAAAAAAATGTCCAAATCAGATTTTGAGTGACACTTTCATTTAACATAATCGCAAGATTTGACAATGGTTTCGGAGATATCTAGCATGTCACCTTTCATTACGAGTTCGACAATCATAGGTTTGACAACAAACAGGTTAACAACAAGTCTCAGGTTCTATATCAACGAGACTCGAATTCTTATAATTCTTAACTTCTAGTTTTCTTGTTTCCCCTACACTTCGACAGAAAAATTAACCAAACCAGATTTGCAAATGACCACTCAAGCCTAAGGTAACATAGATGGTTTATAAAACACAAGGTTATAACATCAGGAATGCCTAGTTCTTAGTCTAACTTTTATAAAACTCAACTTTGTTTTCTTTGATTCATAACTCGACAAGATCAACACAAAAGAACCCAATAATACACCCAATTTTTACATGAGAGTTTATTATTCACCAACAAACATAAACATCAAAACACTAAGTTTCATAATCAAATGACCATTTTCATTCAACTCGAATAGTAAATTTTAACAAGATAAAGTTTAGAAAATCTCTTACAACAACTCGATGACAATGAATCCGAAGGCCAACCCAAGAGTTTATCACCTCCACAAAACCCAATCGATCTAGAGCAAAACCCAATTGATGTTCTTCACTCCTTAGAGTTTCTTTATCTTTTTGTGGTGGGATTTGAAGTGTGACACTCTTGGGGGTCTCGGCTGAAATAAAAAGGAAACACAAGAGGAGTTTTTGACTAAGCTTTCTCATCTTGTAACTTGTTTTGAAGCCAAATTTAGTTTACTTCCAAAACTGAACGAATCTTGGACATAGGCTCAAGATGGATTGGTGTGAATATTTGTTTATCTTTGGTGGTTTATCTTGATTCTTCTTGGATTCCATCGAGGGGTAGCCGGCGCATCAAGAGAGGATTTGGGGAAGCATAACTTTCATGGATTTGGTAAAGATAGATGAGGAATATTAGGAAGAGGTGTGTTGGTTTACTACCTTGGGAGATTCGGCCTATATGGCGTGTAGACAGGAGGAGCAGGTCTAGGGGAGGGGATGAAGATTGATATCATTTTCTATCTCTGCTTTTGGTGTTGGTCTTTTGTCGTGTGTGAGATAGAAGACAAGGGAAACATTACCTCTTTACTTTATAAAAGATTTACTTATAATTGTGTATGTTTATGTGTATTTTGTTTATATTACAAGTTGTGAAAGTGTATGTATAGTTATTATACTTAGGTATTAGTTGTATTTGAATGCTATAGAAGTTATCATTTAAGTGATAGTGTGCTAAATATTTCGTGTCCCGTGCTATTAAATTGTGACCGAGGTATCATTGTTTGAATACTTTTAGACGTAATATCTTTTGGTTACGCATCGGAGATATTATTATTTTTGTACTATTTTTCTTTACGGGTGTTTGTCTTTTGTTTTATCAAACCCTTATCATAGTGTCGGTACGCGTGCAGTGTCGGTCACTGGGGAAAACGAGATAACCTCTCGTCTTACAATTTAAATCATAAGACAAAATGAAATATTCATAAAATAATATGAATGCAAGAGTGGTGAAATTTTTTTTTTACTGTATGCGAGTTATCTACTCAAATGATCAGGCAAAGCTTATGCATGCTTAATGAATTAGGCTTAGTAATAATAAATTACTAATTATCAGTTAAATTTTAGTGAAAATTTACCGTTTGTCACATCTTCCCCGCCTTGGAAGAGAAAACTGTCCTCGGTTTTCAGTTAGGATTACTTGATGAAGTAGAGAAAAGGTGTGGGTATTTGTGCTTGAACTGGTCTTCACGCTCCCACGTGTATTCGGGACCTCTTTGAGAGTTCCAACGGACTTTGACGATCAGGATGTGGCTTTGCTTAAGCCGTTTGATTTCTCTATCCATAATTTCAATGGGTTCCTCGACAAAATTCAATCTTTCGTCAACTTGGATTTCTTCCAAAGGAATAGCAAGAGTTTCGTCGGAAAGACATTTCTTCAAGTTGCACACGTGAAACACGTTGTGCACAGAGCTGAGTTCTTGTGGTAATTCAAGTCGGTATGCTACTGGTCCGATTCTTGCGAGAATTTTGAAAGGTCCAATGAACGAGGATTTAACTTTCCACGTTTTCCGAAATGGATCACGCCCTTCCATGGCGCAACTTTGAGCATAAATTTATCTCCCACTTGAAACTCAAGTGGTTTCCTCCTTTTATCCGCGTAGCTCTTTTGACGGTCACAAGCTGCTTGCAGTCGGCTTTTGATTTGTACAATCTTCTCAGTAGTTTCTTGGATTAACTCCGGACCAGTAAGTTGACTTTCTCCAACTTCGGCCCAACACACAGGTGATCTACACTTCCGACCATAGAGTGCTTCATATGGTGCGGCTTTGATACTTGTGTGATAGCTGTTATTGTAAGAAAATTCAGCTAATGGCAAGTGCTTATCCCAGCCATTTCCAAAGTCTATCACACATGCTCTCAGCATGTCCTCTAGTGTTTGAATGGTTCTCTCGCTTTTTCCATCGGTCTGAGGATGATAAGCGGTGCTCATGTCGAGGTTAGACCCTAAAGCATCTTGAAGTGATTTCCAGAAATTCGAGGTGAAACGGCTATCTCTGTCTGAGATGATGGAAATCGGTACACCATGGCGTGCGATGATTTCCTTCAGGTATAGTTGTGCAAGTTTTTCCATCCCATCACTTTCTTTCATCGGTAGAAAATGTGCTGATTTGGTGAGACGGTCAACTATTACCCAAATAGTGTCGTAACCTTTAGAGGTTTTAGGTAACTTAGTGATAAAGTCCATTGTTATACGTTCCCATTTCCACTCGGGAATTTCGGGTTGTACTAGTAGACCTGAGGGTCTCTGATGTTCAGCTTTAACCTTTGAACAGGTTAAACACCGGCTGACATATGTTGAAATGTCGGCTTTCATGTTTGGCCACCAGTACAATTTCTTTAGGTCAAGGTACATTTTGTCGGATCCTGGGTGTATGGAGTATTTAGACTTGTGCGATTCGTGCATAATAATGTCGCGAATTCCTCCGTAGAGTGGTATCCAACTTCGCTCTTTGAAACACAAAATTCCATCCGACCTTTTTACGAATCCATTTTCACTCTCTGGCATTCCGTAAAGGTACTCATTCAGACGATTCTCTTCCTTGAGTGCTTCCAATTGAGCCTCAAGAATTTTGGATGGAAGAGGTGAACTAATTGTCATACCCAAGGATCTGACTCTAAGAGGTTTTGGTCGGTCTTTCCTACTGAGAGCATCAACAACTACATTCGCTTTACCCGGATGGTAACGGATCTCGCAGTCGTAATCACTGAGTAATTCTAACCATCGGCATTGTCTCATGTTCAGTTCTTTCTGATCCAAAATGTGTTGTAGGCTTTTGTGATCGGTGTATACGACACACTTCGTGCCATACAAGTAGTGTCTCCAAATTCTGAGTGCGAACACAACTGATCCTAACTCCAAATCGTGCGTTGTGTAGTTTTTCTCATGAGCCTTCAACTGGCGAGAGGCGTATGCTATTACTTTCTCTCTTTGCATTAACACCGCTCCTAGCCCCTTGTGGGAAGCGTCACAATAAACAACAAAGTCTTCACTACCTTCAGGTAAGGCCAGAATGGGTGCACTACTTTTCTTTAAGGAGTTGAAAAGCTTCTTCTTCTTTTTCTCCCCAGTCAAACTTGGTGTTTTTCTGGGTTAGCTTGGTCAAAGATTTGGCAATCTTTGAGAAACCTTCAATGAACCTTCTGTAGTATCCAGCGAGTCCTAAGAATTGGCGTATTTAAGTAGGAGTTGTGGGTGTCTCCCAATCCTTTATTGACTCGATCTTAGCGGGATCTACATGAATACCCTGACTGTCGATTACATGACCTAGGAATTGCACAGTAGGTATCCAAAACTCACACTTCGAGAACTTCGCATATAGTTCTTCCTTCTTCAACAATTCCAAGATAAATCTAAGATGCTCTTCGTGTTCTTTCACATTCTTGGAATAAATTAGGATATCGTCAATGAATACGATCACGAATTTATCCAAGTAAGGTTTACACACTCGGTTCATGAGGTCCATGAACACAGCTGGTGCGTTGGTTAACCCAAAAGGCATGACTTGGAACTCGTAATGTCCATAAGGAGTTCTGAAGGCGGTTTTGGGAATGTCTTCTTCCTGAACTCTTAGTTGATGGTATCCGGACCTCAAGTCGATTTTTGAATAAACACTTGAACCTTGAAGTTGATCGAATAAGTCATCGATCCTCGGTAGTGGGTAGCGGTTCTTAATGGTTAGTTTATTCAATTCACGATAGTCAATGCACATTCTGAAAGTTCCGTCCTTCTTCTTGATGAATAAGACTTGTGCTCCCCATGGTGATGAGCTCGGTCTAATGAACCCTTTTCCCGCAAGTTCCGACAACTGGTTTGACAACTCCTGGAGTTCCGTTGGAGCTAATCGATAAGGTGCTCTTGCCACTGGTGCGGCACCAGGCACTAAATCGATCTGAAATTCAACCTGTCGGGTCGGCGGGAGTCCTGGCAAATCTTCGGGAAAGACTTCAGGAAATTCCCTTACTATTAGCACGTCTTCCAGACGTTTTTCTTCCTTTTCTTTTTTGTCCTTTCCAGTGACTTGTGCTAGGAAGATGTGACATCCTTCCTCGATACACCTTAACACCTTGGTACAGGAAATGACATGCAGTCTTGAAGCGTTTCTTCTGTCACTTCTGTCCCCTTCTATTGTTAGGACTTCTTCTCCATAGGGTAATTGGACTAGTTTCTCGTCACAAATGATGGCAGCATGATATTTTGCTAACCAATCCATTCCGACGATGACATCGAAACTACCCAATGCTACTGGTATTAAGTCGATATTAAATGGGTGGTTAAACCGGTTAAGGGTGCAACCTCTTATGATGGTATCTACCCTTTCTACGTTACCGTTAGCTAATTCCACGTTGTATGCATTTCCTAATGCAGCTGGGGCAATATCGAGTAGTGGACTAAATGTATTAGAAACAAAACTCCTATCGGCTCCCGTATCAAACAATATGGATGTATAACGGTTATTTATAAGGAACGTACCCGTCACAACATTCGGGTCTTCCTGAGCTTCTACTTTGGTTACAGCATAGACTCTCCCACGAGCTCCTTCGCCATTTCCTTGATTACTCGACTGTCCAACATTACCCTGAATCCTGCCATTCCCATGGCTTCCTGGATTTCCTCGGTTTCCTTGGTTCCTGGTCTTTCGGCATTCGTTCTTATAATGCCCTTTCTCACCACAACCAAAGCAAGTTATATTAGCTTTTGGGTCCTGAGCTGGAGCTGTTTGAACCGTCGCCAATGATTTGGACCTGCAGTTCCTGGTTAAGTATCCGATTTTCTGACAATTACGGCACTTGACTATACACTGTCCCTTGTGATGCAGTGTGCATCGGTTGCACAATGGTGCCGTCCCTGAGTACGGTTTCCTTTCCCCAACACCCGCTGCATAAGCTCTAGCAACATTTTGCCTCTTGCTTTGATTGTTGCTGTTGTTCCTACTATTGTTGCCACGGTATTCATTGTTGTTGTAGCCTTGAGAATGGTCGTCCCATTTCCTCTTATTGTCAGCCACTTTGTCCATGGAATCCTCAATCACTTGGTTCATGAGTTTGTTGGCTACTTCGATAGTTTCATGAAGATCAGTAGCCTTAGAAGTGGTGACATTGCCCTTGATAGGTTGGGGCAGTCCTCCGATGTATCTCTCTAACAATCGGGTCTCAGTGGGAACCATTTCAGGACACAATAAGGCTAGTTCTTGAAATCGCTGATTATAAGCAGCCATATTGGTGCCTTGAACCTTGAGGTTCCAAAACTCATGCTCGAGTTTCTTAATCTCATTACGAGGATAGTACTTTCGAAGTACCATTTATTTGAAGTTCTCCCATGGCATGGCATAGGCAACATCGAAACTAGCAGATTTCAGAAAATTGTTCCACCAGGTCAAGGCAGCATCCGTGAAAGTGAATGATGCATACTTAACCTTAGACTCTTCTTCACAATTGCAGATTCGGAACACAGTCTCGAGCTTTTCGATCCATCTAGTCAGACCGACAGCTCCTTCGGTTCCACTAAAGCCTCCAGTCATGGTTTTACGAAAGTCCTGATAAGTACAAGTGCCGCTGTGAGTGGGTGGTCTCGAAGTTCCAGCATTAGTAGACGAGTGGTTTAATGCAGCCAAAGCGGCATTCACTCGCTCATTGACTAGTTGGTCAATCATGGTTTGATTCATGATAGGTTGGATTGGAGTAGCCCTAGCAGGAGTAGTGGCTTCAGCAGTCTGATCGCGTGTGACTCTGTTTGGAATAGTAGTGTTTGCAGCTTGGTTGCGAGTAACTCTCGCTGGAATAGGAGCATTGGAAGCTCCACCAGGGTTGGTGCGTTTTGATCTTCGTTTTGGCGGCATTTCTGCAGTAGGAAAGGTGGTAAGATATATAACCTTTTAGTCAAGGTAAGTGCCAAGTAATAGTGTAAATATCGCAGATAGATCATATGAGCAATCTATAAAAGAAGAGACAATTGGATAGGAAAATAAGTTTGACATAGATAGAATTTTGGTTACAAGGTTCCTACAGTACATGATGAGATACTAGATGGAATACGACCGAAATACAACGGAAATACAACTGAAGTACAAGAGTAATACCCAACACTAACTGTTATAATTCAGTTTAGTGTGATACATCACGAAGTCATATCTAAAGATGTCCACGCTCGGTACGTAGTCGCTCAATGGTAGCAATCAACTCTCGCTGCGTATCCTCCAAACTCGTGATACGTCTCATCTGAGATGCTAACATAGACTCTAAACCAGTAGTCCTCTGCCATCCTTCTCTGACAGTATCTCTCGCAATCCACTGGACGATCTCTAGCTCCTCTAGTCGTCCGTGCATCTGGGTCTGACCTCTGCCCAAGGCTCGTGCTCTGCTGTCCAACTCTCTGACGTCCTCAACCTGAGCCTCAACCCTAAGACCCAGTCGAATCCGCTCGTGTCTCTCGAGCTCCACGCTCTCAAACAATACATCAGTAACTCGGTCTAAACCCTCAACACGCTGTTCGCAAGCTTGCAAGCGTGTTGGATCGACTCTCTCTAGCTGATCAGTATGGACTCCTAGCAGAGTCTCATGAGAATCTAACTGAATCAATACTCTCTCAGTGAGAGTTAGCTCATCATCTGGAGATCCTGATAGGTCTGGCACTGACTGTGCCTCAACCGGTGCAGCTTCCTCAATGGTCTCAAGCTGTCTAGTGGCGCGAGCAAGGCGCTCCATGTCTGCTGCAGACGGTATGAATGAAGGTGATGACGGACTGTAGCTCGGGCTCGCGATATGTGGTACAGAACTGATCACACAATCAATATCCCTCCAAGTAGCCATACCACTCTCCTCCTGGCTATAGAGGAAAGCAGCTCTCTGTCCTAATCCAAATGGTGCATCAATATCCATGTCCTCGCCCAATCTCTGAGCCATCCTGGAGCTCTGTCCTATCTCTCGAATACTCTGGACAATCTCCAGACCCAGTGTATCCATATTTGCTGTTGTGCTAACATGTCCAGGGACACTCTCAGTCGGCATAGGCTCTGGTAGTTCCTCCTCAGGATCCTCTTCCGGATCTTCTTCCGGGTCTTCCTCTGAGTAGGAATCAGTAGATCTCCGGAGTCTCTGATGAGGTGGTGACTCAGTAGGTGATGGTGTCAGTGACTCTGAAGTAGAAGAAGGACCCATGTAAGCAGCGCGGGTCATCTGAGAAGCTAGTGCAGGCACAAATGAATATTGCTCTCGATATCCAGGTACTCTCACAATCATGCGGGGTTTTTGCCTGCGCGTCAACAAAGCTGATGGAGTGGTGGTAAGGGTAGGTATAGATGGAGTAGGTGCAATAACTGGCTGAGCTGCTAATGTGGCCTGAATATGCGGATCAGTGGCTAAGTGTGCAAGCTGACGGATGGTAGGTGAGTGAGCTAGTAGGATGTCCTCCTGAACATCGTGAGGGAAGGCTGGTGAAGGCATAGTCTGTGACAAGACGGTGCATATGTGTAAGTACGTGGAAAAATATGCTCATAATGAATATGAAATAGTGCATAAGTAAATAGGAAATAAAACATGTAATCCTATTTAAATAAATTCTAAGTAGAATAGCAAGTAAGGCAAGCGGCAGTCGGCGGTCGTAGTATGATGTTTTTGTGAAAAGTAGTTATAGTTTAGGGTTTATATGTACCTAGTTCTCTATAACCTAGGCTCTGATGCCAATCTGTAACACCCCCAAATTTTGTTTAGCGGAAGCATACGTGTCATTAAGGAGCGTTACAGGATTGGTGGATCATTACACAAGTAATAAAGAACGAAATACATACTCCGTTTAACTTCATAAAATATTTTAAACCATTATCTTACAATATTGTTTTAGATAAATGGGCACATCCCATAATTTTTAGTGGTCCCAATGTAAAAACATCATTTTTGTGTAAAAACACTTCTTTAATACTACTACGACCATTTATCCGCTTCTTGCCTTGAATCCATGATCACAATTAAACACCTGAGAAAATATGCTAAAAAGGTCAGCTAAAAGCTGGTGAGTTCATAGGTTTAAGTTAAAATAGTAAGCTTGGACCATAAGCAAAGTCATATAATCATTACAACGAATTTAATGATATATGTATAAATTTCTATTACGTTAGCTCTAAGTTCATGCAACCAATACTACGACAGTTTCTGTATGCTAAAAGATGTCATACAATATAGGGGCCCATAGCAAGTGTTTTGTCCCTCAACACTTGGTTCCGACATGGTATACGTTTCGCTTTGGCCTAAGCATGGCCAACCGAACGGAGGAGTCACCCTCAATAGATCTATTTATAACATTCGCGTTTCCCAATGGGGAATTGACGGTTCATGAAAAAGGGCATTATCTAGGGACATAAGGGCTTAGGCTAAACCACGTAATAGTAATCATGTAATAGTTTTGGTCCATAAAAAGGTTTTGCATATTTCTCACCCCAAAATGTATAAAACAGTTTATCAAGTAAAAGTGGGGCTATGAAACTCACCTTAGCAAATGTGCAATCCAAAATATGGGATTAGTGATTGTTGTGGAGCGGCACCGACACGCGACCTAGATAAGGAGGGTAATGTTTTAGTTCATTGTTTTAAGTATTGCTTACTCAAAATAGTTTAATTGTATTAAAACTAAACTTTTTTTTGTAAAAGTTATAAAAATGATTTTTCTAGTACGTATACGAAGTATATATATACTTTTCATGTTGACATTAATATGGTTTTAATATCCAAAGTTTGATATGAAAATGACTACAATGTTCCACTAGTAAGTATATTAATGTGTATATACTCATTTAAGTTGACACCAAATGGTGTTGTCAACAATATATATATATAATTTATTTATTTTCTAACTGTATTTAGAAAATATTCAAGTTACATTTGAAGACTTTCGAACTTAATATATGATAAAATGACATAGCGGTCTCTATTTATTTATCAAAGTTTATTTTTAACATTTTTCATTTCCGACTAATAGTTTACTTGTTTTAAATATGTCTATGCGTACATATTGACGTAGGCACATTCAAGTGAATCATGTTTTTAAAGCATTTGATTTGTGTATTAATACCTTTACGCTTGTTTGTTTGACGTTTCATATGAGTGTAAGTCTAAGCTAGAAGATTTGAATATGTAGTAGGTGAGTTATATTTATAACAATTTTCCGGTTTACGTTAAGTGTTTCATTTTTGTTGACTTGGATAAGCTACCCAACGCACCCCCGTATAGTATGGGCTGAGGCCCGATGCTCAAAGTGATAGGATAGTCGGATTGGGCCTAAGCCCGAAGTGGTTTGTACACAAGGAAGGTTTCGGCCCATAGTGGTCTAGGAATTTCTTTTGAGGGAAACAGAACTGTGACCCAATATGGTTTTCAAACATGGGAAAAATACCGAACTATTTGTAACATAACACTACTCTAAGACTTGGCGCTAGAGGTGTTCTTTTGACGCGGGGTTCGAAACAACCAGATTAGACCCATGATACCAATCAGGTAACAAGTACACACGTGTCGTAACTAAGCCTATTACAACCATTTTTGTTAACTTAAAAGGCTATACCAACGGGTTCATATTGCGGAGTGACAATACTAATATTAATCGTTAAGGAAGTTTTTGAGCTCTCGACCAAGACATGTATCAAGTTTCTCCTTTGGAGCAAAGGTGATAAAACCACTTCCCATGCCCACTGTTGGGTCGACAACTCAAGGGTGATTTTAAAGAACTCGGGTTGACTAGGACTAACTTCCTACTTAACCATTTTAGCAATGCCCGCTGGGTGATCTGGACTTCACACAAGACTCGGATATGACCTATCTAACTCGACAGTTGTTACTTCGACAAGAAAAAAAAATGTCCAAATCAGATTTCGAGTGACACTTTCATTTAACATAATCGCAAGATTTGACAACGGTTTCGGAGATATCTAGCATGTCACCTTTCATTACGAGTTCGACAATCATAGGTTTGACAACAAACAGGTTAACAACAAGTCTCAGGTTCTATATCAACGAGACTCGAATTCTTATAATTCTTAACTTCTAGTTTTCTTGTTTCCCCTACACTTCGACAGAAAACTTAACCAAACCATATTTGCAAATGATCACTCAAGCCTAAGGTAACATAGATGGTTTATAAAACACAAGGTTATAACATCAGGAATGCCTAGTTCTTAGTCTAACTTTTATAAAACTCAACTTTGTTTTCTTTGATTCATAACTCGACAAGATCAACACAAAAGAACCCAATAATACACCCAATTTTTACATGAGAGTTTATTATTCACCAACAAACATAAACATCAAAACACTAAGTTTCATAATCAAATGACCATTTTCATTCAACTCGAATAGTAAATTTTAACAAGATAAAGTTTAGAAAATCTCTTACAACAACTCGATGACAATGAATCCGAAGGCCAACCCAAGAGTTTATCACCTCCACAAAACCCAATCGATCTAGAGCAAAACCCAATTGATGTTTTTTACTCCTTAGAATTTCTTTATCTTTTTGTGGTGGGATTTGAAGTGTGACACTCTTGGGGGTCTCGGCTGAAATAAAAAGGAAACACAAGAGGAGTTTTTGACTAAGCTTTCTCATCTTGTAACTTGTTTTGAAGCCAAATTTAGTTTACTTCCAAAACTGAACGAATCTTGGACATAGGCTCAAGATGGATTGGTGTGAATATTTGTTTATCTTTGGTGGTTTATCTTGATTCTTCTTGGATTCCATCGAGGGGTAGCCGGCACATCAAGAGAGGATTTGGGGAAGCATAACTTTCATGGATTTGGTAAAGATAGATGAGGAATATTAGGAAGAGGTGTGTTGGTTTACTACCTTGGGAGATTCGGCCTATAGGGCGTGTAGACAGGAGGAGCAGGTCTAGGGGAGGGGATGAAGATTGATATCCTTTTCTATCTCTGCTTTTGGTGTTGGTCTTTTGTCGTGTGTGAGATAGAAGATAAGGGAAACATTACCTCTTTACTTTATAAAAGATTTACTTATAATTGTGTATGTTTATGTGTATTTTGTTTATATTAGAAGTTGTGAAAGTGTATGTATAGTTATTATACTTAGGTATTAATTGTATTTGAATGCTATAAAAGTTATCATTTGTAGGATCATAATATTTATTGTGTTGATGATTCGGGTGGTCTTGGATGATCAAAATACATGATAGCCATTTTAGAGAGAGAAAGTTAGAGAGTTGGGTGTTCAAGCTAGAGACTTGGTTTACAAATAATGGAATATTAGATTGAAAAGCACCACCCCTTCCATGTATGGAAGGGGTATTTATAGTTACAAAAACAACGACCTCCTATCGGCCTGTGGATCAAGGATATAGTGGGTAAAGACCCGTCCTTCCTCCACGATGTTACACTACGCTAAACTAAACTAATAACTAACTAATAAACTGATAAATAACGTAAACAACGACAAATCTACGAGCTAACATATGCTAGACCATTACTGGGGTGACCGACTCTTTAACATGGAATTTTCAATTCCTAACAATCTCCCCCTAAGGGAGGTCACCCCATGAAATACATTTTGCTTCCTAGCATTCTATCTTTGACTTTGTTCTTGAGCTCGTAGACTTGAATTCTTCATTTCCGCAATCTTTGTGCATTAGTAGCGAATCTTCAAAGTCCGCATTGATTTGTATTTTCAGTGGAGGCCTTTAACTGATCCACATCTTTGATGATCTTCGAGCTTTCTTCGAGATCATCAGGCACATTAAATCTCTGGATCACCCTTTATTGTGTTGCCATCATGTGAAGTTGTGACTTTCGGACCGACATGCTCACACTTTTGAATCATGACATCTTTCCATCAGAGTAGCGGAAGCCTTACTGGTTTATGATATTTGCAGCAACGAAGCAGAAGCATTGTATGAAATATCAGAGCCAGGTTATGTAGATATGCACCTGTCATGATTTCTTCAAATTAAGTGTGGATGCTGTGAGCATGCGGCTTTGGATTGACTCCTCAATTCTGATCAGCTGCAACCGTCCAAATGTACTTGCAAACAACAGTTAGCAATAAAACACACGAAAGTGTCTTTGATCACTTTCGTTGAATTGAGGTACACGGCCCACGGTTCCCCGTTGATCAGTATAAATACTGCCTGTGATCAGGTAGGATTCCTAAGAATCTCCTTGACAGGGTTTCGCAGCTATTCGAGCTGTTCTCAAACCGGAACGTCTCAAAGAAGACAACACGGAGTGAGTGAACCAGCGAATTGAGATTCACTGATTGATGAAAAATTGATTTGAAAAACAATCATGTATTGCTTTGAAGAAAGAGTTTTGCAATACGACGAAGGTTTATGAGAAAGATCAATTTTCAATCAAAATACTTTTTGTATTAAAGAATGAGTACGCATTCGACGTGCTAGGGAAAAGAAGAGATTCGCACATCGAATGGTTTTTCTAAAAGTATTTTTCAATCAGAGATACTTTTTGTGTTTGAAAACATGAGTACACATTCGACGTGCTAGAGAAAAGAAGGTTTGCACATCGAACGGTTTTTCCAAAAGTATCCGTCAATTCATTTCCTGGACCAAGGTTGATTCAAGAATGAATCTCCCCATCATTTCTATTCAGTTGTCACAAGCGTGATCTTTTGCAAGATTTCACATGTCACCCACCAAGAGCTTGTTAGATGTTGGCTCTAGAAGGATTTCCATCTTCATTGTGAATATTTTTACATATCACTCGGATGTTCTGGCAATACCACAAGGATAATGCGTAGGACTCTTAATATATACTTACTTTCCACATTGTGTGAAAAAGCAAGTCTTCAAGAATTTAGTGTCCTAACGAGATATTGTGGATGATCTCTTGGCTCTAGACTCAATAGTGCATTTTTGGTTCCTTTGCCGGAGACTAGGGAGAGGGTCTCCTTGTTCAATATCAACAATCTCTAAGAGAAAGTCGATAGATTATGTAGGTTCCCCGTGAGAATGAAACAAGCCCTTTTAAGAGGAACTTGAGTGGTTTGGGAAGTTTAGTGCAGTGCATCACTGGGTCCATGATGTCTTGTCTTCAATACCAGTGTTACCTTAGTAACCACCAGTAGCATATGAATTGAACCCGGTTTCTGCCCTAAGGTTGAATTGATGGAGGGCTATTTCTTTTCACCCTTTTATCATTCATTTCTTTTTCATTCTTCAACCCCTTCAGTGCTTACCGAGACTTCATAACTAGAACCTTGTTGGGTTTATTCCAGTACTAGCTCAGTCTCAGTCTGCACTCTTCCCATTCCTCACTTTTCTCCTTTTTTCAATATACCTAAGGACTCTACACTATCTAGTGGATTGTCCCTGGGTAGATCCCTCCGGTTCTGGCGGATCGTGGGAACGAATACCTAACCTAACCATCCTTATAACTCCATGCATAAAGTAAATTGGTCGGTCTTTTGGTATTGTTCTTTCCTTCATGAAACCAATTGAAAAATCATTTGGAAAAACAATCAAGGTACTTGTGATACGAGATCAAAGCATTCTGTACCTTAATAGTTTTGATCATTTAGAAAACCTCCCCCTCAACATGTGCGTGTGATTTAGGAATTGTTTGGCACATAGAGGCAAGAGGACTTTGAAATATTTTCTTTGATCACAATTTTCATACGAAAAAGCCATTTGATTTTCTTGGTAAAATTCTCCCCCTCAATATGTGCATAGGATATTTTAAAACATTTTATCACATAGAGGCAAGAGTTTTTTTGAAGCACATCCACAATCACAAAATCCATTAAGAAAACCATTTGAAAACACAATCAAGGTACTTTATAATCTCTTTTAAAAAACTTTTGTACCTCGATGGTTTTGCTCCCCCTCAATATGTGCTTCGAGATTCGAAAGCGTTCAGCACATATGAGAGAGCAGCCTGCACAACTGAATCAAAACGATCAACTTTTATCAAATTTCATTATTAAATCACAAATTCTCCCCCGATCAAAAATATCAAATCCTTTGAGATTTTGGATCCCAAGTGATTTAATTAGGTTTAGAAAACATGGGAGAAAATGTGGCCTTGTTTAAATACTCATCTGGTTTTTGGATAAATCCTCCTCCTCAACATGTGCATTGAATTTGAAATCGTTTGGCACATGGAGGCAGGAGTGCCTTTGAAAGACTAAAACCAATTCCATTAAAACAGATTTGAGATTTAAAACATGATCTCTCCCGCGATCAAAAATTTCAAACCATTTGAGATTTGTGATCCCAACTAATTTAAATAATTTAGAAAATTTTGGGGAAAGACGTGGCAAGATTCAATTTTGAAAAATGACAGATAAGGACCATTTTAAGACATTAAAGATTGTTAGTGTCAGGTATGATAGTTTTTAAGAGATCTTTTAATTAAAACAAAACAATTTCACAATCAAACAAGAACAGAAAAAATTTCATTTTGAAAGACCTTGATTCTAAAGAAAAAATCATACCATGACATAACATTAAATCTTTAGATCACCACATTTTAACGTACAAACCGGAACTTTTATGAAGAAATATTGTTTGAAAATATTTTCAATTAAATCACTCTCCCCCTCAATCCATGACAGAAGTCAATAATTGAGTGACCTAGGTTTTGAAAAAAATGAAGTCCGGTGATTTTCAAAATTTAGTCCAATATATTTTCAAAACAACATTTTTCCATTTTCAAAACAATTTAATTCAATTTACTAAAAAATTGTTTAAAAATGGTATCCTGCACAAAGATTCGTTAGGTGGTTGAGCCGCTTTTGTTGTTGTTGCTGTAGGGTTTGGAAGAAAAACCATCTGCTTGATGCAGTCAGACTTCTTCTTACGTTGCATTTTGAATGCCAACTGAGGTCAAATTAAGCTCCGTTTCTTCAATCACTTAGAAGAAAACCATCTACTGATGCAGTGAGACCTCTTACGTTGCATTTATGCCAACTCTCCATAGAAGTCCAATTAAGCTCCGTTTCTTCATTTTTCAACCCAAGAGATAGTTACCCTTTCCTTTCGGCATCCAATCATCATCAATAGTGGGATCCGGATCGGGAACATCTTTATAACCAATATACCTGCATACGTTAGTGAACACACATACAGACATATGGTGGTCGACATCACCCATAACAACAATCGACTAATTAAAGTCAATTCAACATAACAATCAGATCATATAAGCATGGGGTTTATGTGTTAATCAAACTCTAATCATCTAAACCTAACAATCATATCCTAAATTCCTAGTCCTTCGACACAGGCAAATATCATTTTTAATTAAGCACGTAGGATAATTAAGAAAGCTCGTTAGATGATATAGATTTGAAAACATTCTCCCCCTCAATCAATGACTCAATTTGTGAAAAGTTTAAGAGTGCTGAAGTCATCGATTGAGTTTATGCGAATTAATACGAAAACTCTGATCCTGATTGATTTTTCAAGCAACTCATTTTACCACCATTTTGAAATACAACAAATATTTTTCTGAAGAATTTTAGACGGAAAAACATTTGTGTAGGAACAGCAGTCCTTCGACATACTTTCCTCATTTGTTTTTAGGATAAGTGCACGAAATATTTGAAAAATTGGTATGGCGCATCACTTTCCTTTCTTTTGAAGAGCGGGTTGCTATCTGAAATAATAGCAAACCATTGTTTAAGAACGGGTTACAGTCAGAAGTAACTGCAAGCCATAGTTTAAGCCCGGGTTACAGTCTGAAATAACTGTAAGCCATATTTAGAGACATGTTTAGAAAAGAATATTTACACCTCCTGCTCGAACTTCATCTATGGTCCCGTGCCATTATTGAATGACATTTCTAAGACCGTAGATGTTATCGATACCAGAAGGCATGTCTTAGAAAAACAATATTTTTGGTCTTTTTCAAATTTTCTGATTTTTATGGGTTTTTGTTGATTTTATATTTTTCTATTTTCTTTTTCTTGGTTTTATATTTTTCTATTTTCTTTTGTTGGTTTTATATTTTTCTATTTTGTTTTGCTGGTTTTATATTTTTGTATTTTGTTTTTGATAAATATATACAAAGATAGAGAAGATGATATAGTAAAAGAAGATGATGATACGAGTACCGAGATAAGGATATCAAGCAGCCCCGTTGTAGAAGATAGAAGTCATCATCTCTTAAACATTCACCACCAAAGCATTCGAGGCTCTTGAATCGAATAAAAAAATTGAACCATCTGAAAGTGAGACTTTGGCAGCTTCCCCCCAAACCGAAAATCCTATAGCTGAGCAGATTCGAAGCTCTATTTCAAGCTTGCCTTAGCCAGGTGCACAGAGAAGCACACCATTATCATAAATCCCGCTGCTCCTTTCAAGAATAATCACCGTGATTCTTCGTTCGAGGTTATATCATCAACAAGAAGAACAGCATCGTATCATCCCACACATAAAACAATCTTCTCAAATTTCCTTTTCAAGTGACGTCTGAAGCGATCCATTCCAAAAGGTGTCAAGAGAACAATTCCCCCTAGTAGTTGAATTAATGCAGTCAGTCTCTTTGTATAATGCTCAAGAACTCTCCCGAATACACATCATGAGGGTAATGAAGAACAACTCCTCAATGTTCACATCTTTCGTCCCTGATGAATGTGTATGAAGCTCAAGAACCCGAAGTACACCAATATCCAAGAACTCTCCCGAATACACATCATGCCTGGAAGGAAAACACCTCCCCAATGTTTGTGGTAAACAATGGCTTTCTTCCCTGATGATCGTGTATGAAGCTCAAGGACCCGAAGTACACACATTCCCCAAAGAGAGAACAACCGATAACATTGAAGAAGCAGGCCGAATCACTGATTATCTCTGCGGGTGACAACACCGGAATAAGTGATTATATCTCTGAATCATAGATTAAGCCCTCAAGTAAAACAGCTGAGCATCCCCAATGTACACAATTCTCTCTCCCCTGATGATTGCGATAACATCGAGATCATCACACACCAATGTACCTCTTATATCTTCAGAAACATTCTCTAACATCTCTTCCCCCACATAGTTGACATAAGAACACTAAACGCTTTGATGAGTAAAACCTTGAGTTTCTCTGCGGTCATGACATTTGTTTTCCCGGGATAACTTCAATCACATAGAAGTATTAAGTCCATCAAGTTTACTCGCCATGAGTCAAACCTTGAGTTTCTCTGCGGTAATAACATATGTCTTCCCGGGATATCTTCAATTACTTAGAAGTATTAAGTTCATCAAGTTTACTCGCGTTTAGATGCTTGTCTCCTTCCCCCTTGCTGGTTTTGATACTTCAGAATCAGCAACTCATTGTAAGCCCGTGTACTAGAAATCATTTGAGAAGAACATCATTAGCTCATATGTATCTGTGAGAATCAACTTGCTGCAGAATGTGAGCAAGTCTAATTGGGGATTAAATTCGACATATCACTCTCCCCCAATTAGTGCTCTCCCCTAAACCGACAATCTGTTTGATAAATGCCATGAATTAAGAAGAAGTCTTTAGATCATTAAATGCAACACGTCTTTAGTCTTCTAACATGTAGCACAATATGTAGAACCGACTGTAGACTCGACCTTCTTCAAGATTGTCCAGTTGAGGAATAGAAAGTTAACATCTTCAACTCACCAAAAACAAGAACATCACCAAAAAGCATCCCAATCAACTTACATCTTGCAAATCCCCTTAACTAAAATCCCTCCCAATCAAACAAGAACAGAAAGATGTTCATCAAGGAAATCAGCAATCAGGCCGCAACGAACACACGAAATGGTAACACCAAGCAAACAATCACATCAAACAAGAACAGAAGGTTGTTCGGAATCATCATGTTGATGTGCACGTGAAGCATTAACCGGAAGCACTTTGTCAATAAACTCATATCAGCTTGTGAAGATGTCAACTAACGGCTCATAGAAGAAACTCCATGTAACGATGACCCGATAAGAAGAAGATCGGTTCTTACATGAGTTTGGAGCCGTTTGACCATTTATTCTCAGAAATCAATCAACCATGCAGTAATTTCACACTTCTTCTCCCCCTCAAGAATTGCATACGGAGATGCCATTCTTGACTAAATAAGTGAAAATCATCCGAATGTTCTATTCACACTTCTCTCCCGCAAAATAAGCACATGATGTCGCCATCTTCATTATAATCGAGCAAGTGGAATGAGAAAAACAGTCAGTGGTAGCCCGGTTCACTTGATGACTGAAGCGCATGGAAAAAGTATGAAGCATGTTGATGAGAATGGTCATAATAAGAAGATTTCTCTTCTTCAGAAGATAAAGCGCACTGAAGCGTACACTTTTCTTTTCTTTAGAGTACGAGGCATGAACTGATGTGTTCATACGTCATAAGAAGATTTCTCTTCTTTCGAAGATAATGCGCACTGAAACGTACACATTTCTTTTCTTTAGAGTACGAGGCCTGAACTGATGTGAACAGACGTCATAAGAAGATTTCTCTTCTTCAAAAGATAATGCGCACTGAAACGTACACATTTCTTTTCTTTAGAGAACGAGGCTTGAACTGTTGTGTTCAAACATCATAATCTCTCTCTTTTCAGCTCTCTTAGCAAAACATGTAATCAACCCCATTATCATTCAGTAGGCTCTTTGTCGTGACAGCTGATGGAGAAAATCCAATATGATGAATTTGACCCTGAAGTAAACTAACCCGAACTCGTGACTTAAACTTGCACATATGTAACAAAGAGCGGTGCCGAGAATTCATGCTCCATTGAATCTCTTAAGTACTCTATACTCTTCAACCAACCAACCATCAAGTATAAGACGTACATTACCTCTTGAAAATCCACAATTGAATGTGATACTGAGCACTACAACGTAACTCCTTAAAGTGATAGTTATTTTGTAGTGGTATGAGCCCAATTCCCCCAAGTGGTAAAAGAAAAGGTAAAAGACACCCAACAATAACTAGATTTCCAAGTCTTCGTTTTTGATAATAAGCTTGAACAAGGATCATGAAGAATCTTCATCCAACCATCCCCGATACCTTCAGATACTAAGTACACTTGCCCGTGATATTTCACTTCAACCTCAAATAAATAATAGTGAATTAACTCCGTTGTCACATCTTCTGATTAAAAACTCAACTCTAGCCTCCTTTGACGTTTTAAGTGAACTCTGATAATGGTTTCATCCGACCATGGTAAAGTGCACATATCCCCGTAAAACCAAGTAATAACCAAACTGCCATGACGAATATCCAAACACACATCCAATTTATGAAGTACACCCTTTTATCCCTTCTTCAAGACAGAACCCGTAACACCAGCATCAGAAGACCCCGAGACACGCTTTCCTTTCTCCAAGATGGTTCCATCATAACGGGATTTTACAATTCTATAGTTTAAACCGAGAAATAGTTTCTTTCGCGGGATTTTACAAAACCAAGAATAAACCGTATGATAGTTCCGGAAATGCACTTTACAATTACCAAGATGTTTCCATTGTCACGGGATTTTACAGGTCTATGATTTAAACCGAGAAATAGGTTCTTTCGCGGGATTTTACAAAATCAAGACAAAACCGTAAACAATGTCGTCTTGAATGTGTTATGACAATTTGGGTTTCGGTGTATATCTGTTATAGGGGAACATGCAGTGGTTCATCAACGATTCATTATCCAACATCAACAACATCATCAATCATCCAAACAATACTTTGGTAAGCACATCATTCACGCATTCTGTCGGCTATTGTAGTGACCACATGGAGAAGTAAACCCGATATATCAAACTCGAACATGACGTAAAATTCCCCAGATTTGTTACTTAAACTTGTACTAATCCTCGTGAACAAGAAACGGTGTACCCAATGTACAAAACCTCTTGACATTCTCAACTGAGTGAGACACCGAAGTGATAGCTACGTTGTGGGTTAAGCGAGAAAGAATCACAAACGTAACTAAATAGCCAAGTCTTTATCACACTCTATAATGCCCAAACAAGTCATCTTCGCGAAGGGTAGAAAGAAAGAAGACGAAAATAAGTAAACGCGCCCGAAAGACTTTACTTCACATCCAAATGAGAAATATCGTCCAAACAACCCCGTAGTCAACATTTTCTAATTCAAACAGTGACATCTTAATCTCCATGAAAATGCATATACCAAAGTATCAAATCGCATAACATAACGAGTCTCATCATCATAGTAAATCACACCAAACCTTATATCATCAATCTCATTTTAATCAGATCTCATCAGTCAAATATTATCCAATAATGAGAAGCCCATACCAACAGTAGCCGTAAATAAATGTATTATATGTGGATCTTTAATGACCAAACACAAACTCAATATAAAAAAAATATCGAGAGTTATGTATCGAAGTTTTTAATTGTGATAGTAACATTCGGATAACACAATTAGTTTACCACTTGCAGCCCAATCCATATCTCACATACCACATCATATACTAGTCCATTTATGATTCATTCAAGGCCCATGAAAACTAATCAATATATCTAAACCAACTCTTAATATATCAATACCAAGATAGCTACGTGATTTATAAATGATAGCCAATATGAACGCCACTCAATATATTCTTGAGATTATGATACATAACGAGGCCCACCTTCATGATCTCTTAAATAGCTCATATTCACCAATAAACTCTTGGCCCACAACAAAAGCAATCAACATATCTGATTTCCAATTACGTTCGGCCCATGATAACTTAGCTACTGGCCTAAGACATGAATGGATTCAATACTTACCCTAAGTGTCCGGATATAAAAACACTCATATTAGTCACATACCAAACCCTATCATCAAATTAGTCCGCCCCCAACCTTTTCCCAAATCAAATCTTATCTAAGAACTTGTCTGACTCAACTCCATTTCTTTTATAATCAAAAATCAAACATCAAATCATTAAATCCATATTAAACCTCGTATGAGATGTTTAATTGCAACTCGCCATAGGGTTGGTTTGAGTTCCATCTATTCGGCTTCGATAACAAACCACGAAAGATGCAACATAGACACGTTCTTCAAGACCTAATAAGGGTCTCAGGTAGGTACTAATTGATGAAGTCTCGAGTTTTTGATGTAGGTCATATAACGAATTAAAGAAATGATTTAACATACTTGTTAACATCATATGTTTATTTTCGGATAGCATCAATGATCTGTGAGGATGTTGGTTCAAAGAAAATCTTGAAAAGATAAACCGTGAACCATTTCTGAGATCGTTTGAAATTATTATTCTTATTTTTCATTGAGTCTCGAATGGATGTGGTAGGAGATGGAGAATTTGTTAGGATAGATTGGTGTTTGTTGGTGAAGAAGTGATGTTGGATGTGTTTGATTCGGATCTGTTAAGACTCGATTTCATTTAAGCAAACATGGACAGATACTGCATTAGTTGCTGAGGTCGTTGTAGTTTGGTATTATAGGTATTATGTTGGTCATGTGGTCGTGGTCTTTAAGCAGTCGTCATCTCTTCTTCTACCTTTCTGTTAAGTCAAGTCGCTACTTGTCACAACTCGCTAGGTCTAAGTCGCTAGGTCTAAGTCGCTAGGTCAAGTCGCCAGAACTTTTATTTGACTCAATAGTCAAATAACCACAAGTCGCTACATCTTTCAACGCACAAATCGCTAACTTATCAATATAAGTCGCTATATTATATTGTCTAGTCGCTACCTTTTTTTTTTTTTTTTTTTTTTTTTATCAACTCGCTATGAAGAATATGACTGCAAAAGAACTGCTTCAGTTTTGACCACTTGAAACAGACCAGAAAAACCCAGAACAAAAAACTGCTTAAGGACTCATAAATTTCGACCCATTTTGACTTCGTAAATGACCAGATGAAAGACGACTAGTTTGACCACAAGTAGACCAGATTCATTCACAGATAAAAGATGGTACAAAACTCATTTAAAAGTGACAAAGATACACACTTGGACAAAGAAGGTGACACACGACAGATTTTGAACAAGTCACATGAAGTTTTTTGACCAAAAATACATCAAGTCTTATTACAAACTGTTTACCCAGATGATACTAAGAATATTATTCGACCAAAACAGAATAATACCAAACCAGTCATAACAGGAATAAAAAAAACCCACACAAATCATCAAAACATAAAAAACATTGGCTCTGGTACCAATTGTAGGATCATAATATTTATTGTGTTGATGATTCGGGTGGTCTTGGATGATCAAAATACATGATAGCCATTTTAGAGAGAGAAAGTTAGAGAGCTGGGTGTTCAAGCTAGAGACTTGGTTTACAAATAATGGAATATTAGATTGAAAAGCACCACCCCTTCCATGGATGGAAGGGGTATTTATAGTTACAAAAACAACGACCTCCTATCGGCCTGTGGATCAAGGATACAGTGGGTAAAGACCCGTCCTTCCTCCACGATGTTACACTACGCTAAACTAAACTAATAACTAACTAATAAACTGATAAATAACGTAAACAACGACAAATCTACGAGCTAACATATGCTAGACCATTACTGGGGTGACCGACTCTTTAACATGGAATTTTCAATTCCTAACATCATTTAAGTGATAGTGTGCTAAATATTTCGTGTCCCGTGCTATTAAATTGTGACCGAGGTATCATTGTTTGAATACTTTTAGACGTAATATCTTATGGTTACGCATCGGAGATATTATTATTTTTGTACTATTTTTCTTTACGGGTGTTTGTCTTTTGTTTTATCAAACCCTTATCATAGTGTCGGTACGCGTGCAGTGTCGGTCACTGAGAAAAACGAGATAACCTCTCGTCTTACAATTTAAATCATAAGACAAAATGAAATATTCATAAAATAATATGAATGCAAGAGTGGTGAAATTTTTTTTTACTGTATGCGAGTTATCTACTCAAATGATCAGGCAAAGCTTATGCATGCTTAATGAATTAGGCTTAGTAATAATAAATTACTAATTATCAGTTAAATTTTAGTGAAAATTTACCGTGTGTCACATCAAGTCCCTTTTACCTTTTCCAAACACGAATTACAAAACCCACTTGAAACCCTAAAGATTCGATTCTTGATTCGAAGATTTGAAGGTGTTATGGAAGTCCAAATGGCGTGTGTTATATATGGTTGGAAAGAGGAGAAAGAGAGCTTCAAGATGGTGGTGGAGGTGGGTGGTCACGTGCGGTGATGGCGCCGGTGTTGGCCGGAACAGTGGCCGGACTCCTTAGGGTGGCGGCTAGGGTTTATTAGGGTTAGGGTTTTTAGATAGAGAAAGGGAAGAGAGAGGGAGAGGTGTGTGTGTTTTAGAGAGAGAAACAAATGTATCAAATGAGGGTGGATGGGGTTATTTATACTTGGATATTGGGTACTCAAAAATAAATAAATATGGGAGGAGGGGCGCCGGCCAAAGGTAAAATAGAGGGGCCGAAGGCATCATTTTTCGTAAACTATCCCGTTTACCCATTCCCGAGCTCATATATTGTCCCCCGAGTGTCCCACGACATTCATTCGACTTTCTAATATCGTTATTTATGTTTTTCCACGAGTTTTGACTATTTATTTGCCAATTTTCGAGTTACGGTCTAAAAGTTACGTTATTTCTCGTTTTAGGCTTTTCTAGTGCCGAATCGAATAGTGCCTACCAAATAGAGTTAAAACTCATACGATAACTCATTCAATAGTGAAATAAACCATAAAAACCAATAGACGATATAAAATCAAGTCATGGTTGATAAAATAGTGATAAAGGCAAAGCTCGGTTTAGTTTAACGTAATGCGGTTACCTAAAATAGACTCCCTAAATTGCCAGTTGTCACATACAAAGCCATGCAGTCTCAACTACAACATTGGCAACACCCCAGTACTCAGCTTCAAAACTAAAACGGGAGATGGTGTGCTATCGTTTGGAAGACCAAGAAAGTAGATTATCGCCCAGAAAAATGCAGTATCCCGAAGTAGACTGTCGTGTGGATGGGCAACCAGCCCAATCTGCATCGGTGTATGCAACAAAAGAAGTGGTAGATGATGAATATAGGTGAAGACCAAAATACAAAGTCCCCCAAACGTATCGTAAAATACATTTAAGGGCAACTAAATGTGGCTCGTAAGGATCATGCATGTAAAGACGAATTTGTTGAACAACATAAGATAAATTCGATCTGGTTAATGTGAGATACTGAAGATTGGGGGTTGGTAAGCTTTGATACTATATTGATTGGCATAATTGCTTGTGTTACATTTCATAACAACTTATAGATATAGAGGATACACGAGATGATTCTAAATTAATTACATACGGGCTAGGCCTAAATACATAAAAATACTATCGGGCCTATGTATATCTACTAATAATGATGGACCAACGACTGGAGTAAAATATGATTGGTTTAGTCTGAGCGATCTGATTTCTCGATTTGGTTCAGTCAACGGTCTATTGGCTAAGCCCTTTTGTAGAATACATGTAACTATCGAATGAGATTTAATGACATCTAAGGGCCCGTTTGGTTTGATGGTGTCACCACTATGCGCCTAGATTTTAGTTATAATATATTGTTTGGTAGCTCTTTTATAAAGAAAAAGTAATAGAATTGTTTTCAAAAAATCTTTCCGTACTATATTGAGAACTTTTGCTCTATTTTGTCTGACACATAAATGTCAGCCACACAAGTAGTCTCCTTTTTCTATTCTTTTTTGTTTTTTTGTTATAAATTTTTTATTTCAAATAATTAAATATTTTTAATTAAATAATTATTAATTTTTTCTCTCATACTTCTCTTTCAAACTATTTCTGAATTCAAATCTAATTCTAAACCCACTTACAAACCAAACAGGCCCTAACATTTTACAAGTACACTTTGGTTTTGACTGTTTTGATTTTCAAAACACTAAAGAATTTTACTAAGGTTCAAAAAAGTAATGAATGAAATCGTAGATGATCTAATAGAAAGCCATCATTTTTAAAAAGTATAAAAAGCCACTCTTAAACTTTGTTCCCGAGTTTTAATTTGGAGAGAAAAGAAGAGAAGTGGAGAGGAAACTAAAAAAAAGTTGCATTCTCGAGTTTTTTCTGGAGATAAGAGAAGAGAAGAGGAGAGGAAATTAAGCCAAACTTCTCTCCTAATCTTCTTCTCAAATTGGGATGATTTTGAGAGAAAGTGATTTTTAAGCCTTTTTATGCTTATATCCCTCTTCTTTTCTTTCCAACTCAAGAACACAAGATAAAAAATAAAATTTATTTCCTATCCTCTTCTTTTCTCTCTTTTTTCCCCTCTTCATTTCTCTTCTTTCAGTTTTATACTCGGGAACAGAGTGGTGACACGTGTCCACCACTTCAACTAATAAAAAAAATCTCGTCAAGGGTATATTGGTCATTTTTTTTTACGTTTTTTACTCTTCACCCTCAAAATTCAAACGCACATAACTTTTAAACGGCAAAGTTTTAGAAAAAAACAAATTTCACCAAAATTTATAAAATTTAATCCTCTTTAATTTAGTATAAAATTTTTAAATATATTTAAAAAAAAAATTACATATTTATTTGCCTTGATTTTCTTTATATTTTTTGTGGAAAACTAGAAGGGGGGGGGGGGGGGTTGAATAGTTTTACCAATTTAAAACTTCCTTTTAAATATTTAGATCGACTTATGTCAATCTATTTGGTTGTTTATGTTGGACGTTGATAGATAGATATATAAACGTGTAATGAAAAATAAAGAGTAAGAAGCATATCACCACGACACAAGTATTTATAGTGGTTCGGCTACAAGGACACCTTCCTTGCCCTACTCCACTCCCCGAGTCACCTACTCGAGAGTTCGTAAGCACTACACCAATCTCCTTATGGTGGAGAAGCCTTCACAACGTCGCTTAACCTTTTTCCGGTACAAAGCTAAATACCGATTTCTTTCACACCAAGGCGAACCACACCTAACACAACGTCGCCTACCCTTTATACGGTGCTAGGCTAACCACCGAGTTCTTTCACACCAAGGAGAACTAATCCTATCACAACGTCGCCTACCATTTATTAGGTACTAGGCTAAGCACCTAGTTCCATTACTATGGAGGAACTACTACCCTTCACAACACAACACCTAATATCAAGGAGATCCACTCCTTGTTACAACATCATCAAGGATATCACCATCCTTGGAAATAAACAAATACTTATATGTATAACGATGCACCTCATCGATTATACGACCTAGGCATTCTTTCCAAATGCGACTTGATTTTATTCTTCGGCATCCTTCACTAATGCCTTTGACACAACGCTTGGCACCCTTCACTAATGCCTTCGTCTTGACACCTTTAGCATTCTTCACTAATGCTTTGACACGGATGATGAGCACCTTTCACTAATGCTTTCATCTTGACACTTTCGGCATTCTTCACTAATGCCTTCAACCCAACATCTATGGAGAAAGGAAGAACTATCAACAAAAGAACCTTAGTTGTCTTGATGATGACGAAGCATGGCAACTCATGGACTTGAGCTTGCACGTCTTCAAGAAGTAGTGATCTTGCCTTTAAGAGGAACCTAGAAGATCACACAAAAACAAAAGACAAACTACATAGATCACTTGGATCTGAGGTTAGAGGGTTATAATACTTGGGGGAAGTATGTGTGTAAAGTTGTGAATAGAAAGAAAGAAATGGCTCTCTATTTATAGAGAAAATTCTCTACTGTTCCCCGGATCCCACGTATCCCTACCACAAGGGATCCGGCTAGCACAAAGCTAGGGATCCGTGGAACGCTCCTCTTTGCCCATGGGTATTTTTTGTTATGGGTCATGGGTCGTGGGTTATGGGTTGATCCATGGTTTTCTTTCTAGATACAATGTATCTTAAGGATACAATGAACTTGGTTAAGTGGTATATATAAAACCATGGGTTATGGGTCAATACCATTTGCTAGTTTTTACCCATTTTAGTATATACATGTTTTTACCCATTTTAGTATACTTAGTTTAAGTAAATGCTAACCCAATATGTAAACACTAGTTGTTGTACATATGTATCATAAAATCACTTATACTTGTTTTAGTGTTTTATGTGAAAACTTAAGTGTGTTAGGAAACTATTAACTCAAACTATTTACGTATTCTATTTGTTTCGTTAAAATGATTTTACGTTTGTTATCGACAAAACATTAGAAGATCGTAAAATATAAATAAACGTTTTTACGGCTTATTTGTATTAACAATCTCCCCCTTTTTGTTGATGACAAAACATAAAATTATTTTAAGAAAAACTAAAATTCGTAGTAAGTTTGAATTAGTAGTTTTTACTTTCTTCTCCCCTTTTTTGTCGAAACAAAAAGTGTTAAAAGAAACTAACACAATTTTTATAAAAAAGTATGTAAAAATGTAAAGAGAGCAAGTGAGGGGAATGGTACTCGTCTTAACTCCCCCTTGACGAGTCCATCCCTTTGAAAGGGCGTCAAGGACATGACGTAAAATAAACTAATTGTGTTTGCAATTATGTTTGCAAATGTTCGTCTAAGTGACGAGAACGTGCTCCCCCTTGAAGATTGCAAAGTTGCAATGGGGTGTCATGAAGTATAGTCCAAAATCGGATTAAGCTGCAAATGTTTTTGCAATATCGTTTGACACAAAGCTCCCCCTAGCTTTATGGTGTCAAAATCTTCATGTGTATTTTGAGAATCTAGAAAGTAAAGGTTAGAGAACAAGAGTATAGTGCATAATTTCCTACAAATAAACTCAAGTTAGTAGAAGTTTGTGCTTCTGATCCACGGATCCCCCGGTTCCCTTCTTGAAGGGATCCGTCTAGGCATTTTGGAGGGATCCGGCTGTCTGTTGACAGTTTCTTCAGCAATGAGAGTGTTTCAATCAATGCTAACGAATATGTGAGGTAGTATATGATATATCAAGCACAACACATAAAGCACATAACAACTATAGCATATAGATATTCATTCAATAAAAACAAGAGATGATCAACCAAATCTCTAAAACTAAGAGAATGAATTAGCCATACAAGCGCTACTAATGCTAATGAGTTACCCAAACTCTAGATTCAACTAAAAGCTTAATGATTCAAGAATGAGATAGGTTTCCTAAACATTCTAAGTTTGAGCTTGTGACTTATGATGCTCATTGTAGTTTAGGCATGTTGACCTCTTCGAAACGTTCGAGGAGATGATAAAACATGAAACGTTGCTCTTCACGTAGTTCATGTATCAACCTTTCAACATGTTTACAATGATAACAATCTTTGTCGTGGTTTTGAATTTCTTGAAGTGGAAGTTCAAGTGAAGTGGGTTGAGGATCTTCCAATGAAGGAGGAATTGGTGGAGGCTCATTAAGTGATAGCTCTACAATGTTTGAGGGTGGAGGTAAAGAAGCGTCAAATTCCATGTGGTCGGGTGGTTGATGTTGATGTCTTCTCATAATCCAAAATGGACTATTGGGGGGAATGAGAGAGTTTGACATTGGATCAAGTGTTGATTCAATATTTTGATTTTGTTGCCTAACCTTTTCAAGTGAGTTTGTTGGTAGTGGTGGGAGGTGAGATGGCCAAGGAGGTAAGTCTTCTACATTGTGAGAATGTGGAGATGATTGTGAGGTGGCTCTAGGCACCAATGATGTTGGTTGAGTTGTGGAGGGTATGTTTAGTTTGGTAGAATTTGGTGATGAAGTCCTAGTGGGAACTATTTTCTTGGGGATTAGTTTGATTGGTTTCCTTAGTGTAGGAAAACTCCTAGCATTAGTGGACTTAACTGGAGATGATTCGGTTGAGGAAACTTCGTGTATGATCCTATCAAGTTTCTTGGGTGGTTCTTGAGTGGATTAGTTAGCACTAGGAGCCTTTCTCATGATGAAATGACTAAGGGAGATGGTTGCAATTGCTGATAATTGTGTTTGTGTTTGATGACTAAAGTGTTCTTAGCAATATGGCTTATAAAGGGAAGAGCTTGGCAAGTGCATTTAAGACTTAATCCACTAATGTTCTTGGAAATGTGTTGATTAACATGCACAAGGTTGAAGTTCAGAATTTCACTGATCTAGGAACTCATTTAAGATGAGATGGAGTGTTTGAGTTAGGAAGATGATTTGAAATGATTGTTTTAGCAATGTTAGACATAAACTATCACCCGGATCCCATGGTTCCCTCCTTGGAGGGATCTGGCTAGGCTAATCCTAGGGATCCGGCTCTCAGCAGTTATGACAGGTTTGAAATGAGGTTTCTAGGAGCTAAAGCCTGTCTCATTTTGAGTGTTTCAGTTCTCCTAAGTGTTTTAGGATGAGAGGGTACTTGAATGATCAAAGGTAATAAGTGTTATAGCAAATGATTGCTTCTTATGGAAAGGAGATGGGACAAGATGACTACCAATGGATGTCCAAGGATAACACTAAGAGTTTTGGTGGTGTCAAGTCATAATAAATGATCCTAGTGATCAGATTTAAGCTTGAGGTGAAATTTGAAAAATTCTTAAAAATCACAAGAATTGAAAAACTAATTTTTGTCTTACTTTGAGATAAAAATGATTAGAAACAATTTCCTAAAATTGTTTAATTTGTCCACTTAAGTGTTTTGAAAGATGAGAAACAGTTTGTGAGTATTGAAGCGGAAATATGGTGAGTTTTGATGTGTTGATAAATCAAGAGACATTTTGACTAAGATCTTAAGTAAGCCTTTAGTGAGTCTAAGCCTTTCTCATCCTTGAAGTGGTTCTAGTTGGATTCTAAAATCATATGCTTAGCTAATGTGATGTTATTTAGAAAGTTATCTTGATGCAAGGAATGCTGTATTGCTGATCTGATGTCACGGATCCCACGGTTCCCTCAAGGGAGGGATCCGGTGTAAGCTCCCGGAAAATTTCAATGTACTTAACGCTTTAATCAGGAATTAAACACGATCTATTTCGTCATGAAATTTTCTAAACATCACATTTGCATATCATTTGGCATATGCATGATCAACGCAGCTTGAGCGTTCATAAAATATACCGTTGTGATCTAAATAAATTTCCCCACGGTCTTGATAATCCTAAAATACGTAATGAATACGTAAAAATTTGTAAAAATTACGAATTTAAATATAATAAAAATATATTCAAATTCGTACTGGGCCTCGGAACTCATTGGACTTTATACCACCTCGTGACTCAACCCGACTCGTTAATGGGCCTCGTAACCGGACCCAAAGCTACACAATATTCTCGTTGGGCCTTGGCTTAACTCACGCACCAACTAGGGAGCCCAACTCCCATTCTTCTTTAGTTATGGGCCTCGTCCAAATGGATCAAACCCCCCAAAAGCCTAAGACCAACTACTAATATTGTAGTTAACATTTTTGTGCCTTCTTTCCTTATAACCGGACATGAAAACGAAATTCAAGCTAACTAAATCTCAACCAAACTAAACTTGAAACATTGTTGTCCCATGCCTTGCGTATAGTGGTTAAAAGAGGAGACAAATCCTTTGCTTAGACTACCCTAAACCAATATAAAATTACCTAAGCTAAACAAAACACCCTTTGACTAAACATTGACTCTATAAACCAATGGATATAATGTCCCAAGTGACTTGACTAAGCAATGGCACGCTTAGGATTCAAATCCCACGTCTAGAACTCCAACACAAACAAAGACCAAATACATTTCAACATGTGACTAATGAAACTAAAACTAGGAAAGCTAGGAAATAAAATAATGCAAAGGCCATGCTTGAGCTTTCTTTAAAAATACACGACAAACACACACTCTCTTCACATGAACTCCTAAAACTTAAACATATCTCCCACTCAAAAAAATCGTCCACTGTGGGAAGGAGAGTAAGGAAAAGAAACATTGCAAGGTGAAGGTTAGGAGATACTCGGGTAAAAATAAAGGATACGGGTAACATTATAAGGAGAACAAGGGGTTCTCGTTGGTCATTTCTTCTCGCTCACTGATAAGGTTTTAAAAGGTACCATTTTGAGGGGTCGTTTAAGTCCTTATTTGATCACTTTTGTATCCGTTATTGCTTAATATCGTTCCTTTTCACTTTTTAGGTCTCGTGAAGGCAAAATGCTGGAATGGCACTTATTTGGACGAAAAGGCGCGAATATATGAAGAAAATGGCCAAAGTCGAAATCAGACACTCACAGTCGCTGAATGTAGAAGGCGACGGCGTCAGGTTCTATTTGCGACGCCGTCGGAGAATTATTGTGACGGGTCAGAACGCAAAACTCGTATTTTCAAGAGACGGCGTCTAGTTGTGAAAGAGTAGGCCGTCGCTACTCAGACGGCCTAGATGCGATCCAGACGACGTCAGAAGCTGAAGAGGACGGCGTCACGGACATAAGGTGACGCCGTCGCAAGGTTAACGTGGCCAAGACGAAACCCTAATGGCGGCGACACGACGGCGTCACTAAACATAAGGTGACGCCGTCGTAATTGTAATCTTATATATAGAATCCGAATTTTTCAGTCTTTGTGTGGAGAGTCTTTGGAGTAAAAACCTAAAACCGAACCTAAGGTGTCTTGTACAGTATTTTAGGGTTTTTAACCCTATCTTACACCAAGATAAGTCTTTGCTTCATTAATTCAATTATGTCTTTGATTATTTGTGTGTATGCTTGCATGTTCTCCATGTCCGGCTAATTTATTTGTGTGTTTGCTTAGGAAGTATGAAACTTAATTATTGAATATTGATTGGTTGTTTCTTATCTTAGTTGATTAATGATCTAGTAATGCGATAGGTCATTCGTTGTGTACTTAATGCTTGATTCATCTTTGTGAACCTTAGAGTATGATTACCTGAGTGATTGTAGGCTAAAACATCCGAAGAGTGCCTTAGAGTAGGAGTCTATAATCTCTACGTGGATTTGTAGACAAGACCCTTTGGTAAGTTCAAAGAGTTAGGGAGAAACGCATACCCTACAACTTTAGAAACACAACGCAACTAGGAATAAGACGTGACACTCAACCATCAATAGGAGATAATTAAGGAGTAATACAAACTAAGTAAACACATCTTTAAACTATCATACGAGCACACATTAATTAGACATAGACTCCCACAACCTTAGTTTAGATAATTAGATAATAATAGAGTAATCGGTAGAAATACCAACCCCCCAAATCCAATACCCGAGATTCGTACCTTTCCATTTTCATAAAATATAAAAAGATAAAAAAATAATCTTCCTCAACCTTAACCTTAGCGTAGTAACTCCCTACTAGCATTCCTATTCCCCTAGAGAACGATATCAATACCCGTGGCTTACCCTAATTACTACACTACAACGATTAGGTTCACTGCCTAGGGTGTTATAAAACTTGCTCGAAGAAAAGGAAGTTTCCTTGACCCCGAACGACGCGTGTAGCGTTATCAAGTTTTTGGCGCCGCTGCCGGGGAATAGAATAGCTAGTTAGTAGTCCACCTCGTTTAGGTTTCTTTGCTTGATTCCTATCAAGTAAACTTTTTTCTCATTTTTAGATTTCTCTTAGTCTATCCCCCTTCTTCGTAACCTTTGTTCGTAACCTCATCACTTTTCATCATGGAAGGTGATAACCCACTACCATTCATCAACATACCACCAAATGACCCGCCAAGAGCCCGTACTCTTGGTGAATACTCGAGACCAAGCCACTTAGGCTATAGGAACACCATTGAGCTTCCCGACCAAGCCCAAACTACGGCCCTGCGATCCGACACCATCCGGTTGGTGCAAAACGGATGTGCATTCCATGGACTTCGTTCCGAAGATCCAAATCAGCATCTGAGGGATTTCCTCAAAATCGTCGATTCCATCGACCTTGATGCTACTACTCGGGAGACCACGCGCCTGCGTCTCTTCCAATTTTCTCTACGGGACCAAGCTAGTAATTGGCTTGAGCGACTTCCCGCCGGCTCCATCTCAAGTTGGGATGATCTTACTTCTCGCTTCCTTGCTCAATTTTTCCCACCGGGGAGAACCACTAAGCTTAGGAATGACATCTTGATGTTCCAACAACGTCAAGGTGAATCTCTCTACGAAGCATGGACCCGATTCAAGGACTTACTTCATAAAGTCCCTCATCACGGCATTGATCTTTGGCTCCAAGTCCAAATCTTTTATGATCATGTCAACTTTCCCACTAAGCGATCCATTGACCAAGCGGCCGGTGGAAAACTTAGTGATCTCACCGCAGAAGAATCATGGGAAATAATAGAGGACCTTGCCCTCTATGACAACGAAAGTTGGGATGACCCCCGTGAGCTGCCCAAAACCGTCAAGGCAATCTCCTTGCCTCCTCCCGACCGTAGGATGATCGAACTTGAAGATCAAGTTAAATTCCTCATGAGTTCCTACGAAAATCCTAAGTCTTCACACCATGTGAACAAAGCTTCCTCTTCATGTGAGCCGTTTTGTGATCCTCATAACACGCGCAATAGCACCCGATCCCCCGAACACGCTTCTGTTGACTACGCATCCTCGCGTGTTAATGGAACAGGAGGAAGATTCCCTACAGCACCCGGACCTAGGAATTTCAATGAAACCCGAGAGGCATGGAAAGGAAAGCCTGATTTCTACTGGGGACAAACCAAAGAATTCACCTCTAATGATTTCTCATGGCCCCCACCTAACGGTCCTAACCAACAAAACATCGAAGGGATGTTGCAAAACCTAGTTACATCCCAAGAAACCCAAATAGCTAAGCTCTCGGACCGCTTTAATAATCAACAAGCCGAGATGGATAGGAAAATAGACAACCTTTTGAAAGCCATATCTAATAGTGATAAGAAGGTTAGTGCTATCTCAACTCCCGAGCCTTCAGGCATAGAGATTAAGGATCCAAGCAAGCTAAAGTATGTCCAATTCGTCAATACCATCGCCTTAGTTGAACCTGATGAAACAAATGACGAAGAAGACTATACACTAGTGGATGAGGAAATACCCGAGGAAATAGATGAAGTAGACATTGACTATTTCAACAAATTTCCTACGGACGAAGAACTATCTCGCCACCCTCACTTAGTGCGTGACCTCCGTCACATGTATGTTAGGAAAAGTCCTCGAATTAAGTTTGGGAACCCTTGGAATCTTAACATACCATGTGTCATAGGACACCTTTTTGTGGCAAAAGCTTACATTGATCGCAAGTCCCCAATCAACATCATGACTAGCATCTACTACAATTGGATATTGAAGAAGCCTATTCCAACTAGGCAAGACCCTAATGATCCTAATGTTAGTTGCAATTTTCTCGGTAGAGTTAAGGGATTGCCCGTTTATGTAGGTAGTTTCACGTTTCCTACGGACTTCATAGTTGTGGATGATATTAGCACGGCCATAGACCCTAGCTTGTCCCATGTTATTTTAGGAAAACCTTTCATAGAAAGCACCGGGATGACCTATGACCCCTCATTAGGAGTAGTGCGGTTCAAGAATAAGACCAATGACATAGCTTACCAAATGCCGTTTAAGATTGAGAAATTTTCATCACTCTCTAATGATGAAAAGGAACTTAAACTATCGGTCTATTATAGGAATGATGAGGATAGGGAGAAAGGTGTTGATTATGTTATGGCTAAGATTTTCGGATTCTACAAGGATTGTTTGAGCCTAGGACCGGAATACAGGACCGAATGGGGAGAAGATGAACTCTTAGAGAAGCGCATTTTAGGGCACTTCTACAACATGGAATCCCCCATTAGAGGCCATGAAGAGGGCGATGATGAGAAAACGTAGGAGCACGACTACGAGTCTAGCTACAAGACTCTTTAATAAAGAAAAGCGCTTCGTGGGAGGCAACCCATGCTTAATTGTTTGCTTGTTAGTGTCATATATCTTTTATTAATTATTTATCCTCATGTTTAAATTTGTAAAAATGCTTTATTTTGTTTTTAACTTCGTCTTAATTACATATAAAGGTATTTTACATAAGGGATAAGTGTAGGGAGGATTACACACGTTTTCAAAAGAAACGTAAACATGAGAATAACAATTAATTAAAAGATATATATGTTTGTTTGTTCGAGTCAAATGCTTGTATCGAGTCATAATGAATGTCTTGCAGAAATTTTTCCAGATTCTAAAGATGTAAATTTTCCAGAAATTTTTCCAGAAAATCGCAGACCAGTTTTTGTCAGGATAACCTGACGGCGTCAGGATTGCAACCTGACGGCGTCAGGAAGGAGTAAAAACATCAGATTACTTTTTTCTCGTTTTCTGAGCTACTTATAAATTTTTGGAATTTTCCAGGTCTTAATTTTCTTAGAAATTCTGTAAACATTCATTCCACAAGCATTATATCCTAGTTTAAATCGAGTCTTATATATATTATTACCGCCGATTTTACGCGAAGGTTTCGTTTGTTTTCTTCAAGTGTGCAGGTTTAGTTTGTCAAGAAGAAGTTACATAAGATTGGAAGGAGCTTTTCACGCAATAATTCTTCTTGAAAAGAATTTAACCACCACTTTACACGGATCCTACCGAGCTAATCAGGGGAGTATTAGTTTCTTTCGTTTTTAATTACCTTCTTTTATCATAACTTTGATACTTTCGGGGAACATTGGGGACAATGTTCAGTTTAAGTGTAGGGAGGGAAAATAAAACGGGAACTTTGAAACTATGCTTATCCTTGATTATTTGCTTTGTCCAATTGTGATTGTGTAATAAACTATGAGAAATGTCGGTTAGGGTAATTTTGGCACCAAATTTAAAATTTTTCATGACATATAGGAGTGGGCCATTAGTCTTAACAAAAGCGTCTCACGGATAGGAAGTTGCATGACTAGCACAAAAAAAACCCTTACCACCCAAATTCCACCCAAAATGTGAGGATCGCCCTTAGATTAGTAGGAATTAAAAGCATTCATCTTTAATGCTTAGAGTGTGAACCGGTAGTATAATAGATTCTAGAACTTGTTTTGTGATGCATTCCGAGATCGCAAGTGAGGCTACACTTGTGTAGTTAGGAATAACTAAATGATAAGAGGCATTAGGATAAACCCTTGTTTGATACCTGTAATATAATTACTTCTTCCACATCGGTTGAGTAATTCCCCCACACCCTTTGCGTTGTACTCATTTTTAGTACACGATACCCCTAGTTAACCCCTCAGAGCCTATCCTTTTCGCGGTTCTCGTGATATTTCGGTTTTTCCGGAATATCAATGAAGAGCATTGTTTACACCCCACCCCCAAATATACACCCAAATCGCCTTAGCCTACCCCTTATGCACTCACTTTTAGTGCAAATATTTGTTATCACCCTAAACCCTTAGTTCAATTATCTAGTTGCTTGCATAAGTTGCTAAGTCGAGTCATATCCTTTGTATACAGTTTTGGGACGATTGGGATTCATGGGAAAAGTTAAAGTTTATGAAATGACGGGAAGGGAACGTTAAATTCAAATTCCCTTTGTTTGCGTAATAATGTACCCCAAGTGTTTTGATCTTTTCAATTCGGGTCAAATTAGTATTAGAGTAATAAAAACTCAAGTGTAGGGATATGCTTATAAATCCCTAGTATTTTGATGTTATCTTAGAGGATGGTAGAGTAAAAGTGTATGAAAAAAAAAAAAAAAAAAAAAAAAAAAAAAAAAAATCGAAAAAAGAGAAAAAGAAAAAAAAATAGAATGAAAAAAAAATAAATAAATAAAAAAAAAAATAAAAAAAATAACATACGGGCTACCATCCTACATCTATCCTTTAAATTTATGTTTGTTTATTTCAGTTATCTAGAGTTTAGAGTGTCGAGTCTTGGCTTAGCAACGCCATTCTTCATATGCAGTTAACATAGAGATTTTTGACTTACCACCACTAAATAGCCTATCCCACCAAACCCTTATTTCCCTACCGTAAGCCTAACGTTACAACCCTTTAAAAGACCTCTTTGATAGTCTTTCCTAGGTGCTTACGCCAAAGCGATGGAGGTTTGATCTATTCTCAAGCCTATGGTAATCTATGTACTAGGACCGGTTAATGAGTGTTTATCTTCCATTTCCTATATTGTTATATTTCATTTATACACCCGAGAGAGATGTGAGTATCCAAACACCCCATGTGAGGTGCTAGTATGTAATTTCCATGCTTGTTATGACTTTTGCGGGGCTTATATGTGTTGTGGACCGTTTTGAATTAATGCTGAATGACCCCTAACTTATAAATTAATTGGCTAAAAGCACATTTGCTTGAGGACAAGCAAATAACAAGTGTAGGGATATTTGATAAGGTTTTAAAAGGTACCATTTTGAGGGGTCGTTTAAGTCCTTATTTGATCACTTTTGTATCCGTTATTGCTTAATATCGTTCCTTTTCACTTTTTAGGTCTCGTGAAGGCAAAATGCTGGAATGGCACTTATTTGGACGAAAAGGCGCGAATATATGAAGAAAATGGCCAAAGTCGAAATCAGACACTCACAGTCGCTGAATGTAGAAGGCGACGGCGTCAGGTTCTATTTGCGACGCCGTCGGAGAATTATTGTGACGGGTCAGAACGCAAAACTCGTATTTTCAAGAGACGGCGTCTAGTTGTGAAAGAGTAGGCCGTCGCTACTCAGACGGCCTAGATGCGATCCAGACGACGTCAGAAGCTGAAGAGGACGGCGTCACGGACATAAGGTGACGCCGTCGCAAGGTTAACGTGGCCAAGACGAAACCCTAATGGCGGCGACACGACGGCGTCACTAAACATAAGGTGACGCCGTCGCAATTGTAATCTTATATATAGAATCCGAATTTTTCAGTCTTTGTGTGGAGAGTCTTTGGAGTAAAAACCTAAAACCGAACCTAAGGTGTCTTGTACAGTATTTTAGGGTTTTTAACCCTATCTTACACCAAGATAAGTCTTTGCTTCATTAATTCAATTATGTCTTTGATTATTTGTGTGTATGCTTGCATGTTCTCCATGTCCGGCTAATTTATTTGTGTGTTTGCTTAGGAAGTATGAAACTTAATTATTGAATATTGATTGGTTGTTTCTTATCTTAGTTGATTAATGATCTAGTAATGCGATAGGTCATTCGTTGTGTACTTAATGCTTGATTCATCTTTGTGAACCTTAGAGTATGATTACCTGAGTGATTGTAGGCTAAAACATCCGAAGAGTGCCTTAGAGTAGGAGTCTATAATCTCTACGTGGATTTGTAGACAAGACCCTTTGGTAAGTTCAAAGAGTTAGGGAGAAACGCATACCCTACAACTTTAGAAACACAACGCAACTAGGAATAAGACGTGACACTCAACCATCAATAGGAGATAATTAAGGAGTAATACAAACTAAGTAAACACATCTTTAAACTATCATACGAGCACACATTATATAGACATAGACTCCCACAACCTTAGTTTAGATAATTAGATAATAATAGAGTAATCGGTAGAAATACCAACCCCCCAAATCCAATACCCGAGATTCGTACCTTTCCATTTTCATAAAATATAAAAAGAAAAAAAATAATCTTCCTCAACCTTAACCTTAGCGTAGTAACTCCCTACTAGCATTCCTATTCCCCTAGAGAACGATATCAATACCCGTGGCTTACCCTAATTACTACACTACAACGATTAGGTTCACTGCCTAGGGTGTTATAAAACTTGCTCGAAGAAAAGGAAGTTTCCTTGACCCCGAACGACGCGTGTAGCGTTATCACTCACACCTCACACGTATCATCACCACTCTTTTTGAGTGTAGTAAGTCCCTTCCAACTCATTTTCATTCCAATTTTCTCGTTTACACTTAGTTATCACACGTACTATATGTTGTGCGCACCATTTCATAAACCAACTCGTAAGATATACATGCTATAGCTCAACAAGACACATAAACACATGTTAACACTAGCCTAAAATGTTTATAACACATCACAAAACTACTATGAGCTCTCGTACGTTTATAAAACTCACGCAAAACCAATCGGGCCTAAAGCCCAAACACCGAGCCCATTAAGCCCAATCCGAGTCCATTAATGATCTAAACCGGCCCAATATGATCAAAATAAGCTAATAAGCTAAAGAAATAAGCTAGGAATAAGCTTGTACTAGTTACACAAAGTTTTCGTTTATTTCAAAAGTATTTCGGACCAAATTTGCAAAACAAACGAAGTTTGGGTTAAAAGCGTAACTTTTAAAAAGTTAAAGGGTCGCATATTACGTATAACAAACATGCATGAGAAGTCTAAGGGCTAATATGGCAACTTTATAAAGTAAATGGGTATGGTTTCACGTGCATGTGCACGCATGAAAACCACAAGGACCGAACGTGTAATTAGCCTAATCTAGTTATAAATAAAGTTTTGGGTGAAAAGTGTGAAATTGGAAAAGACAAGGATTAAAGCGTATAAAATGAACCTAGAGGGCTGTTTTTGTAAAATCAGTTTTACCAAAGGATTAGAGATATCATTTCTGAAAGTTTTGATATAAAATACCTTTTGGGTAGAAAGTGTAAATTACTCAAATTTGAGGGATTAACTCGTACTTTTTGTAACTCGAGGGTAAAAAGTGTAAATTTAGAAAAAGTTTAGCGAAACTTATGATTTCATGATAGTCTCGTAAAAATGAGTATTTTTGATCACATGAGCATAATATTTTCGAATTATGATAAACTTATTTCATGTATAAATATATAAGTAAATATATATTTATTAGAAAATAATTAAGTATATGTAAAAATATACTTATTTCGATAAAATGCCCGGGGAATCTAAACACGTTAAAATACTCTACAAATCTATTAAGATCACAACGGGGGAAAACATTTCACTTATGCGTAAGTGAGGATAATTAATTAAGGCAATGTAGCACATAAATTAACTTAAAACGTTAATCACGATCGCACACTATTGGATTGGACAATCCAATGATCTATTGAATAAGAATATTCAATGCTCTATTATTTTGGTCGCGAACCAAAATGCTCATTTACTGAGACTCGCCATCTCATCATTTTAGGTTTCGAGTTGGAACCTCCGCTACATTGTGCTTGATCTATTTTTGTGCGTGTGCATTATCATCAAGGTGAGTTCATAGCCTCGCTTTTACTTTATTTTATAAACCCCGCGAGGGAGATACATGCTCTAAACTAGAACACAAGGTTTTTCATAAATGCTTGATCCTTTTGATTATTGGTACTGCCTAAGTTGTTAGCCACAAGTCCCCTGATCATGAACCATTAGTCACCGCGAGTGAACGTAGATATCGTGAATAGTACTATGGGGAATAACGAACCCCGTTTCGGTTATAGAGAAATAACCGGGGCGCACCATATCGAATTTCTTTAGGTAATTGGCTATTACCTCCTTTGGGTCATGCTTTCGTACACTGGTAATTCGGTGTATGCAGTTGAGTCTTGGTTTCATGAGCTTAGCGCATAATAATCTGTGATATTTTCTTATGATATTGTTAGTTTACAATGATCATGATCTTATACTTGTGTTCAACTTATTTTAAACCTATGGACTTCACTCAACAATTTTTGTTGACCTTTTTAAGCATGTTATCTCAGGTAATCAGTGAAGATTATGACCAAGGTGCGGAACGGGGCATGGCAAGGCTTATCTGGTGGTGTAAAAATATAAAAGTTATCATTTCTTTCAAACTCATGATCTTTCTTTTGGGAAAAACACTTGATCTATTTACAATATTTTGTAACAAACTATGAGTTTTCGATGAATGATAACTATTTTAATAAAACGTCTCTTTCGAGTCGTTTTCTATAATTTTTGACTATGATCTCCATTCAAGTAACACCCGAATTAGTCTTCCGCTGTCATTAAGATTTTCGGGGGTGTTACATCCGGCTAGGCTAATCCTAGGGATCCGACATCTGCAGATCAGAATCTTCACAGAAATGATGTGCAGATTTTGCACACTAATAAATCTATAAACAAAGCAATAGGAACAAGCATGTCATCACAAAACACCACTTATAAAGGCATGATAAAGTAACAATATCCAAATTACCATAAACCAAAAGTGCTAAAACGTAATCATCCAAACATAAAATAAAGGAAAATAAGCACATTCCTATTATCTCTTTCGTCAATCCTTTCTTTTCCTTTTTGACGGCTTAGTGAGGTTGTAAGCGAGGTTTTGAATCATGCCCCTCAATTGTTTAAATTCCGCGGTCTCGTTTGGAATGGTTGGAAGTTGTTCGTAGTAGTCAAAGGGTTCCAATTTGATGTTGGCTATGGGGTCGACGTCTTCCTCATCTTCATCTTCTTCTTCACCGGCCGAGGAGTCCGAGAGAGCTTCAGGTTTCTTTCCAATGACAATGAACCGTTTAGGGGGTTGTTTGGTAAGAGGTACCATGACGTGATCGGAAAGATAATGATCATCGTTGATAGGAGATGGTTGCAATGCACTAACATACTAACAAAGTCGTGTTAGGAGCATACCATATGGAAGTACCATGTTGGAAGCTTTGAATACCCCAACCATTCTCCTTACCATGTAATAGGCAAGATTAAATGGCCTTTGGTGGGTAAGACAATAGATCATTTGCACAAGACATGCGTTTGGATGATCTTTGTTTCCAACTAGGCTAATGACATTTTCCCTAAGGATTTCTTCCCATTTTCTAAACATGGGATGCATTTCGAAAAGTTCTATTTGAAAGGGATCATGGTGAATGAGCTTTTTGTTACGGTTGTAACGAGATTGGTCGGTCCTAACTTTGAAGATAGTATCTCTAATGGTTTTGGGATCGTAGAGAGGAGTGATATAGAGAGGCTTAGGATCAAGTGCAAGGTTTTGAGCGTTAATTGCCCAGTCTTGAGAGTACATACAAATTCCTTCACAAGGAATGCGAAGAATTTGAGCAAAGGTGTTCAGAGGAAGAATAAAGTTTTGTTTGTTGATGATGAAGGCGATTGAGATGCTATTGTCGGTGTTTCCAATGATCCTAAAGCTTTTGTAAAATTCAAAAGTGAAAACCGGACAAATTTGTTCATCTATGTCAAGGAGACAATCAAAGTTGATTGTCGAGAAAACTTGAAGAATTTCATTATCTTCAAGGAAACATTCCTTGACTACACGACCTTCATGGATAAGTCGTTTTACAAGGCTTTTGAATATTTTACGGTCGGTTTTTGTAACACCCCCAAATTTGGTTTAGCGGAAGCATACCTGTTAATGGGGAATGTTACGAAATTGGAGATCACAACACAAGTAATAAAGAACGGAATACATACTCCGTTTAATTTCATAAAATAGTTTTAAAACATTATCTTACTACATAGTTTAGATAAATGGGCACTTCCCATAAGTTCAGTGGTCCCAATTTAAAAACATCGTTATGTGTAAAAACACTTCTTTAGATATTACTACGACCATTTACCCGCCTCTTGCCTTGCATCCATGATTACAACTAAGCACCTGAGAAAATATGCTAAAAAGGTCAGCTAAAATTTGGTGAGTTCATAGGTTTAGATTAAAACAGTAAGTTTGGACCATAAGCAAAGTCATATAATCATTACAACGAATATAATGATATATGGATGAATGTCTATTACGTTAGCTCTAAGTTCATGCAACCGATACTACGACAGTTTCTGTGTGCTAAAAGATATCATACAATATGGGGCCCATTGCGAGTGTTTTGTCCCTCAACACTCGATTCCGACATGGTATACGTTTCGCCTTGGCCTAAGCTTGGCCAACCGAACGGAGGAGTCACCCTCAATAGATCTATTTATAACATTCGCGCTTCCCAATGAGGAACTGACGGTTCATGAAAAAGGGGCATTCTCTAGGGACATAAGGGCTTAGGCTAAACCACGTAATAGTAATCATGCAATAGTTTATGTCCATAAAAAGGTTTTGCATATTTTCTCACCCCAAAATGTATAAAACAATTTATCAAGTAAAAGAGGGGCTATGAAAACTCACCTTAGCAAATGTGCAATCCAAAAGTGGGATTTAGTGATTGTTGTGAAGCGGCACCGACACGCGACCTAGATATGGAGGGCAATGTTTAGTTCATTGTTTTTAAGTATTACTTACTTAAAATAGTTCAATTGTTTTTATAATTGAAATAAAACTAAACTTAAGTTTGTAAAAATGATTATATGGTTTTACTAGTAAGTATATGAGTGTATATATACTCCTTCATGTTGACACTATAATGGTTTTAGAATCCGAAGTTTGATTTGAAAAATAATTACAATGTTCCACTAGTAAGTATATAAATGTATATATACTTATTTAAGTTGACACAAAATGGTATTGTCAAAATTATATATAATTGATTTATTTTCTAATTGTATTTAGAAAATACTTGAGTTAAATTTGAAGACTTTCAAATTTAGTATATGATAAAAGAATATAGTGGTCTTTACCTATTTATCAAAATTTGTTCTATATATATATCGTTCTAAACGGAAAATTTACTTGACATACATTTGCTTACATATTGCCGTTAAACGTTGACGTAGACATTATTAGGTAAATCATGTTTTAAAGCACTTGTTTACTTGTTAGCTCGTGTATGCTTATATATAACTATGTAGCATATTTTGTGTACGCGTAAATAAGTTTATTTATTGTTGGACAATTGTTTTACGTTTCCAAACCTTATCTTGCGAGTTAGTTTAGACTACCCAAACGAACACCCCGAAACCTACATGGGCTGTGGCTCGGTGTCGTTAGCAGCAGAATACACGGATTTGGGCCTAGGCCCGAAGTGGGGTTTGCACCAAGAAAAGGCTTTAGCCTTTGGTTAACCAATTACACCCTTATGGTTAGTCCATGGGCTGCGGCCCAAAGATGGTACAGAAACATTTTCAACACAGGTTGATGCTTGTTATCATTACAAAGTTCCATTCCAACGTTTTGATACTGGACATCTAGATTTGACGAAATGAGAAGGTAGCCATGCGCTATTTCGGTTGTTCAAACGGACCTTAATCAAGTTTTAAATGGGCATATTACAACAAGAAAATAGAATGCTAGTGTGGTTGTTTTTGACGCGGAAAACTCAACGTAACCGGTTTTGACTTCAAGATATTATTCGACTCTAGCATGACTTAGACTCGTGATGCCGAGATCACTCGACAAGAGTTTAGACTCTCAAGCCTCATGTTAGCTCATCAAAACTGTTTTTGACACTTAAAATTGTACCACTGTGGTGATAACCACAGTGGGGTTTTTGTTGCTTCGACTCCACCAAATCACATCGAAACACTAGAGAGCACATATGGGTTAACTGGTGGTTGCTACGGGTCTCGAAGTGGATTCATATTCAAACTATATGCATAGCACCAACGAAGTCGATGAGGCCAGGCAATGGTCGAGTACTACTTGACTCGGCCTTACCACATTATGCAAGTTTCGAGCACCCAAAACAGCATCACAGTCAAAGTACACTCTCATATTCATTATCATTTAGCACTAGTAGTCTTACAAAACTTAACCCTTCCTAAGCTTTCCTTTTTGACAGAAAACCAAACCAACAAAATGCAAACGACATACTTAGGATTTCAGGGTGACATAATTGTTTATCAAAACACAAGTATTATAACATCAAGAGTACCTGGTTACCCAGTCAGATTACCAAATTTTTATAAAACTTAACCATCGTATTTCTTGACTCATACTCCTCGATAGAAACCATTTTAACAAGTGAGTGACCAATTCAAGTTTCAAAGTGACAAATTTATTACCATAACGCAAGATTATACATTCTTAACCACACTTATCTTACAAACTCAAATAAAAAAAAATATAAGACATCACCATTTAACATTTCATTATCAAAGTTTATGTTACAACAAATTTACAAGGAGGAGAAGATAATGAACCTTATCAAGAGTGAGATGAAAAATTTTGAGGATGAAAGCTAACTCGAGAAACCCCACACAAATCGAACCTGAGCAAAACCCAAACAGTTTCACAACACCTTTAAGAACACTACTCTTTGTGGTGAGTTTGAGATTGGATTTGTGTGTGACCTTAGTCTCTCGAGTAGCATAAGAAAGGATTAAGAAGGAAAGTCTTTGCCATGACTTTTGATGTGGGAAGAAGAAGTATCCATTCCTGGGAAACATCCTTCTCTATCTCAGTTTTATGACCAATCTTGAGACTCCATCTTTGAACTCTCTTCCTAGGCTAAGGAGGCGGCGGTGGTGTTGGGGAAGACAAAAACAAACACCAAAGTGCCAATGTTGAAGTAACATGATGAAAGAGCTTCTCCCAGGCTCCATTTTTAGCTAATTTTCTTGTGGGTTTGCGTTGACCTAGATGAAGATAGGGTAGCAGGAAAAGTAGAGTTCTATTTGAGAATGTGGGTTTTTGTTGTATTCTTCTTGTGAGAGAAAGGGATATACGTGTGAGGAGATGGGTGAGACAAAACATAAAACGATAAAATAAGAGAGGGGGGGCGGATTATCCAAGGAAAAGAGGAGATAAGGTTTATTTGTATTTATTTTTCTAAATGTAATTCTTGTAAAGTTTTATTTTTGTTGTATCACTTTTATTTACCATATATGTATTATTTACTAATGTTGTAAATTAAAAGTGTAGGTGGTGTGAAATATTTTTGTATCCCGTGAATTAAGATCATGACTGAAGTATCATTGTTTGATAATTTTATAACGTAATATTTTATAGATACGCTTTAGGAAATATTATTATTTTTGCAATATTTTTCATTACGGAAGTTTGTCATTTGTTTTGTTTGCCCTTATCATAGTGTCGGTACGCGTGCAGTGTCGGTCACTGAGGAAAACGAGATAACCTCTCGTCTTACAATTTAATCATAAAAAAAAATGAAATATTCATAAAATGAAATGAATACAAAAGTGATGCAATTGTCTACTGTATGTGAGTTATCTACTCAAATGGTCAGGCAAAGCTTATGCATGCTTAATGACTTATGCTTAGTAAAAAATAAATTACCAATTATTAGTTAAATTTAAGTGAAAATTTACCGTGTGTCACAATTTTGGTCAATCCCTTTTTACGATAGTAATGAGTAAGGTAATGGACGGTGTCATGATGATCTTGTTGAGTGGCTTTGGGCATGGTTGGTCCTAAAAATACAAATTTTCAATTAGGTAAAATTAGTTGGGATGGGTTTATGGTTATGATTTGTATTAACAATGTTGTGAACACAATGTGATTTTGTTAAAACCCCCTTTTCATGATTAATTTGAAAGACCCTAATTAAGTTAATTGATTAGAAATTAGGAAACCATAAACCCTAGGATGAGGATGATGAAAATTAGAACAAGTTAATGTAATTACTTACAATGGTGTTCTAGGAAGGAATACTTGAAAGTATGGAAGCCAATGAGGATGAATTCTGTAGCTTGGTCGTTTTTGTGTTATGTGAATAGAGGGAAAAAGATCAGTGGTGATTTTTTTTGAAAGCGTATAGCTGAGTTCTGTTCCACGGTTCCCCCAGATCCCTTGTATTTGGGATCCGGCTAGTACAACTAGAGGGATCCGGCTACTGTGGACAGAAAAAGGGTTGTTTGGCATTATTTTTGTAGTAGGCTTATAATTAGCTTACTAAAAATAGTTTGGAGGTATTAGATGAGGATTGTTTATGGATGACGGGTTTTGATGAATCACATATCGAGGGTTCATATGTGACAACGGTGTTAGTTTGACGAATCAAGAGGAATACTATTCCTGATAATGAAAAAGACGGAAGAGTGACGAAAGAGACTAAATAATTTTTAAACAAAGAAAACTTATGAAATAAATTAAACTCATGTAACCTATCTAGTGAAAAGTAAAACATACCTCTATGCTTCTTGGTTTGGCGTAATACCAAAAATACTTCATGAGCTTTTAAGGTAATCTTTTGTACTTGGTGTACGTAAGTTGTGATTACTTTTTAGATCCTTCCTTGAATGTTAACTTCATTATTCTTTGAATAGAAGAAGATTTTTGGAGAGATTATAGCATGAAGATTTCTTGAAAAAAAAATTGTTAGAATGATCTATCAATGTCCAACAAGTGATTTAAGAGAAATATGCTCCTTTAAAAAAAATCCTTCTTTGTAGTTTTCAAACATACACGGATCGTATCAAGTCTTTAAAGTACAACATACTTTAAGAAACTTGGTAACGAAGCTCTGATACCAATTGTGGAAAACTAGAAGGGGGGGCTGAATAGTTTTACCAATTTAAAACTTCCTTTTAAATATTTAGATCGACTTATGTCAATCTATTTGGTTTTTTATGTTGGAAGTTGATAGATAGATATATAAACGTGTAATGAAAAATAAAGAGTAAGAAGCACATCACCACGACACAAGTATTTATAGTGGTTCGGCTACAAGGACACCTTCCTTGCCCTACTCCACTCCCCGAGTCACCTACTCGAGAGTTCGTAAGCACTACACCAATCTCCTTATGGCGGAGAAGCCTTCACAACGTCGCTTAACCTTTATCCGGTACAAAGCTAAATATCGAGTTCTTTCACACCAAGGCGAACCACACCTAATACAACGTCGCCTACCCTTTATACGGTGCTAGGCTAACCACCGAGTTCTTTCACACCAAGGAGAACTAATCCTATCACAACGTCGCCTACCCTTTATTAGGTACTAGGCTAAGCACCTAGTTCCATTACTATGGAGGAACTACTACCCTTCACAACACAACACCTAATATCAAGGAGATCCACTCCTTGTTACAACATCATCAAAGATATCACCATCCTTGGAAATAAACAAATACTTATATGTATAACGATGCACCTCATCGATTATACGACCTAGGCATTCTTTCCAAATGCGACTTGATTTGATTCTTTGGCATCCTTCACTAATGCCTTTGACACAACGCTTGGCACCCTTCAGTAATGCCTTCGTCTTGACACCTTTAGCATTCTTCACTAATGCTTTGACACGGATGATGAGCACCTTTCACTAATGCTTTCATCTTGACACTTTCGGCATTCTTCACTAATGCCTTCAACCCAACATCTATGGAGAAAGGAAGAACTATCAACAAGAGAACCTTAGTTGTCTTGATGATGACGAAGCATGGCAACTCATGGACTTGAGCTTGCTCGTCTTCAAGAAGTGGTGATCTTGCCTTTAAGAGGAACCTAGAAGATCACACAAAAACAAAAGACAAACTACATAGATCACTTGGATATGAGGTTAGAGGGTTATAATACTTGGGGGAAGTATGTGTGTAAAGTTGTGAATAGAAAGGAAGAAATGGCTCTCTATTTATAAAGAAAATTCTCTACTGTTCCCAGGATCCCACGGATCCCTACCACAAGGGATCCGGCTAGCACAAAGCTAGGGATCCGTGGAACGCTCCTCTTTGCCCATGGGTATTTTTGGTTATGGGTCATGGGTCATGGGTTATGGGTTGATCCATGGTTTTCTTTCTAGATACAATGTATCTTAAGGATACAATGAACTTGGTTAAGTGGTATATATAAAACCATGGGTTATGGGTCAATACCATTTGCTAGTTTTTACCCATTTTAGTATATACATGTTTTTACCCATTTTACTATACTTAGTTTAAGTATATGCTAACCCAATATGTAAACACTATTTGTTGTACATATGTATCATAAAATCAGTTATACTTGTTTTAGTGTTTTATGTGAAAACGTAAGTGTGTTAGGAAACTATTAACTCAAACTATTTACGTATTCTATTTGTTTCGTTAAAATGATTTTACGTTTGTTATCGTCAAAACATTAGAAGATCGTAAAATATAAATAAACGTTTTTACGGCTTATTTGTATTAACATTTTTGCCATTTTCGACCTTATTTTTTTTACCTTCAAAATTGTCGAATCATGAAATACAACACGAAAGTTGTAGAATTTGGTTCACTCCTAGAATTTTGAATCACTCAAATCCGATATGATATGAGTGAGAGATAGCACATGTTAAAGATGTCATTTTATTCATATTTGTTGCACACAAAGCGTTTGATGAAATGTCTAGCTTGAATTTTTAGTGTTAAAATTGCGTTAAATGGTCTAATCTTTGTACCACAACGCATCATTAATCATTTTATTAATGTTAGATTAAAAAAGTAACACTTTTTAATCGTTAATTTAAAAAGAAAATAAATAAATAAACACATCTTGTTCATCAATTAGTCTTTGTTCATCAATTAGTCTTGTTCAACAGTTAATGTTATTCACCGGTTAGTGTTTTTCATCGTTAATCTTGTTCAAGACTGGTGAAGTGATGAACAATATTAACTGATGAACAAGACATATTAACTGATTAATTGTTGTTCATCAGTTAATCTTGTTTATCAAAATATAATTTTGTTTATTAACTTTCTCTCCCATATTACTTTTGTTTATGAGCTTCACCCGTTTTACTTTTGTTCATTAAAAATGAAGTTTTGTTCATGTGAGATTTACTTTTTTTTATTAAGACTTATCGTATTAATCAGATTCTTACCATCGCAAAAGATTTAATTTTTTTTATTAATAAAAAGTGTTGGTCATCAATATAAAAGTGTTGGTCATCAATAAAAACAGTGTTCATTTATTTATCAATAAAAAGTGTTGTTTATTAAAAAAAAAAAAAAAAAAAAAAAAAGTTCATTGATAAAAAGTGTTATTCATCAATAAAAATAGTTGTTCATCAGTTTATCACAATGTTATCAGTTCTCTTTATTTTTTTTCATCAGTTATATCACAATGTTCAACAGTTATGGTCACATTGTTCGTCAGTTTATCAGTTAGTTGTTGTTCATCAGTTAGTCTGTTCATCACAATGTTCATCAGTTTCCTAAAAAAATTATAATATTCATCCGTTTATCAGTTTTCCAAAAAAATTATAATGTTCATCAGTTGTCTAAAAAAATCACAGTGTTCATCAATTATGGTCACATTGTTCATCAGTTAGTATGTTCATCATTTAGTCTTTGTTCATCAGTTAAAAAAAACTAAAAGCAAGAAAAATAACAAAAGATGTATTGTAATACATCAATTAGTGCATTTAATGAATTTTATAAGATAAATCTCTTTTACGCATTTTATCAAACAATTTGTGTGCACTATATATGACTAAAACGCCATCTTTAACGTGCGATATCTCACTTATATCATATAAGATTTGAGTGATTCAAATTTCCGGGTAAAGAATGGCCAAACAGCTACAACTTTCGTATTTTAAGTTTTGCATGATTCGACCGTTAAACTATAAAAAAATTAGAGCCGAAAACGCCAAATTTTTTAAGAAATTCAACACCCACTTAAAAAGCTGAAAAAAATTTGCAATTCACATATCAAATGAAAACGGTTTTTTTGTAAAAATTTGTTGTTCAAAAGTTATTTACGTTTGAATTTTACGGTGAAATTAACAAAAAAAAGTCAAATGACCAGAACACCCTTTAACTGAAAAAAAAAAAAAAAAAAAAAAAAAATGAATGAAGTGGGAAGGGGACATACGGTTTACAAACTTTTAATTTTTTTTCACTTTTCGGTGAATCACAACTCTGAATAAATCATCTAGGTAATTTGTGAATTAAACTAGACAAAAGACTTGATGGACAACAAAGCTATAAATAAAACTTGTATGAAATTATTAGCCTTAAAATATGATATTTGATTTTTCATGTTTATTGAAAGGGAGGTGATTTATACATACCATAAAATGATTGGAATATTCTAAATTATAATATTTGAACATTTATATCTTCACTGTGACTTTTATATTTGCACTCATGTGAAAATATAAATGTTAGAAACACTATAATTTAAAGTGTTTTAATCATTTTGTGAAGTGTGCAAATCATCTCTCTTATTAAAATTTTGAAATTACGGACACATGATCTTTGGTCTTGGATTGGCAAATTTTCAAGAGTTTGGTACGTTTGGTTTGAATGTTGAAAGACTATAATAATAAAGTATGTACTCAAATATATTACAATCAATATAATTATGACGCATTTATTCAACGATCGTGTGATCCCATAAATGTAAATGTTTCGAGTTGAATGACGACCAATGATCGGTTTATCTATTTTTTAGGGTGCGTTTGGTATGTTTGACGGAATCACTATAAGTATAGGTTTGAGAATAAAGTGGAATGGAAATGGGTATGTAGATATCACTTTTAATAGGTATCCACATACCCACCAAATCATACTCCTATGAGGAAACCCACATATCATAGTTATCCTCATTCTATTATGGTGGGCCCCATAACCAACCAAACAACATTAATCACTTTCAAAGTCATAGATTTATTTCAATAGTGAGATACCAAACGCACCCTTATATAATAAGAGAAGTTACTTTAGACTAAATCGAGGTTTTCGATTAATTAATAAGAGAGCTCGATTTTGCAATTGAGTTATCTCATTGGTTAATTGAGTTTTTGGCAAAGGTAGAGGCAATGCCTGTATATTACCAAAATTATTTATAATATCATATTTGATATGTAACATAACTTTTTTTAGCTATTGAAGATTTTTTCATCATTGTCAAAGTCTTAGCCACAGGCATAGCCCGAAGGCTAAGCCTTTGCTAAAGGTTATGCCTGTGGCTAAGCGAAATGTTTATTCTATCAAAGTTTTTCCCTAAGGCTATGACTGTAGATAACCCAAATCATTTATTTATAATTAAAAATTTTTAGTATATCATATGTGATATAGAATAAAATCATATTTGAAAGCCTATTTTATTTTATGATATCTTTGTTCAAGACATTTTCTGCATCTAAGTTGAAGGCAAAAGTATTTTATCCGGTTACGCCTTTTCTTAGCCGGAGCCTATGCCTTTGGCGAAGCAAAAGGCTTCTTCTGTTGCTTATCTGCACCCTAGACATTTGGCAAAGTTGAATACATCTTTATTATATCATATGTGATATGTAACATAAAATTTTTGGTAGCTACAAAATATGCTACAAACAGGCATTGCGTTCGGAAATGTTGAAGGCTATGCCTGTGGCTAAGCAAATGTTTACTCATTGAAAGTTTTTGTCGAAGGCTATGTCTGTATCTAAGCTAAATCCTTTGTTTCTAAGGAAATTTTTAAGTTATCATATTAAAAGCCTATTTTAAAAGCAAATGTTTATTATATCATATGTGATATATAATAAAAGACATATTTAAAAGCTTATTTTAAGTTATCATATATTCGCTCAAACCATTTTGTGCATCAGCTACAACCTATTCCTTTGTCAAATGCAAAAGCATCTTATACGGCTAAGCGAAAAGCTTGGCTGCAGAACTTGCCTTTGGCGAAGCCAAAGGCATCTTCTGCGGCTAATCCTTTTACTTAGCTGCAGTGAATGCTTTTGGTGAAGCCTTATGCATTCATCAAAGTCGAAGGCGTCTTATGCGGCTAAGCCGAAGACGCCTTCGATAAATCCTTCTAATCTCGCAAACCTAGCTTTTAAACTGTTAAAACCTAACTCCTAATCATAACAAAAACTCTATAAACTGTTAAAACCTAACTTCTAGTTGCACATTTTTTCACAAATATGCATTATACAGTGTAAAATTTTACTATCTTCGTCATAATCTCTATAAACAGTTCAAATCATCATATAATCATAAATAACAGTTGTAGATATTGAAATAGTTGTTTAGAGTATAAGATTATACCTGAAATCGGTTTTTTGACCGGTTTTTTATGCTTTTTTTTGCTCGTAGTTGCTTTTTTTGTCAGTTGTTGTAGCGTAATAGTGTCACTGTCAGTATCTTCCATCTTCTCTGGCGAGATTGATAATTTTTGAGGATTTTTGAGGTGTATTTTTTATCGGTGTATTTCTGTGAGTACTGTGTGTTTTTAGTGTGTGCTGGTAGATGCAATGAATGTGAGAAATGTGGGTTTAGAGCGGGGTTTCTTTTGTTGTAATTTGACGATTATACCCTTCCGTGTTTATTTTAGTGGATAGTGTGTTTTAATCTCAGCCATTGATTAAATTTGAATCAATGGTTAAGATGTGTCCCTTGATATGTGAGTATTCTTTGGTTTGTAAAATAACCTCACTCATATCTATTAAATCAAAACTAATGTAACAAAAATTAAACTCAAAGACCACGGGGTTAAAGCTAGTATTCTATAATGTAATGCGTATTAATACCTACTTTTTATCTTTATAATTTATCACCCTAACACATATTAAAGAGATGAAACATGATATATTATGCATGATTAGGAAATCTGTCTCATGTTTTAGAGTCGTAAAGGCAAACAACATTAAACTTAATCGTGCGGGAAACAAAATTCTGACACATTTGTAGTTTGGATTGTATGATTTGCGTACCGACGTGTATTCCAATGAGCTTCAGCATTGGTCTTGGCTCATTAAAACGAATCTTTGACAATCTGTTTATTATTCATCAATCTTACTTTCTCAACTATCATCACTCATTAGTTAAACTTTGATGCCTAAAACATAAACTGATTAAATTATCAACTATAATGTTTTATTAAATAATACATGAAAACCTGATCGTTAGGATACCTCGATTAGGCTGCGTGTATCTGAGTCATAAGACTCAACCTCCCGGAACCTGAACACGTTTCCTGTGTTTTCTTTCTTTCTTTGTCATTTTTATCCCATATAATCACTATGCAGTATGCACATGATAAAACTAAATAACACCAGTTTCTGAACTAGCTAACAAAATCATGGCAAATGAATATATCTGTTTGTCCATAGCAAACATTTGCCTCCTTCTTGATTATCAACCCATATAACTCGATATATAGACAAGCTCAATATGGGTTTACTATTAGGGCAGCCAACTTCGCAGTACAAAGTGAATATTTTTAATAAGAAAGAGGTCTGTAATCGAACCGGACGAACACAGACAAAAACTTGTTCATGTTCGTTAACCAGAAAATGAACGAACACAAACACTTAAACAAACGGAATTTCTTGTTCATGTTTGTTCATCAAGAAAATGACGTTGTTCACGTCCGTTTATGTTCGTTCATCAAGATAATATAAACGAACGGATTTAAATGAGTGTATAAAAACAAACATAAAATACTCAAAATATATAAAACAATTCATTTTTATGTGTTCTTTTGTCTAAATAAGTCTATCATTAGCGCTCGGTTTAAACCTTGGCGTAAACCTTTGTAGGAATTTTTTTTTTTTTCCCTTCTTCTGTAACCATGGTTTCCAACCTTTGGCCGACTAATTCACGGGGTTTGAAGTTTGAACCCACCGCCGCACATATTCAAACCGGATAAAGCCTTCCCAGGTTGACGTGGCCACTTGAGTTGAGGGTGGGTTGTTTGCACCCACCTCATATTTTAGTGGTATTAGTCCTGAGTGGTTCCTTTGTAGAGAAGTTTCAACCGATGAAGAGAGTAATAGTTTGGTTTTCAGTTCATTACTCAATCGTGGGGCTATCTCAGATGGAGGTGGGAGTCTCACCATGAGTGTTTACAAACCATGAATGTTACTGTTATTAATGAGATGCACAAGAAAGACCATTTGGATCAATTAGGTTCACCATTCCCAAAAAAAAAACTAATCAAACAGAACCATTTAAACCCACACATTATCAAAAGGCTGCAAAAATAATTTGGATGCTTACTTCGTCCATCTTTTATTTATGTTGATTGGTTCGATCGTCAAGTAGATATCTATACCTCATTTTTGCTATTTGTAGCAGCAATATGCTCATTTTTAAACAATTTTAATGGCATTGACCTCTATATAAATCTCAAGAAGCAGGCGCCAAACATGTGCAGAACCATCTACAAGTCGGCTTTCATCAGCACAGATACTAACACAACACTGAAAACAAAAAACCAATATGCGGTAAGTTCATCCCATTTAAAAATATTAAAAACAATCTAAACTGGTGCACAGGCAAAATAAACAAGGAACCAATAGGCCAAGAGCCCAAGACGCATTTCAAGGAATTCCTAGAAACAACCAAGGGTTTGTTATCTAAGAGCTCAAGAAACTGAGTCTGCACATTTTTCCTTGCCATGAGTCAAAAGCAAAACATACTTTTTGTTTATTACGATGTGCAAGAAGATTTGGGCTTGGTGTATTTTGGGTGATTGTAACATGTGTACAGTAATGACGAAGTCTCATGTTAAAATCAAGTGTATTTATTAAGCTTTGTACTGTACACTTGTTAAAATCGTAATTCTAACGGTGGACGGATCTTATCCTTATTACTAAACGTATATGAGATATAAATATTCATTTGGACGAGTCTGCAGCAGTTGAAACTTGTGGATTTCATCCATAAATGGGTATAACTACAAGGACTGACATTTACGCTAATAGGAATCACACTCAAGGCTCTACGTTTATTGGAACCCGCATCTGACATGTTTTTATATGTTTCTAGCAACAATCAAACGTCAACAATCTGCTAGTATACCTCAGTTCAAAGGGCCTTGAAATCTTTAAATGAAATTTAGTGTCAACAGGTGCTCATGGGAAGGTAAAAACAATTCTGACAAGCACATGTGGACCAAGGCCACGGGCGCTTTGGAACTTTTGATATTTACTTAAGTCTCATCCGAGAGTCTACTGTTGGTGCACATGAATACCTTAAATGAGACTCGGTAGCTACCACGGTCAAAGGGATAACTGGTACTGCATTTTCACTATTCAAACAAAGAGGCTCAATTTAGGCTCCTTCCCTTCCACCACATAGTTATGATAGCAGGTACTATGAGCCCATTTTCCCATGCCTTTAGCCGGCTCGCGACACAGCCGTGAAAGTCTCATGTGGCCTACAGGTATAGTGACCGGCTCTGTTGATACCGCGAGACAGGACCAGCATTCATTCAAGTATTGGACATTTCATCATGGTTTCTTCAATTGTAATCACGTTGTTCAAAAGAAATTCACGAGTACTATAAAAGTGTTAGAAAGGGAAGGGGTGGTGGGGGGGGAACCTCTGCCTTTAAAAATTTCAAGTTTAAACATGTTATAGTATTATAATTTACAAGTATTTCTGATGCCCAAATTACAAAACGTACATGCTAGTTGAATAAGGGTTATCTCTTTCTAAGAGTTGAATCCTAAAACAACAATTGCCAATTTCTGGACACAAAGATATTGTGTATTAGATATGTGAATTGGTTAACAAAACTTATTTGGTTGATATAATTTCTAGTGATAGTTTATTATAAAACATGGAATACCTCCGTCGGTCAGTCCTTAGATTCACACACATACATGTCAGCAAAGGCAAAAATCACATTTAGAAATCGATTAACAACGAAAGGACACTTATAACCTAGATATACTCAAACAAACACAAATAATTTTTTTTTACAGTAACATTTGAATTTGCATAGTCAAAGAAACATAGACACACTAGTACAGTGCAGTAGTTAACAAGCTTCTTCTGATTCTTAACGCTAAAATGTAAGAGAATCTTTATAAATTATTTATGAAACAAGAAAAACAATAATAATATCTATTCATGTAACACAAATGATACTTACATCAAAAGTCAGCAGGCGCTAGAGTAGTATTGGTTTGGGTGACGTGTCTAAAAAGAAACACCACAATAACAAACTAGTCAATTTTTTCTTCTTCTTCTTCTTACAACATGATATTAAAATTAAATAAACGCGGGGCGGGGGATTAGGATTAGGGATCTTGATGACAGGAGATGCAAGCAGCAAGGTCGATCTGAGCTTGTTGGCATTGAGATCGTTTAAGAGATGTTCCTTTATTAGTTCCACAAAGTGTTTTAACGGCTGATGATTCTTCAGGGCAGATGAAACCAATCATGCATTCGCCTAGTGATTTGTTTAGGTGTCGGCACGCGGCGTCACGAGATGGTCCGGCTGGGATACGCCGGTGGCACTGTACGAGTGCTTGGTATACACGCTCGCATTCCGCCGGTACCGACCCTCCTGACATGCCTTCCAACTGAAATCAAATATATTTTCAATTTTTCTTTTTTATTATCTAATCTATCTAACTATTTATAATGGATGCACTTCCCTCCTATTAATTTTTTAAGATTTCCATATATAGAGTTTTAAGCAAATACAAGTTACAAAGCATTAGTTACAAGTATTTAAAGCACATATAAAACTAAAAACACACTACTCATATATTACAATTAATACACTATTAAAAACACCCCTTCATTCAAAAATACATGTGAAAAAACATAATTTACAAGTAGTTGAAGCACAAAAAAAACAAAAAAACACTACTTTTTACATACAATTAATACATAATTTAAAACACCTTTTCACCAATATATACAATTATCTAAGCACAATGTACAAATACAATTAACACTTTTGCTTCCACACAACTAATTAAAACACAAATGGACATTTAATGATTAAAATTTTGCATTACAAGTATTATTACTAAAGGTACAACTAAATACAATTAACCGATTCATGATTTTAAAGCCTTATCGATCTTGTGATAAACAAAAAAGAAATGATGTATATTGTCGATATAAGTTGGCATGTTCATGTATATGAACCATGGTTTTTGTGATTATCCATTGAGAATATGCTACAGTTTCTTATTCGCCTACACTAATGCACATAATATCTCCAAGGCCAAATCAGGATTAGTTATGAGATACTTTTCGAATTAGTATGATAAAAGCATATACTGATCGTTTGCAGATCACAGCCGCTACTTTCATAGATCTCAGAAAGGGTATTAATTTTATTTCTTCCTTTATTTTTATTTTATCTCTATAACAAAAACATACATATAATACCAACCCATCATCTTACGAATACCACAAGCTTACCACCACCACCTGTTAATAACACCGCCACCATTACGCCACCACAATTAACATCAATAGATCCCGCCACTAACACCATCAGTTTTTAACAACAAGAGACTAACCATCATAGTTTGTTTTAAACTTAAACTTCTTTTTAATATTCGAAACCAAAAGATCTCAGTTTCGAATTAAAAAGAAAAGAAACAAAAGATCTCAGTTTTATGTTCATTACTAATAATCACTCTTTAAAGGTTATAAGTATTTGAACAAATATCATCATAGATCTTTTTCGAAGAATACACTTTTTTTTAAATATCCGAATACATAGAAAGAAAGATTAAAACCTCCGTTGCAACCTCTCTTTTATTCGGTCACAGAAAAACAAGAAACGAATATCAAAAACGTATACCTACCGGAGACCTTTATTCAGGATCTTGAAGCCTTGTAAATTATGAAACCAAATAATATTTGTTTTGGTATTCGGTTGTTAGTAGAACGAGTAGACAAAACAACGTTGCTTTTGTAAGACTCATTGATAAGTTATATTGTGTTCTTCGACTGTGGATTTAAGAAGAAAGAACTTTTTTTTTTTTTTTTGGTTCGGATATTCAAAGTGTAAGGGCCTGTTTGTTTAGTTTCTTTATTAAGTCATGTTAAATTAAAGTGTCTGTCCAGAAATATGTTGTCTGTTTGTAAATGAATAAATAGTTGTTTGTTTTGTGTGCTGAATAAAGTGTCTGAATTGAAAAAATTACTGTTACACCCTTTTATTTGAAATAAAGTTAAGAAGTGGAAGGGTAAATACGTAAAATTAGGATAAAATGGATGGACTTAATTTGTAGACCCTCATCTTCTTGGCTTTTTCTAGAAGGTCACATGTTAGTTTTAAGCACTAAACAAACATCCATTTAATGACTTAATTAACTTACCTATTTTTCAATTAAGACACATTAAGTTGTTATCAAACACCACCTAAGAATGGCTGCGTGAGTTTAAAGTGTAAGAATGGTTAGGGTAAATATTATGTAAGTAGGGTTAAGTGTTTTGGTCTTGGCTTTTGTGGGTTTAAAAGTTGGGCTATTTGGGTATATATAATAATTGTTGTGGTTCTTTTAAGTTAATTGTTGTGGTTCTATTAAGTTGAAATATTAAGTTGGTATAATTTTTGACCGCTGTTTTAAATGAGTTTCGATAATCTATTTTGTTTCAACAACCATTAAGCATAATACTAAAAGGAGTTCAAAAAAAGTACCATTTGATGACGTTTTGATACTGGGATGCTGGTGGACAGCTTTGGAGCAATATACACTTTTTGTGCTTCGATTGTTTGGTCTCGTAATGGACTTTTAAAAAAGAAAAATAAATACAAGGTACAGCTTTTAGCAATAAAAAATATAACAATAACAATCATCTAATGATTAAAAAACAAATGCTTAATAAAATACTATAAAAATTACAAAAATTAAAAAAAAAAAAAAAAAAAAAAAAAGTCGGCTACAAATTAGTCTCGCTGCAACGCGCAATATGAATGAAAAACTTTTGCTCGCCACAAAATTAGTCACCGGGTACCCGCCGCCGCATTGCGCGGGTACCCTGCTAGTTATATATAATAAAAGATAGATATCGTATTACTATTGCTTTTAACCCAACTTTATAATGGTTTCAACATGTTATAACAATCATGTGTCATAGTCGTTTGTACACCATCGACGACTGGTTACCCAAACAAATTATAAAAAAAAAAAAAAAAAAAAAAAATTACTTGAATTTGACATCCTATGTCATCGTGCGAGAAATAGTGTGTAAAAATTACTTCTCAGCCAAATTTTACCTAATGTAATGCGCGTTACAAGGCATAGTCATTTGATGATGGGCGTTTTTGAGCATTTTTTTTAGTGAGTGGGGTTTTCTGGTGGTGTTTTATAAGGATTTTATAAGGAGGTATTTTTTTTTTATTTTTTTTTCATATGGTTAAAAAAAACTAACGTGACGACGCCTTTAATAGTTTTAGACGCCAACGGCACCTAGCACTCTAATAAATTAACTTGTGCAAGCAAAAATGAAATGAGTTATTAGAAAACCATAGTACTCTCCCTTTGTTAAATAAGTGTCATGTTTTGACTTTTGAAGTTTTTTTTTTTCAACTTTAACCTATAATATTTTTGTTTGTGTTATATACTACTTGATGAAAATTATTTATTAATTCAATGAATATATATTTAAAACTTAATCTATTTAAAAATAATTAAGATTAAAGTTGAAAAAAAAGTCTTCAAATAGTCAAAACATAATAGTTATTTAAAGGAGTAAATTGCAAATTATGTCCCTAAACTTTGCTATTTTTGCGAGAAATGTCTATTTTTGAAAAATTGCGAGTTGTGTACCTAACGTTTGGATTTGTTTTGCATGAAATGCCCCTGGGGTTGCACTATAGTTGCAAAATCTTGTTTTTTGGTAACGCTCGTTAGAAAATCCCGTTAGTTAGTCCTCACGTGCGTTGCGCGTGAGGGTACTTTCGTCCTTTCACCGTTCCCGCCTTAAACACCCACCTGCTACCTCCGCATGCATGAAATTCGACAAGGATATTTTTCGCAACTAAACTTAATCGTGTATAACCAGATCAAATCACACATACAAACACATTTTGTCTTGTTTCAACTGATAAAATCACACACCAACAAACACATACCATGGTAGTGCTTTTCCACTTTGGCAGAATCGAACTCCTGAGTTTCCGACCCATGAACTTGTTTCTATTTACGGTAATCTTAGATGTTTTAACTCTTCACTTGTTTTTCTTATTCGAACATGGATGTGTACATTGTAGGTTATGTGATTTTCTTAATTTTAAGTTGTTATTTGTTTTTCTAACCAGATTCTAATGGAACATTGTTCACTCTGAAAATCCACGACAATGGGCTCTTCACAAATCCACCAAACCAAAGATATCGATTCGGACATATAGCCTATGTTGATCTGATTGATGTTGACTATTTTTGCATACAACAGTTTGTTGGAATGTTAGACGCACTAGGATTAGAGGATGATAGTACTTTGCTCACACATTTTAGTATCCATGGGGAATCTTTGGATCATGAGTTGGTTCCATTTATGAGTGTGGAAGATGTCGTGAAAGTGTTTAAACACGTGCCTCGGTTTAAGGAAATAGAAGTTTACATTGAAGAGGGTTTTTCATCAGTTGAGCAGCATTTGTTGGACATGAGGAATAGTTGTGGTAAGGGTGTTGTGATTGAAGATATAGATGATGGTGATGTCGCTAAGGAATCTAAGAAAGATGGAGATTTGTGTTAGTGGCATGGTGCTACTGAAATGGAAAAGGGGGGAAACAGGGTGATACTTCGACTTATGCTTCATCTAGTAAGGTTGGATGCGGGGATGATGAGAATTACTTTTTCATAGATTTGGATGATGAGCTTCTTATTCCAACACCATGGTCTGATGAAGGGAAGAACAAAATAAGGGCAAAAAGGTTGAGTGGTGACTACGAGTTCAAAAACATCTTGTTTGAAATAGAATTCTTAATAAATGATGGGTATGAGAAAATGAAAGAGAAGCTAAGCCAAGAAACTGAGGAGAGTCAAAAAGAGATGAGGCAGATATGAATCAAATGCTTGGCAACATTATAGAGAAGTTAGTCAAAAGGATATTGGAAAGGGTATGGGTGAACCTGAACAGGTTTTGGAAGGTGAGTTGGAGATACGGAAAGAGGATGGTTTCTTCCACAAAGAAATTGAAGCTGATTGGTTAGATGATCAAGCATACGGTGGACTTTATCAACAGGTAGAGATTGATATGTTGTATGTTGAGTTAGAAGTAGTTATTCAAAATGTGGCTTTTCTACACAATGAACTCAGAGATGACGCTGTAGTACTTGCTGATGAGGCTCCAACAGTAGATGTTGAAGAAAGTTTGGAAAGGGCAGACATTGAAGCTCCGGCTATATATGTTTCATCTGCCAGTGTGACATTTGGTACAGAAAAGAAGAGAAGAAGGTTGGATCTAGCTAACAAGGATGAGAAGGCAATGGAAGCAGAGGAGGAGGTTGATTCCAAGTGAGGATGGAATGGTCAAGGTCATGAGAAGGCAATGGTGACGCTTTTAATAAGGCATTGATGATGCTTGTTCTATTTATTTTGTTTATTTTATGGCTTGGGATGGCATGTTTTTAAACAAGTTAGTTTATGTAGGTCAAATAATATTTTAATGTTGTCTCTAATGGTACTTTGTGAAGTATGTGTATGTTTTCAAACAAGTTTGTTTATGTATACATCACTTGTGTTTGGCACACAGTATTTGGTGTTACTCATGTGTTGTTAGATATATTTAGCACATTTTACATGTTAATTTGATGATTTACTTGTTGGTTGACTACTAAAGTCAATGAAGTATGCAGGTTCACAAATGGTTATATTTATGCTGAAACTCAAGTGGCTCACTACCAAAGTCAATCAATGATATGAGATGGTTAGTTTTAGATACACATGTGTAAGATTTGGAAACACATTGCAATGGGAAAATGAGTTACAAATTCTTTTTAAGTTTGAACAAATGGGTAAGATTTGGAAACACATTGTAGTGGACAAACGGGTTAGAACTTCTTTTCGTTTGCCATTCCATGAGTAAGATTTAGGAACACATTGAACAGACTTATTATGACTATCGAAATTCAGATCCTACATAACTATACAATAACACAATGAGGCTTTGGACAGACCCTAAACGATCTCACCAAAATAAGTTTCACTTGATGATATGTCAATTACTTCTACAACATAATGCATACCTTTATTCCTCATCCCCATCTTTTGCTGGTTTGCCACACCACGCCTGTTTTCAAGAAACTCTATCATTTTTTCAAGATATTCCATTTTTGCATTAAGCTTAGTCCCATTTTCAAGAAAATCTATCCTTTTTTTCAAGATCTTTCAGTTTCGCATTGACCCTACTCCCGTTTTCAAGAAACTCTATCATTTTTTAAGATCTTCCAGTTTTTCATTGACCTTAATCCCGTTTTCAATATCTTCACAACCCTCATCAAGTTTCCCCTTTCACTTATTCATGTTTTCAAGATCTTTACAAACCTCATCAAGTTTTCCCTTTCCCTAATCATCTGCAGATTGGCATCATCATATTAGGCAGACCATCTGTTAGGTCACTAGTTTTACAACACAAGCATCAAGAGAAGAGATAGAGAGGCGGATGAACAATAAACCAAACACACATACACGATATAATGATACGGTTATGCGTAGAGATATGTGAAAGAGATAAATTGAACAACCAACCCTCAAGTGAGGGTTATTACATAGTATTTGTAGGAGGGAAGCTAGGGCAACACTTCCTAGTCCCTTCCTTTCTCCTATGGGCTTGGGCCTAAGCTCATGGGCCTTCTACATAAGCTTAAGCTAATAACAAACATAAAGGCCATAATTAAGCTAACTATTACATATGAATTACTAACACTTGATTTAGGTTTAGGAGTGATTCCAACAATCTCCCCCTAAGTGTTGGTGATGAATGAATATGAACGGTGAAGGCGTTGATGTAATAGTAGCTTTGACGTCTTCTGACATTCTTCTTTTTTGTGAGAAGAATTGCCTTGATTTGAACAATCTCCCCAGTGTAGAGAAATTGTTTTCTTTAAACAGTTTTGCTTTGACGTCATCTTTTAACTTTGTTCTTTGATCATTGTTCTTTGTGATGGTAGTAATAGTATGTTGTAGTTGTCTGCCTCAGGTCTGCTTCGCTGCTACAGTGTCTCCACGTCATTCTTCAACATGCTCACACGCTCTTTAACGTTTTGATAACCGTGCTGACGAAGTTCTTTAAGTCTTTAACTTTGTAGATTCTTTGAATTGACGAAGAATCATTCTGACTTTTGTGTTGCTTTTGGATAGAACTTCCATTAGAGATGATGTTGTCATGAGCATATGAAGAATCTGCACGATTGTTCCGCTCCAGAGCTTCCATAAGAAGTAAACATGAAAACGGTTAGTAATAAGCGGATTCCGGCACTTACAAGTTTGAACTTCGAGAGTGTTAACAGCATAGTGTGAAAACACAACTCTAATTCTTACAAAAGCCGTTCCTGAACTGGAGTCCCACAAGTGAGATAACACGATGTACCGAAGTACATCTACAGTTCAGATGAGTCGCTGAGGTACACCGAAGCATCACCTCACGAATGTAGACCGTTTGAGACACACTAAGCGTAATCCACGGGGAGTTACCGAAGTGACCTGCTGTCGAGGCTGTTTGATGTTGACCCTGGCAGGAGTTTCCATTTAATCACTGAGGATCACAGTTGTGAACCTCTCATAAATGTTCTCGACAGATTGCTAAGATATGTGAAGGACTCGATAACGTACCACTGATGTTCTTATTGTTGAACACCAAGTGATGAAATGTCAAGTGTACCTAAGAGATCTTTTGATGAATCTCGTGGCTCTAGACTCAATAGTGCATTTTGGTTTTCCTGAGCGGAGACTAGGGAGAGGGTCTCCTTCTTCAATACCAGCGATCTCTAAGAGAAAGCCAATAGTTTACGTAGGGTTCCCTATGAGAATGAAACAAGCTTCTTTTGAGAGAAACTTGAGTGGCTAAGAAGGTTTAGTGCATGCTTTACTGGGTCCATGATGGCTTTTAATCTTCAATACCGGCGTCACTAAGTGACAACCAGTAGCATATGAATTGAACCCGGTGTCTGCCCTAAGTTGAATAATTTGGAGGGCTATTTCTTTTCACCATTTTCTTTGCATTTCTTTTTAATTCTTCAACTCCTTCTTTCTCCGATTCTCATTTTCTCCTTTTTATAATCGTACCTAAGGACTTCTAAGTACTAACTATTTGTGATGTCCTTGGGTAGATCCTTCCGGCTCTGGTGGATCATAGGACGGTTATTCCTAACCTTAGTCACCTTATAACTCCATGACTAACCTATGTTGCCATAAAACCAATTTTCAAGAAAATATCTCACTGCGGTTATGATTGTAAAACATTTTGTACCACAGTAAGAGTTTGATCTTTTGCAGAAATACTCCCCCTCCACATGTGCTTAAGAGTTTTTATGGAAATCTGCACAGTGAGGAAAGAGCGTGCACTTTATGAATTGATCAACTCAAGATAGACAATCCCCCGCGAGACACGGTTACGTTGCATAGTTAAAGAGTTACATTGTCAGCTTTTAGGTGACAACTAGCTCTAATAACTACCTTGAAGGTGTAGACAAACCTCGAAAGGTTGTCAAACCCATCAGAGTTCATGTCTACCAAGATTTTTTTGAATGGTACATTCTACTCGGACAAGTCCTTTGCGAGACACGTTTACATTACTAGCGAACTAGCTTGAAATTATTACCCGTCCCGGACAAGTCTTTTCGAGTTACTAACAGTTAAGTATCGTCAATTCGTTTGTTAAGTCTATAGCACAAAGATTCAATTGCATTTACACAACATATTTCTTATCACATAATTTTCTCCCCCTAAAAAATGGCATATAAAATGTTATTTTTGAAAAGTTGAGAATAAATATGACCATTTCGAGTGTTGCGGGAAGATGACCATTATGAACAAAGTTTTAATGCAAATACTCCCCCTCAACAAGTGATATAAACGGTTGAGGTTTTGAAAAACTCATACGGGGAAGTACTTGTTCTTTTGAGCAAAACCTTGAAAGATGAAAGGTTTGATAGGTTTTACTCAAAAGTAAGAAGCTTTCGCTCCTTTTATAAGGATTGTGGTACTGAAGCGTACCACAGGGTCCTTTCTTGACAAGAACGGGTTGTACACTGTTATGAGTGCACAAGCCATGTTCATAATTAAATCACACATCCAAAATATTATGAAATAGAAGCAGTTCAAGGGGTACCAGGAAGTCCATCAATGTTACCAGGAATGCGAACTGGGCGTTGATAGCCGGCGAGAGCAATCCTGGGACGACCGCCTACAAAGCTCTCTAGAGTTCTGAACTGGTCCCGTCGATACAACCTTTCATCAATCTTTTTGATGATCCTCCTCACATCCCGTCTTTCCTTGGAATTCCATCGCTTTTGTGACCTAATACCTTCATGAATATCCTTTAAACTATAAGCCAATCCGTCCCTAACCTTTTTCAATGTGTGATCCCCAAACTTGTGAAGATCTCTACACGCCATCAAGCAGTTGCGATGTGTTTCACTAATGTAAACCACTCCGAATGGTTGGCTGATGAGTGTGTGTTGTGAAAGCTGGTTAATATCGGGAAGATCTAGCTGAGGTGGAGTGAAGTTGACACGGGTCTGATATGATTCAACTGCAAGCTAGAGATCTTCTACACGTTCTTTGATGACTATGCTTCTGATGAAGATAAGCAAGGACTTTATGAATTCACGTTGTACTTCAGTTGAAAATTGTCTCATGCGACCCTGTACTTTGGCAAGGTACATGTCTTCAATGTCGTTGATAGACAAATTCTCAAAGTCCGCTTCAGAGAATGCATAATCCCTTTCGTCTTGCCTTTTGACCACAATATTCTTGAGGAAAGTGTAGTCCCATTTAGACGAAAGATCAACATGTTTGATGGCAACAATACTCTTAGTACTGAACACTTCATGTTGAGAATTCTGAACCTGGCAGCTTCTATAGTAGATTCTTCGGCGTTCTGGCCAATGGTGAATCCCATACAGTGCATCACGGTCATACTCTGCCACATTGTTGGAGAACATGTGGTTAGCTCTTTCCTCGATGGCTATGCAGTTAGAGTATACGGCTGCCGGGAATGGAAGTGTCAGAGATGTAGCGTATTTCCTTGAATCATCGCCACCGTGTAGAAGAAATTCCAAGTCTTTGTTAAAGAAATATCGGAATGGAATCCTAGGCTGATCTGGTTGGCCAATTGTTGGTAGAGGTTTTGACCAGTCGGTGTAGTATGGAGGGTTGTCCCGTTTGGTGAAGTCGATGTTTGCTTCTGGGTTGAGCCAATCCATGTTGTTAGACATGGCTCGTGCTATATTATCGAGGTGATACTCAACTTCAATAGCACTTTCGGAGCTGTCTTTGAGAAGTTGAAATGCTTCATTCTTGATTCGCTTCAACTCGGATTTCGTCATCTTCTTCACACGGAATTTTTCTTGCAGTAGTTTCACATGCTCCAATGTACTACATTCTGGAACCTCTTGACCTTCAGCTGGGTAAGGAGTGGAATCAACAAGCTTCAAGAACCATTCAAATTCAGTATCATCCTCGTCTAGCCATGATAAGACGTCAGTTGTAGGCGCCTTCTTCTTCTTCTTCTTCTTCTTTGGCCTAGAGGATGATTCTGGTTTCTTGGCTGTGTCAGGAGAGATGGGTTGTTGTTGGGGCTCATGGAATTCCTCATCGTCACCACCCGTATACTCAAAGTGATCACTGGTTTTCTGAGTCTCGGGTGGTAACTCAGAAGAATCCTTAGGTTTTTCAGCAGAAGAGCGAGGAGGAGATCGTCTTGGTGGAGAGGGCCTTCGGGGTGGAGGTGGCATTGATGAAGATTCACCAGACTTCTTCGTGCGTTTGGGCTCGTTATCCTTATCCTGATCTTTGTCTTTGTCGTCTCTTGAACGTTTAGGCCTTACAGCTTCTTCTCTGTATGCTGACCTGAGTTGGTATTCCAGCAATGCTTCAAACAATTTAGCTTCGTGGGAGGCAAACGTTGCAGAGCGTTTCGACATTTGAGCTACTAGCCGGTTCACCAATTCATCATCTGAAAAAATTGTGGGTTCAACTGGATTGATGTTCACATTCATTGGAGTTGATTTCATGGTTTGCTTGGCCAGATGCAAGAGATTTGGATAAAGTTGTCTGGTATACATCTCCTTTGTCAGTTTAGGAACGACCTCCATGAGGAACTTGTGAGAGTATCCTTGGATCATCTCGTCCATTTTCCCTTGAAGATCATCTTTCATGAGCTTCTGGACATATTCCCTTTCAACTTGCATCTTGTCGTTCTCATCATGAAGATACTGAATCTGATCAGCGAATAAATTCATCTTCCTGTAGAGTATGTCTTTCTTTCTGACCTGCTTGGCAGCTTTAACGATTCGTGTCTTAGCTTGAGAGATCCAAGATGCAGTTGGCTTCTTCACTGATTTGGATGTTGATTTGGTTGATCTCTTTGATGGTGGTGGTGAGGAGTGAGAAGATGAGTCTGATGAAGATGAGATGTGAGGAGATTCAGGATCCTTAGGAGGTTCAGAAGTTTTCTCCTTAGACCGTACGGGACTGTCAAGAAGAAACTTTTCATAATCAACATCTTCATCATTTCCAGACTTAGCTTCTTCATCAGCTTTATCTTTCTCAGACTTCTCAGTATCTGGTTCCTCAATGCCAAACTTAATAGACTCCTCATGTTGCTTTTGTTGTTGCTCAAGAGTGGTGGCACCAGTTCCCTTATCGGGTTGATTAACCGCATCAGGATCTGGTGTAGGTTGAACTTCACCACTTGACCCTCCGGGGCCACCCATTTGATCTTTGGCAAATTCCTCCGTAACGTGTTGGAGTCTAACAAATTTGAACTTCCTCCTGTAATCAGTTTCCAGTGGCTGTTCTTCTGAGCTTTCCTCTTTATAAGGCACAAGTACTGGAGTCTTCCCTTTTCTTTGGATAGCTGGTGGACTGGGAGGTTTTGCTACTGAAGGAGGTGCTTCGGTTGCAGATTCAGAGTAGAAGACCTCTTCGTCTGATTGTGTATCTTCAGAGCTTTCGTCCACTAGCTTTCTTTGTGGTTCAAGCTTTGGAATGGGAATAGGACTAGCTTCCTTAGAAGGAACAGTCCTTTTACGAGGAGGATTCCTCTTGGGGAACTTCCTCTGACTCTCAGTGCTTATAGCACTTCCTGCACTTCCTCTTCTGGTTTTTCTTGCAGGCGTACCAGAAGATTTTTCATCAAGAAAGCCAACTTTGTTCTCTTTCACAGCTACTAGATACCTTTTGTAAGAGTATAGCTGTTTGAGTTCGTCTGAGAGCAGGTGATCTGGCAACACATCACCTTCTTTCTTGGTAGTTGACTCCTTAAATCTGACTGTTAGAGTGGGTTCAGTCAACATGTCATGATTGTCGGGGTCATTGATTCTTTTGGGGATGTCAGGGTTGTACCCAAGTGCTCTTTGGATCAACAGTTTAGTATATCTGATGTAAGGAATCTTTGAGCCAAACTTTTTGAGGAATGTCATCATGTCATCCCATATCAAAGCTTCAATTTCGATGTGTTTCATGTTGATCAGAGCCCAAAAGATTTGCAGTTCTACAAGCTTGGGGTGCTCATAGCCGCTGTCACGACCAGAAACAGATTTTGTGATGATGATATAAAGGGTTCTCCAAGGCTGAGGAATGTTCTTCAGATCCGCATGAGAATGCTTGATGATTACCCCTGAAGCTTCGTTGTACCCAATATCAATCAAGAATTGCAAGACAATCTCTTCAGTAGGTGCAGCAGAGAATTCAGTTGGTATGATGTCAGGTATGAGGAGAACTGCCCGTAAGTCTGCAGGAGTGATGGTGATTTGCTTGTGATTGAGCGTCACCGTCACAGCATTTTGACCTTTGACCATCTGCATTGTATTCCAGAATTGCTGTATGTAGATCTCCGGAACGGTGGCAGAGTGGGTGAGCATGTTCTGATAGGGCTGATTCTTCAGAATATCCACTGCAATGAGACAAGAAGATTCCGAACAGGTGAGAGTTTCAAAGTCAACTCTAAGATTGTTCTTTCCAATCTTCATTGGATAGCCATGCGGGAAGATATCAGTAATGGTGAGAACATTTGGTACATCCACATTCATTTGAGCTTCCATGTCGTGATCTGAAACACATTTAGCCAAAAGAACCAACATATCGAAAGACATAATGTTAGTCAACAGAAGGTTTTATTGTCTATTTATTGAATGAGATATGTCAATGATTGTTACGAGTCCAAAGTCACTTGTTTGTTCAATAGTCTAATGACGTCGTGATAAGTTTCGTGAGTTAGTTAACTTTTAAGTTTTAAAGTTTATGTTATCACTTATTTTTCACAACATATCAAACGTTTAAGCTTATTAGTGACATTATTGGTTTCGTGACGTTATGATTCATTTATTTACAAGTTTGCACGCGTAACAATTCATAACGAAGGTTTGATCAAGGCTTAGGCGTAGAAATTGTAGCTTATGCGTAAACATGATAAGTATACGCGTAGACGCAAGCTTATGCGTAGGATCCTTACTTACGCGTAAGAAATATTACGCGTAGAAAAGGGTACCTTATGCGTAAAGCTTACGCGTAGGCGTATATTAAACCTTACGCGTAAGGCTTACTCGTAAGAGTATACCTTATGCGTAGAGGTCACTGTTTACGCATATCCTTCACAGGATACGCGTAGTCCCTTTGTAGAACCTTACGCGTAACAGTTACGCGTAAGATTTCTCTTACGCATAACTTTCTACGCGTAAGGTGGTCCTTATGCGTAGATTTTCAATAACCTTGATTCTGAGTTTTACGAGTAGCAAGCCTGAAATAACATCATCATAACATCAATATTAACATTAACATTCATTATAAAACAGATCATGGCATGAAACTCATTTAACAGTTTACGCGTAAAAAATCTTACGCGTAGACCAAAACCCTAATAGTTCATATATTACGCTTAAGAATTTTAGCCATAGGAATTACACCAAAGTGTTTCTGGGAGGTCTAAGAAGCATATAAAGTATGTTTATCCAAGTTTTAACATCAAATATGTCAAGAATCAAAAGTACCCAAACCATATGAACATAAACCCTAATTTTCAAATTATGAATCATTAGTGTTTCTGAGTAGTTTCTGGGCTTAGATATGATTAATTCTACTTGAAAACAACCTTATACAACTATCTTTATCACCAAAAACGTTCACATATTAAAACACCCAAAACCACGCATAAACCCTAATTTTCAAGATCACTCAATTCGTGTATCTCGGTATGTTTAAATGATGAAAATGTATTCATTGATGTAAGAAAAACATTTTGACACTATCATTTCAATCATAAACACACAAATTTGATCATGTGTTCATACGCATATGCGTAGAACACAAAATCCCTTCTAGGAGAAAATCTAACAGTTAGTTTGAAAAACGATTCAAAACCCATGTTTAGATTGTTGCAATGAATGTATAAACACTTACAAATTGATGATTGAAAGCACAGATTTGTTAAACGATTTTGGATCGTGGATGATATTAGGTGAAATAATAAATGTGATGAAATAAATGAGGTAGGAGGGATGTTTTATTAGAAATTACTTTAAGTTTTTGACACTTTTAGTCCCTCCACCTTTACCATTTACATCAAAAGCCTTTTAACTTCCTTTTTGGTTACCAAACGAAAAATATTTGGAAATAACTTTGACGACACTCCCCCTCGACTTAAGAAATAATGAAAGGTTATAAATTTTAGTCCGAGGAGTGTCAGTAAACCAGAAATGTGACCACCATTATTAAAGAAACAAACGGGATAGGATAACATGCAAGTACACGATTATTTTGAAACAGTTGAGAATTTATTTTCTCCCCCTCAACACGTGATCGAAAAAATACTGAATTTTGAAAGATTTGAGTGTTGACGGAAGAAATGTACTTGCCATGTTTGAAGAAATATAGATAGAAGAATATTTTTGTTGTTTTATCTGATTTTCTATTTTTGTATTTTGTTTTTGAAAAATTATTTACAAAATAGATTTTGGTGTTTGACTGGTTTTTAAGACTGTTTTAAGAGTTCATCCAATTCCTCTTGACTCAAACACCGCATACCAATCCGGTGGACCAACTCATTAAACCTAGCGGGGGGCAAGGCTTTGGTGAGTAGATCTGCCAATTGGTATTCTGTACCCACGAAGTATAATTCAACTGTACCCTGTTCCACGTGGTCCTTGATGAAATGATAACGAAGATCGATGTGCTTTGATTTTGAATGCTGAACTGAGTTGCACGAGATCGCAATAGCACTCCGATTGTCGCAGTACATCGGGATTCTGTCAAATACGTAACCATAGTCTTTGAGTTGTGTTCTCATCCAAATGACTTGAGCACAAGTGTCACAGGTTTTCATTGGTGTGGCATAAGTGTCACAGGTTTTCATTCCAAATTTGTTTAACAGTTCAAGGGCATATTTGGACTGACTCAAGAAAATACCACGGGGTGATTGATGAACTTGCAGTCCTAGAAAGAACGTAAGTTCACCCATCATGGACATTTCAAAAATTTTCTTCATTAGTTTTGCAAAAGCGATTGAGTACTTTTTATGTGTAGACCCAAAAATGATGTCATCCACGTAAATTTGAACAATTAAGATATGTGCCCCGTGATATTGTATAAAAAGAGTAGGGTCGACCGAACCTTTGGTGAAATTATTAGCAATGAGGAAAGATGATAGCTTATCGTACCATGCCCGAGGAGCTTGTTTGAGACCATAAAGAGCTTTGTTTAGTTTGTAGACATGGTTCGGGAAGTCGGGATCAACGAATCCTTCTGGTTGGCTGACATAAACCGTTGCTTTCAGTTGTCCGTTGAGAAACGCAGTTTTGACATCCATCTGAAAGATCGTCATATTCATATGAGCCGCGAACGCGAGAAATATCCGAACAGCCTCAAGGCGAGCAACCGAAGCAAAAGATTCTTCAAAGTCTATTCCCTCTTCCTGACGATAACCCTTAGCAACTAGACGTGACTTGTTTCGGATTACGTTCCCTTCAGCATCCAATTTGTTTTTCCAAATCCATTTGAGACCAATGACGTAGACCCCTGTTGGTCTTTCAACCAGTTCCCATACTTCAAGACGTTTGAATTGGTTGAGTTCTTCTTGCATGGATTCAATCCAGTTGTCTTTTGTCATTGCGTCTTTAATGTTTTTAGGCTAAGATTGGGAGACAGTGAGTGCATAAATGCAATGTTCACCATCTGTGTGAAGACGTTGTCTCGTAACGACTGGTTGATTCGGGTTGCCAATAATATTTGCCAGAGGATGGTCTTTTGTCCATCGATGTGTAGAGGGTTGATGTTGGTATACATTGTGCAGATTCTGAGGATTCAAATGGTTTGTTGATGATTCCGCGACATCAGGTGCAACAGTGTCATTAGCAAACGGGTTAAAGAACGCATTTGGATCAAAATCTGCAGGTGGGGGTACTTCATTAAGAACATCATCAGCTGGTTCATCATTGTTGGAAGTGGTTTGTTCAACTGTTGTGGTGGAGTCAACTGGTGGTGCTTCTTCAACAGTAGTTGTTGTAGCGGGTGTATCAGGTATAAGAGTAGTATCAGGTTGAGCATCGGAAACAACGGATACACCTAGAGCACGTTCATCAATATCGTCACTGAACATCGGAGAAAATAACCTTTCCATTTGTTGACGAGTGAGCTGGGGGCTTTGTGCAGCTGATGATGGGGTTTGAGGGAAGTTTAAGCGGTTGTGACCGGGTTCCAAGCTGTTATACTCAGAAGCCATTTCCGTAAGTTCATCAAAATGAGCATGAATCGTTTCCATAACCTGCTTTGTACGACGATTCCAGATCCGTTAACCTTTAGAATTCTCACAATATCCAATAAAGACTCCAATGTCAGCTTTGGCTTTGAGCTTTCCAAAATCATCACGATCATTATTCGGATAGCAAAGGGATCCAAATACATGAAAGTGTTTGAGATTCGGTTTATGGTCGTGGAGAAGCTCAAAAGGTGTTTTGTTGTGGCGTTTAGTAATCATAGAGCGGTTTTGAGTATAGCATGCAGTAGATACAGCTTCTGCCCATAAGTAATCTGGAAGTTTAGCATTGATTAACATTGTTCTTGCAGCTTCCACTAACGTTCGGTTTCGTCTTTCAACAACTCCGTTTTGTTCTGGTGTACGTGCAATAGATGTCTGATGCTCAATTCCCACTTTCTAATAAAATTCTCGAAGAGTTTGGTTAACAAATTCAGTTCCTTTGTCTATTCTTATTTGGCGGACGGTGTTCCGGAGCTGAACTTGAATTTTCGTGAGAAAGGTGATGATCATTTGTGGGGCTTGGTCTTTGCTTCGAAGAAAGTAGACCCAAGTCCATCGTGAATAATCATCAACAATTACTAAGATGTAGCGTTTGCCATTGATCGTTTGCACGTGCATTGGGCCACACAAATCCATGTGAAGAAGATGAAGCACATGCTGAGAGCTGTATTCCACCTTTGAAGGAAAATGAGCACGAGTGCTTTTCCCTTGTTCACATGCTGAGCAAAGGTGATCTTTAGAATACCGGAATCGTGGGAGACCTTCAACTAGTTTGTGTCGAGCAAGATTGGTTATAGTCTGAAAGTTTAAATGTGAGAGACGATGGTGCCATAGCCAGGATTTTGTTGATGTTGCCTTTGAAAGTAAGCAGATGGGAGATGACGCGACCATGTCTTGCATAGAGATAGTGTAAAGACTTGAGTTACGCGAGCCAGACATAAGATCGTTTCCTTGTAGATCACGAATGAAACAAGATTTCTCCCTGAAAGCAACCTCCAAATCTCCATCACAGAACTGACCTACTGAAAACAGATTGTGACCGAGGCCTTCCACATAATAAACCCTGCTAATTTCGATGTTCCCATTGATATAGTCTCCGTAGCCCATGATAGCTGCGAAGTGATCATTCCCGAATCTGACAGTGCCAATGAACTTTGCAATAAAGTTTGATAACAGTTTAAGGTTGCCTGTCATGTGTCGGGAACATCCGTTATCAACAATCCAGAGAATGATCTGTATCACCTGCATTACACACAGACGACACAGATGGAATAGAAGTAGATGTGGAACCCGAAATGTTAGAGGGTTCCGGAGCAGTTATAGTAGACATACACACATCAATAACTTTAGGCATCCATTTAAATCCTAATGTGTTATATATCCATTTCTGCCATCTCCAACTAGTATTAGCTTTAGTCTTAGTGAATGCACTAGGTGGTACTACATTCTTAGGAGGTGAAACTGGAGCTACAGGGACAGCAAAGCGTTTCTTAGAATCTAAAGAGGGCGGTCTACCAAGCACAGACTTAGAATGATTAGTGGGCCTAGAGGTATTCCGATTCTTAGGATTCCTTAAACGAGAGATGATAGCTTTAGCAACACATTTGTCATGACAATCAAAATTCATACTTTTACGACAAATAACACAAGGTGCATCAGACTGAATATCAAAAGTACTTAAAGGTTTAGCATTCGTTACATCACTATTTCTATTACATTTTCCAGACGCAATATCTATAGTGGAAGCAACATGAGTCTTATTCATGTTCCTAGGGTGTTCTTCTACTTTAGCATTCCTTATTGATATTTTCTTAGGTCGCAACTTCCTATTCTTCGATGTAGTGCTCCTAGGCTGTGAAGTGCAGACTTTTGGAAAAGAAGCAACTATTCCTGTTTCAGTAGAAGGAAGCACGTTAGCAACTTGTGTTTTGGTAGTAGGCATTCTAGGTTCACGATTACTAAGTGTTACTGGTGCTATTCTCTTAATCACGGTAGGCGGAAGTTGTTCATACTTTCCTAACATTTCTCTTAACTTAGAGATAGTGTGAATCAAATCTTGATTTTCAGAACGAACATTACCAGCAAAATTCATTACTTCTCTAGTGTGTGCAAGATAATGATCAAGTTCGTTTGATGCTTCATGACGAGTCTTATTGAGTAAATCAAATATGACACCATATTCCTGTTTAACTTTTACAAGTTTTTGTTCATATTTTGAGATTTGACTTTTCAAAGACACGTTTTGATCATCCAGTTGCTCAAATTTTGGATTTAATTGCAACTGCTGGATTTTGTTTTGCAAAGCAAGTTCACGATTTTGACAATCTTTTTGACACCATTGAAGACGACGTTTTGCATTTGAAAGCTCGTGTAAGAGACGTTCGTTTTCAACTTTTAAAGACTCGATCTGAAGCACATTATCAGTATTCTCAACAGTTACAACATTATCAACAGTATCAGCAGAGATATAATCAGATGCATATGACACAGAATTCAATAACACAATATTATGGATATCAGCACATATAACATCATTCAAGAGTCGATCAACATCTTTTCTCAATATTTTCGTTTTACGTTTAGTATTGGTAATAGATGTTTCTGTTTTCTCGAAAACGACCTTCATCACTCCAAGTTCCTTATGAAAGTCCCGTTCCCAAGACAATGCACAATTTTTCAAATTTTTAACATTTGGTAAAAGCTTTTTCTAAAAAATGTCTCTTTGTTCTCGTGCCAGAGGCGATTGAAAATGTTGAACTTTGATTTCAGAATGATATTCTATCTCATGTTGTAAAGTTTTGAGGTCAGCCATGAAAATGTCAAAATATCTAAGAATTTTGCGATTTTCAGGTTTTGAGTTTACTTCACTGATGGAAGGTAAAGGACCATAAATTTGTGCATAATCTGGTTGGGGATTAACATTAGAAGACTCAGAAGTTTTTATGATAACCCTTGGTGTGTTAGAAGAATCCGTTGGTGTGACGAAAGTGACCGGTTTTGAATAATTAAAAGGTTTGTTGTAAACAACAGTTTTTAATTTTGATCGACTCTCGTCTTCTGCATCTAATTCCTCTTGACGATGATATTCAACAACACTCATAACAGAATTATCAATTTTATATTCTGCACTGGAAACTTCAGGATTTGGTTTGAATGCTTTGGTTGAAAGCTTAGGTTTGTAATCAGCAAGATTTGGTCCATATCCATTTGGATTGGGTTTTAAAGTAAACTTTTCAATAGCAGTTACTGACTCACCATGTTTGTAAACAACAATTTTAAACTCTTTAAGTTTGTTTTGCAAGCCGATAATTTCTTCAAGATGATCATCTATTCGTTTCGTTGAATGCTTTTTGTATGCAGAGAACTGTTTTTGACAAGTTAACAACTCAGCCTTAGCTGTCACACCCCCAAATTACCTGTTTTGCAGCGGAATGGAATTCCTGGGGATTGACTGTCATAGCATCACAATCACAGTTATATTGAACGACCTAAAGTGTCGTTTGGAAAATACATCATTTGATTTAATAAAACAATCAGAGTTACAAAGATAGGTCCCAAATGAAAGTTACTATGCACGGAAAATAAGTTTAGTACAAGTCAAACGATGTTTTTAAAGTTCATAAAACCCAAGTGAGACGCGTCGTCACCGCGACTCCATGATGTGTCCAAATGCATGCCATGAATTGTATGCCTTAGATACCTGAGATAAAAACATGCTAAAAGTGTCAACACAAAGGTTGAGTGAGTTCATAGAGTTTGTTTTGAAATGTAAAGCCTTCCAAAATCGTTTATGCAGCAAAGGCATTGTAAATCCACCCAGTTCCAAGTTCCGCCCATACAAAACTTGCAACCTGTGTATTCACAACCCACTGCCAAAATGTGTATAGTTTATGTTCAAACCCATGATGTCAAATGAATTCACAATAGTACCTAACTCGACGTAGAACGATAGCACTTAATCAATAAAACTAATCTTAATGTATCAGTAGTCAACTGATTTAGAACGTTATACGACGATGTATCAGTAGTCAACTGATATAGAACTTTATACGACGATGTATCAGTAGTCAACTGATTTGGAACGTTATACGACGATGTATCAGTAGTCAACTGATTTAGAACGTTATACGACGTAGAACTATAGCACGCAAACAAGAACAATTGATATAGTATAACATTTGATTTAGAAACAATGGTGATCATGATAGAGTTTAGCCTTAAAAATCTAAAGTACTTGTAAAAAAAAAATAAATGAGCATGTATCTCCCCCAAAAGTAATTCAAAACAATTAAAAGAGTAGGGGCTATGACTCACTTGATAAACTGGTGTGATGACAAGAGTGAGTACACTGAGGTATAGCGTGATACGTTAATCTGGACCTATTACGAATGATATGATATGTAATGAGTTATGATGTAATGATATGCATGCATTTCGTATGTTATTTATACCATTTGTGAGTTTTGAAAATGATACTTATCGTCGAAAAAATACTATTTTGACGTCTTGACCAATCTTAAATCACTTTACAAGTTTTTACGTCAAAATGTCATCCTACAAAGGTTTCGTAATGATTTATAGTGAAATTATCACTTTTCGTCGTAAAACAATGTCGTCGGAAATTTCTTGAAAGTGACAAAAATGGCTTCGAAAAACTAGTCGTAAAATGGTGTACGTCGAACGTTAGGGAACGAACTCGACGAATTTGGAAAGTTTGTATCAAAATCTAGAAGTTTCAGTTCAGGAGTTTTCGACATAAAGGTCTCGAACATAAAGATAATAAGGGTTAAAGATGGTGATTTTATCTAATTGTTGTGTAAAAAGTGAGTTTCGGCCAAGTTTAAGCATCCGTAAATAATTTATTAAAACTCCGCTATACAAATGGTTGGTCGTTTTGAAAAATATGCTTGGTGATCTTGATTTTACTAGAAGACATTTCGTTTCAAAAAGTTCTACATCATAGTTAAAAACAGCCGTCAACATGGTCATTTTAGTTACCGTAACACTTATCTCGTAAAAATAATATAGTTTTTCTAAAAATAATAGTTACGGCAAGTTTATGAAAACGTGCATATCTTAGTCGTTTCAAATCCGTTTTCTACGTATTATATGTCCTTAGCTTCATATCAAAGTATACTAATATATTTTTGACAAGTCGAAATAATTTATGAAGCTTAAGGCTCGTTTTTGACTCGAATAAAGTAAAAATAACTTGCTGAAATTTCTGAAAAATATATATTTCGTCGTCAACTTGAAAAATTCATAACTTCTTCGTTATAACTCCGTTTTAATCCGTTCAAGCGGCCACGGATTCGTTTTAAAGTATATTTTCTAAATATCAAGGCCAAAATTTCGTGCCTACTGTCGGATTTTCCAGAAAAATAAAATAAGGACAGAACACATTTTATAACTTATCGAAAATAGTTTTTCTCGTACTAAACCTATTCCAATCCCTTCAAATCAACTCCAAAGCTAATCTAATCCTACCATACACCTTCTTAGGGTGTCATGGGTTCCTAAACATCATCAAGACCAATACATACCAAGGGAATAATTATAGGATGACTTTATATATATATAACTCTAAAAATCATGTAAAAATGGTATAAATCAACATAAGTCATGCATGCTTGTTCCAACAATGAAGAGATACTTATGAAATGAAAAGGAAAGATGAAAAATATAAATGATATGCTTACAAGTTGATATGATGAGGTGCAAAGAACAAGGTTAGCATAAACACCCTAGGTTTTTATTTCAAAACCTTATTAAGAGTGTTATCTAGATTGTGTTTATGCTTGAACTTGGAAAAATTTTTGTGATCCCTTTGAGCTCCTTCTATGGCCGGTTTTGAGAGGAGAGAAAATTGTGACACCCTAGGCAAATCCCACATCGGCTGTGGCCTGGAGAGATGCTGGGCTCATAAGATAACATTCGCCTTATAATGACACAACGCGTTTTGTGGTCTACTGCGGGTGGAGTTCTTAGGAACTAGCAGTTAAGCGTGCTCATGTGAGAGTAGTACTGGCTTGGGTGACCTGCCGGGAAGTCTTCAAATGAGGCCACAAAAACAAAGCCGTGAGTCTGCGGGCAAAGCGGACAATATTGTGGTCAAAAAAAAAGGCGGGGTGTTACAAGTGGTATCAGAGCCACTCCTGAGCCGTTCGGGATGGTGGGGCAAACTTTTTGTACATGGACCGAAATTTTTTACAAATTATACACACTCATTAACCTACATCTAAAAGCCCATCTAATGTTGTAAATTGAAAAGAGAACTTGGGCTTGACCACCCCTTTTACTCGGCTGAAACCACCCCTATATTCCCATTTACATTTTTTTAACCTACATCTATGCCCCACAAATAAACGCATGAAACCCTAGAGGAAATAAAAATAAAGTGGCGGCATGTTCTTTTCTTCCTCCTTCCAGTCGAACATAAGAAAGCATCAAAGGGGCTGTGATTTTGGACTCTCGAAGCTGCTGTGGTCATGGCTCAAGGAGGCTGCTTGGGCTTGGTTCTGTCGTGGGTTTAGGTCACAAGGAGGGTGGCTTGTCTTGGCCTTCATTTTATTTGGTTCCTGTTTTTCTTTCACAGAATCACCTAAGGTAATCTACCAAACATCTCATTTCATCTTCCTTCTTGTTCTCCTTGATCTGTTGTCGTGGAGCTGTCCAAAGGCATGCATAAATGATACACTATATTATCACATAAAATGATATGAAGCAATGAACTTGACATACTCGACATGTGCATGCGTTTATAAATCTGTTTGACATCTTTTGATTTGACCATGCTCATGCCTTCTCTGATTTGTGTCGTGTGTATAGCCTCAAATGAATACATTTACAAGTTTAAATCTCTTCCACATCAAATGATAGAATACATGTACACGTGTAATCCCTTCTCATGAAAGTATAGAATTAATACATAAAAAACCATGATCTTAACCTCATGCACCTCGAATGGAATATGGACACATAATCGGTTGGCTGTGAATCTGATTGGACCTATCATACGCTCCACTTTTACATATTTAAATTATGTTTGTGACAAGCTAGAATTCATGTGTAACTTCACTTCGATTTAAATTGTGTCGACTAAAAATGTATAATGGATCTCGAATTAGTTCTTGTAGTCTTATAAAATGAATTTAGATATGTGGTATGGTCCGACTAAATTTTGACACCAAGGAGGGTCGCACATCACAATTGGGGTTGGATTTGATTTGTTTAAAAACGTAAATAGAAATCGATTTGACTTAAGGTTTTAAAAAGGATTTTGGTTCTAAATACAAGATAAGGGTTGATGGTAAATTATATAACTAAAAGGGTTATTCGTTAAACGGGTAAAGAAAGGGACCAAATGAGTAAAATAAGTAAATGTGATATATTTACACTCTAGTCCCTAAACTTGTGTAAATTGGCATAAATGAACCTTAAAGTCAAAATCACTTAATTAACCTAGTATGTCTTTAAATACATCATAAATGGCTAAAACTTGCTAATTATGGAAACCGGCTAATTTTGAAAACATGCCTAAAATAGAAAGTTACAAAGAGTGGTTACCTGCTAAAAATGAAAAGCCGTCTAAAATGAGTAATCTGATCTTAATAAGCGTTATCTAATTCATAGGTTCCTGACGGCGGGATTGATTCATCGTGTGACTTACGTTTCTATTTTGATTGCTTCGATTGAGGTACAGATATTCTATCCCTTTTCAGTAGGGATTTCTCATGACTTTCTGATCCTTTGACTTTACTCGCTTATGATATTCGTTGCTATATTTCCCTGCTATTGACCCATTGCTATTGACCCCTCTGTTACTGAACCTCGGTTATTGAACTACTGTTACTGAACCATTGCTTTTGACCTCTCTATTATTGGACCTCTGTTAATGAACTAATGTTACTAAATGTTTGATACTTGAACTGCTGCTACTGAACTTTGATATTGAACTGTTGCTATGAACCTTGAATGGTGAACTACTGATATTGAACCTCTGATTATTATGACTGATATATTGCTACACTGTGGACCTTGTCTGACCCTTCAGATTGATACCCGAGCCAAATACTGTTAACTAGTCATGGGGGTTCCATGACCGTGTCATTGATGCACCAATGGCATGACTCTAGTGTGGTTGAGTGATGTTCCACACCGTCCCTATACTGTATTGATTATGCGCGCTTCACTGTTATTGTTATGGCCACTAATATTTCTGCAGGGACGTATGGATGCATCCTAGATCTGTACTGTACTGTTACTGATATATATACTGTTATAGTGATGTGGTGCGTGTGTGCAATACACCCCCTCACGGTCTGGGAGCTAGCTACTCCACTGGTTACTGAGGTCTCCCCTCCTATTGTCTGGTATTCCGAGGTCACCCCTCCGAATACGATGGTTACTACTGATTACTGGGCTGCTATTGCCACTACTGATATTACTGTACTGTACTGTTGGCTCGGGATAGATGTCTGACAACCCTTACACTGTTGATATATTTATATTGTACCGTATGTTTACCCCAACGCACCATACTATGTATTGACTGCCCGTTACCCTGTACCCTTATGTGACTTATTCTTCTACCATTGCCACATACCGGGTTATTATATGTTTATTGGATTTGATGATGATATTCGTGCTTTATATGACTACTGATTACTCTGTATGATATGTATGTATGCGATATAAGATTTACCTGTTGTCATCTGATGATATGCTATCTTACTGTTATGTGATCCTTTGATTTGTCTGGTAACCGTGCTTGTGTGAAATCGATTGTTGATCTGTTTACCTTTTATACCTCGTTCGATTAATCTCGTAGACTATGACTATCTGCGGTATCCTCATCTGCTGGTTCTTGCCCTGCCATGTTTGCATTTCTGTTTATGCTACGTTTTGATTGGGTGAATGGTTCAGTTTGTGACGTCTGGATTGTTAATTCGTTTAGTTGCTCTGCTATGTCTTTAATACATTAATTAGAGTGTTCATACTGTATTCCCACTTGTTACGTGTGACTGCCATGTTTTGACTGCTATTATGATATTGGTTATGTTTTCGACTAAGGGTTTGACCTGTGTGAATTGCCATGCTCACTGATTAATTAATTGCTTCCGCTTTCTTGTAGATATCTGTTTAGCTTTTGTGTCTTCAGATTTTCCTGAATTGATGGTATGACATATATGTTGTGTAGATGCGACGCCTGCTATGTTTGCTTATGTTTCAGTTCTTATATGCCTGTTTGTATGTGCTTGTTATATGTCCTCAACACTTTGCTTTGCTTTGTTCTCCTTGTTATCTGTTCGTTTTGGATATCTGTATAATTGTGTTCTGCAGGATCCTCATTGACTCATTACTCTCATTTCGCTGCGACTTTGTTATCCGTTTCCTTTGTTTCATTTCGCACTTCAGATTTTATTTAGCTTTCGTTTTGTTATATCTGTTCACTGGGCTTTTTAAGCTCAGCCGCATTTCTTTTCCTGCGGCAGGTGTTAGGTTTGAAGATGGGCTTTGATGGGCTGAGAGTTGGATTATTTGAGTGGACCAACCTTAGATACCTTATTAATTGGATTTATTTTGTTGGGCTATTGTTGGAGATTTCATTTTATTTTAGACATATTGGATTTTGTATTTTCCTTGTAAGTCATTCGTCTATATGACTTGGTAATTTATTCTTTAAGGCTTTCGCTTGTAAAATTTTATTTGTATGTTCTGATATGACACCAGAATGTGACACTTCTACCCTTGTCGGGTTGGGGTGTTACAATTATGGTATCAGAGCTAAGGTTTCGTCTTTTGACCTTAGGATTGACCTGTGAGGACTGGGTAGACACTAGGCTTCCGTCTGTTATGATCTTTTCCGATTCCTTTTGATTGTCGTTCAGATCTGACTTCGATAATCTTTTGTCTTCACTGTTTTGCTCTTCTTCTCTTCGCATTTGATTTTATTATTTTGTCTTCGCACATCCGTTTGTCGATCGTTAGATGGAGACTACCGTGGAGCCGAAGACGATGGTGCCGAACCTGCGTTGCTGCAACAGTCTCTGAGCTGGAGAGGTTCGTGAAGCGGAAGCCACACCCGACTGCCGTGCTGCTGGAGACATCAGGATGTTGCTGGAGGAAGCAGGACGGATCAACCAAAGGCGTAAAGATGGAGACAAGATTCAACTGGTGGCTGAGGCGATTCATCTATTTCACATGATTGAGCGCGACCTATGTTACTCCGATTTGTTTGTCATGCGTTTGTGGCGGTTTGATATTTTGCTATGTGATTTTGATCGGCATTGCTCTTCTTTGATTTGTTCAGAACTCGGTTAAATGGTGAAGTTTTATCGTTTGGCATTTGTTAATATCTCAGCTTTTCTTTTGGATCGTCAGTAATGAGTCATGAGGAACTGTTTCGAGCAAGTTGGTGACCTTCTTCTTTGGTGTTATGGTAAGTTGGTTTGATGGTTATATGCTGTATGTATGTGGATCTGGTCTGCTTTGGTATGTTGCTTGCTATCTGTATGTTATGTTTTGTTGTGATATTGATTATATGGTTTGTCATGACCCGGGACAGAATATGATGACAATGAGGACTTGTTATGTGATGCAAGTATTATGACGCCTGATCAACGTGATAATACCGAGATCATATAATTTGAACTTATTGAAATCATAGGACATCTTGGGAAATGCCTGGGTTGGTACGTGAATGGAATATGACTTATATCCGTTATTTGACACTTCTCATGTTCGTTTAAAATTCTGTACCTCTTTGCGAAATTTCACCGACATCTGTTACGTATAAGATTTGTATGTTTTGGGACCGATATCGTTATGATCCGTGTGAGACTGTGAATTGCTACGTCAGCCCTAAGCCGGTACGTCTCTGGGTACCTCAGCGACTTCAATTTTCGAGGACGAAAATTTTCTTTTAGAGGGGAAGAGTTGTAAAACCCTGAAAATCAAAAACGTGTGAAAAGACCATCTTACCCCTCAAATGTATATTTTTATTTAATACGTAACATATGAAAAATACTTCGCGCTCATTTAAATACGTTTATAACCTAACTCGTAAATATGTAACTTGTACCAAGTAATAAAATCGACACACCTTACTAATACCACACGTTTTCCTTTTTGTACATGGACCGAAATTTTTTACAAATTATACACACTCATTAACCTACATCTAAAAGCCCATCTAATGTTGTAAATTGAAAAGAGAACTTGGGCTTGACCACCCCTTTTACTCGGCTGAAACCACCCCTATATTCCCATTTACATTTTTTTAACCTACATCTATGCCCCACAAATAAACGCATGAAACCCTAGAGGAAATAAAAATAAAGTGGCGGCATGTTCTTTTCTTCCTCCTTCCAGTCGAACATAAGAAAGCATCAAAGGGGCTGTGATTTTGGACTCTCGAAGCTGCTGTGGTCATGGCTCAAGGAGGCTGCTTGGGCTTGGTTCTGTCGTGGGTTTAGGTCACAAGGAGGGTGGCTTGTCTTGGCCTTCATTTTATTTGGTTCCTGTTTTTCTTTCACAGAATCACCTAAGGTAATCTACCAAACATCTCATTTCATCTTCCTTCTTGTTCTCCTTGATCTGTTGTCGTGGAGCTGTCCAAAGGCATGCATAAATGATACACTATATTATCACATAAAATGATATGAAGCAATGAACTTGACATACTCGACATGTGCATGCGTTTATAAATCTGTTTGACATCTTTTGATTTGACCATGCTCATGCCTTCTCTGATTTGTGTCGTGTGTATAGCCTCAAATGAATACATTTACAAGTTTAAATCTCTTCCACATCAAATGATAGAATACATGTACACGTGTAATCCCTTCTCATGAAAGTATAGAATTAATACATAAAAAACCATGATCTTAACCTCATGCACCTCGAATGGAATATGGACACATAATCGGTTGGCTGTGAATCTGATTGGACCTATCATACGCTCCACTTTTACATATTTAAATTATGTTTGTGACAAGCTAGAATTCATGTGTAACTTCACTTCGATTTAAATTGTGTCGACTAAAAATGTATAATGGATCTCGAATTAGTTCTTGTAGTCTTATAAAATGAATTTAGATATGTGGTATGGTCCGACTAAATTTTGACACCAAGGAGGGTCGCACATCACAATTGGGGTTGGATTTGATTTGTTTAAAAACGTAAATAGAAATCGATTTGACTTAAGGTTTTAAAAAGGATTTTGGTTCTAAATACAAGATAAGGGTTGATGGTAAATTATATAACTAAAAGGGTTATTCGTTAAACGGGTAAAGAAAGGGACCAAATGAGTAAAATAAGTAAATGTGATATATTTACACTCTAGTCCCTAAACTTGTGTAAATTGGCATAAATGAACCTTAAAGTCAAAATCACTTAATTAACCTAGTATGTCTTTAAATACATCATAAATGGCTAAAACTTGCTAATTATGGAAACCGGCTAATTTTGAAAACATGCCTAAAATAGAAAGTTACAAAGAGTGGTTACCTGCTAAAAATGAAAAGCCGTCTAAAATGAGTAATCTGATCTTAATAAGCGTTATCTAATTCATAGGTTCCTGACGGCGGGATTGATTCATCGTGTGACTTACGTTTCTATTTTGATTGCTTCGATTGAGGTACAGATATTCTATCCCTTTTCAGTAGGGATTTCTCATGACTTTCTGATCCTTTGACTTTACTCGCTTATGATATTCGTTGCTATATTTCCCTGCTATTGACCCATTGCTATTGACCCCTCTGTTACTGAACCTCGGTTATTGAACTACTGTTACTGAACCATTGCTTTTGACCTCTCTATTATTGGACCTCTGTTAATGAACTAATGTTACTAAATGTTTGATACTTGAACTGCTGCTACTGAACTTTGATATTGAACTGTTGCTATGAACCTTGAATGGTGAACTACTGATATTGAACCTCTGATTATTATGACTGATATATTGCTACACTGTGGACCTTGTCTGACCCTTCAGATTGATACCCGAGCCAAATACTGTTAACTAGTCATGGGGGTTCCATGACCGTGTCATTGATGCACCAATGGCATGACTCTAGTGTGGTTGAGTGATGTTCCACACCGTCCCTATACTGTATTGATTATGCGCGCTTCACTGTTATTGTTATGGCCACTAATATTTCTGCAGGGACGTATGGATGCATCCTAGATCTGTACTGTACTGTTACTGATATATATACTGTTATAGTGATGTGGTGCGTGTGTGCAATACACCCCCTCACGGTCTGGGAGCTAGCTACTCCACTGGTTACTGAGGTCTCCCCTCCTATTGTCTGGTATTCCGAGGTCACCCCTCCGAATACGATGGTTACTACTGATTACTGGGCTGCTATTGCCACTACTGATATTACTGTACTGTACTGTTGGCTCGGGATAGATGTCTGACAACCCTTACACTGTTGATATATTTATATTGTACCGTATGTTTACCCCAACGCACCATACTATGTATTGACTGCCCGTTACCCTGTACCCTTATGTGACTTATTCTTCTACCATTGCCACATACCGGGTTATTATATGTTTATTGGATTTGATGATGATATTCGTGCTTTATATGACTACTGATTACTCTGTATGATATGTATGTATGCGATATAAGATTTACCTGTTGTCATCTGATGATATGCTATCTTACTGTTATGTGATCCTTTGATTTGTCTGGTAACCGTGCTTGTGTGAAATCGATTGTTGATCTGTTTACCTTTTATACCTCGTTCGATTAATCTCGTAGACTATGACTATCTGCGGTATCCTCATCTGCTGGTTCTTGCCCTGCCATGTTTGCATTTCTGTTTATGCTACGTTTTGATTGGGTGAATGGTTCAGTTTGTGACGTCTGGATTGTTAATTCGTTTAGTTGCTCTGCTATGTCTTTAATACATTAATTAGAGTGTTCATACTGTATTCCCACTTGTTACGTGTGACTGCCATGTTTTGACTGCTATTATGATATTGGTTATGTTTTCGACTAAGGGTTTGACCTGTGTGAATTGCCATGCTCACTGATTAATTAATTGCTTCCGCTTTCTTGTAGATATCTGTTTAGCTTTTGTGTCTTCAGATTTTCCTGAATTGATGGTATGACATATATGTTGTGTAGATGCGACGCCTGCTATGTTTGCTTATGTTTCAGTTCTTATATGCCTGTTTGTATGTGCTTGTTATATGTCCTCAACACTTTGCTTTGCTTTGTTCTCCTTGTTATCTGTTCGTTTTGGATATCTGTATAATTGTGTTCTGCAGGATCCTCATTGACTCATTACTCTCATTTCGCTGCGACTTTGTTATCCGTTTCCTTTGTTTCATTTCGCACTTCAGATTTTATTTAGCTTTCGTTTTGTTATATCTGTTCACTGGGCTTTTTAAGCTCAGCCGCATTTCTTTTCCTGCGGCAGGTGTTAGGTTTGAAGATGGGCTTTGATGGGCTGAGAGTTGGATTATTTGAGTGGACCAACCTTAGATACCTTATTAATTGGATTTATTTTGTTGGGCTATTGTTGGAGATTTCATTTTATTTTAGACATATTGGATTTTGTATTTTCCTTGTAAGTCATTCGTCTATATGACTTGGTAATTTATTCTTTAAGGCTTTCGCTTGTAAAATTTTATTTGTATGTTCTGATATGACACCAGAATGTGACACTTCTACCCTTGTCGGGTTGGGGTGTTACAATGATTGTGACACCCTAGGCAAATCCCACATCGGCTGTGGCCTGGAGAGATGCTGGGCTCATAAGATAACATTCGCCTTATAATGACACAACGCGTTTTGTGGTCTACTGCGGGTGGAGTTCTTAGGAACTAGCAGTTAAGCGTGCTCATGTGAGAGTAGTACTGGCTTGGGTGACCTGCCGGGAAGTCTTCAAATGAGGCCACAAAAACAAAGCCGTGAGTCTGCGGGCAAAGCGGACAATATTGTGGTCAAAAAAAAAGGCGGGGTGTTACAAGTGGTATCAGAGCCACTCCTGAGCCGTTCGGGATGGTGGGGCAAACCTCATCGAGGACGATGAGTCCCTAAGGGGGGGTGATTGTGACACCCTAGGCAAATCCCACATCGGCTGTGGCCTGGAGAGATGCTGGGCTCATAAGATAACATTCGCCTTATAATGACACAACGCGTTTTGTGGTCTACTGCGGGTGGAGTTCTTAGGAACTAGCAGTTAAGCGTGCTCATGTGAGAGTAGTACTGGCTTGGGTGACCTGCCGGGAAGTCTTCAAATGAGGCCACAAAAACAAAGCCGTGAGTCTGCGGGCAAAGCGGACAATATTGTGGTCAAAAAAAAAGGCGGGGTGTTACAGAAAACAAAGAGAGAACTTTTTGCTTATCTTGAAATAATGAAGTGAATGAATGAGGTGATGTAGATAGTGTAAGTAAACAAATATATCAATTAAATATGTGCAAGTGTACTTTGAATGAAATAAAGATTTTCAACAACATTATCAAGGGGGGAGGGGGGTTTCGGCTGATTTTGGGGGAAAAGAGGGGGGAAGGTATGATGTAATTAATTTCTTGTCCCTTGGATTGAAAGTTTCTTAAGTGTATATATATATATATACATAATAATAATAATAATATGGGTATTATTATTTGGGTATTGAGGTAACTATAAATAAATCTTAGTGGAATAAAATAAAGTGTAATGAAGTCATAAAAATTATAAAAATGTATTTCTCACAAGTATTTAATATTTATCGTGTAGTTTTTACGAAAACTGTCGTAATTATATAATTTAACGATTTATATACAAAATAGATTTAAAACACTAGGTAACCTCAAAATATAGTTTTTATAAACTAAATGTAAGTATAAAATATATCGGGATCATTTTTGGAAGTAGTGGATTAAATGCTCAAAATAATAACTCACGCGATAACGTTTATTTAATATAAAATTTACGCGTTAAATGTGAAATGCAATGTCATGAATGAACTAACGTGATGCAAATGATGTTAATGAAATGTAGACTACACTTAGTCCATATGAAATGTTCGTGATGATATGATCATGAATTCGCCGCTAAACCATTAGTGGTTATGCGAATTTGGAACACGTAAACCTAGTTTACGATAAATGTTGAAATGGTGAAGCATGAATTGTTTTGAGAAATGACCTGAAATTGCGAGTTGTCACATTCGCCCATCCAAAAAGGAATTCAGTCCCTGAATTCAGTTCGTGTTAGTCTATCGAATTTTTGAGTTTGTGATGAATAACGAGGAGAGAAAACATGGAGAAGTGTCGTTACGGTTGTCGATGATTGAGAGCGTACAAAACATCATAGTACAGAAAATATCGGATGAATCTCTTATAAGTAACACTTTGAATTGGAACATGTGAAAATTTTGCTTGCACTAAGATTTATAAATAACCGCTCCCAACATAACGTGATCCCTCCAGAATTAGACATAGTTAGCTAGGCTATGCATAATTAAGGAACGATGACGTGACGTTCGGTTTAGTTGTTATAACTCTCAATGTTTACAAGGATTTAAACCGTGTCATTAAAATGGTCGATGAAGTAAAAAGAAGTAAAATTCTCGTAAGTAATAACAAATCGGAAAGAAAATAAAGTACGATAGATGAGAATATTTTACAACAAGTGGTTTAGCAAAAGTAGTACATCTTAAGTTATAAAGATTCGGATACGATGGAAAACATAAACTTAATACGACATAGTACATAAGGAAAATTAAGACTGTTAGTTTCCAAACTTCTTCAGTCTTCCGCGTTGTTGTGACCATGACGAGCTTCTCCTCCTCCTAACATGTATGCATTCCCATGAGCACCTTCAACTGGTTGACTTTGATTTTGAGGACATTGGTTCCGATAGTGTCCTTGTTCCCCACATCCGAAGCATGTGACTACGGCTTTGCCCTTACAGTCCTTGGCAAGGTGTCCTACTTTGTGACAGCTAAAACATATACCACATGGACCATTATGATGTAGCGTGCATTGGTGGCATCGCGGTAAGTTTCCTGCATAAGCTCTTCCCTTTGTTGGTGCAGCAACATAGACCCTGGCGACTTCTTGTCTTCTATTCTGTTGTTGATGATGGTTAGTGTTACGGTTTTGGTTGTTGTTGTTATAACCTCCTTGGTCATTTTTCCATTTTCTTTTGTTGTTGTTGATTTGGTTATCGTCGTTGTTGTTGTTGTTTTGGTTATTGTTGTAGTTGTTGTGGTTGTTGGTATTGTTGTTACGGTTGGTGTTGGTGATATTTCCTCTCTTTACTACTTGTGCCATAAGTTTCTGAGACAGTCGAATAGCTTCCTCAATCGTTTGCGGATCAAAGGAAGTCACATCACCTTGAATGATCTCGGGAAGTCCTTCAATGAAAGCCTCCAGTAGCTTCTCATTATCTGAAACCATAGATGGACATAACACGGCCAATTCTTGAAACCTTCGAATGTAAGTATCAATATCATACCCAATAGTTACCAACTCATAGAATTCGGTCTCCAACTTCTTCACCTCCGTACGCGGACAAAACTTCTTTGTTACCAAACCTTTGAATTGCTCCCAAGTGAGCTTGAAAGCATTCTCCATTCCCATCGGTTGAGCATATGAATTCCACCACGACAATGCTCCATCGAGTAGTGTACTTGTAGCAAACTTGACCTTACTATCATCCGGGCAATTACACAGCAAAAACACGGACTCCAATTTCTCGAACCATCGCACCATGGCAGTGGCTCCTTCAGTCCCTTTAAACTTGGTGGGATCTCCACTTTTGAAATCCTTATACGAACAGCTTTTAACTCCGGACCCTCCTGCATTTCCTGCAGCAGCAGCAAGCCTAGCGGCTTCAGCAGCAGCCGCGGCCTCAGCAGCAGCAGCCACCGTTTCCCTTTCAATCCTTAATGCCTCTGCTACACTATCCCTTACCAACTTTTGAATAGCCGCTTGGGTCATTACAGGTGTGGCTTTCTTCGGCGCCATATCTTCTTCAAAATAAAAGGAAAGGTGAGATGTAACAAAGTCCTATGTTAATAATAAGCGCTCTAAAGAGATGTGATAAGAGATGATAAGTTTGAGGTTATTTTTCAAAATGATCGACGGTTTCCCCAAAAGATGGGTTATGAGATGTTGTAAGTGCTCCAAATGTATAATGGTTTAGTGACTTAATGTGTGAATAAAGTGTAACTCGACATGTTAGTGGTGAAACAAAGGAGTGAGAGTGACTTCGCCCTATATAAAGGTTTATCTCGGCATTCGACGTTATCGGTGATGAGTCAATTGATGTAAAAATTATGATAGGGAATGACAAAGTATTCACCACATTAGAGTATGAGGAAAATGATAATGGGATGGGAATTTAAAGGCATCCATGTGACAATCGATATGAAATGAAAGTAATTAACTCGAAAAATGTACGTATAAATCGCATGCAAAGTGAACATGCACTTGTGATGAAATGATGAGATGCTATGATGATGTAGTTATAGTCTAGGGTCAATGATGCAACCTAGTTCTCTATAACCGAAGCTCTGATGCCAATCTGTCACACCCCCAAATTACCTGTTTTGCAGCGGAATGGAATTCCTGGGGATTGACTGTCATAGCATCACAATCACAGTTATATTGAACGACCTAAAGTGTCGTTTGGAAAATACATCATTTGATTTAATAAAACAATCAGAGTTACAAAGATAGGTCCCAAATGAAAGTTACTATGCACGGAAAATAAGTTTAGTACAAGTCAAACGATGTTTTTAAAGTTCATAAAACCCAAGTGAGACGCGTCGTCACCGCGACTCCATGATGTGTCCAAATGCATGCCATGAATTGTATGCCTTAGATACCTGAGATAAAAACATGCTAAAAGTGTCAACACAAAGGTTGAGTGAGTTCATAGAGTTTGTTTTGAAATGTAAAGCCTTCCAAAATCGTTTATGCAGCAAAGGCATTGTAAATCCACCCAGTTCCAAGTTCCGCCCATACAAAACTTGCAACCTGTGTATTCACAACCCACTGCCAAAATGTGTATAGTTTATGTTCAAACCCATGATGTCAAATGAATTCACAATAGTACCTAACTCGACGTAGAACGATAGCACTTAATCAATAAAACTAATCTTAATGTATCAGTAGTCAACTGATTTAGAACGTTATACGACGATGTATCAGTAGTCAACTGATATAGAACTTTATACGACGATGTATCAGTAGTCAACTGATTTGGAACGTTATACGACGATGTATCAGTAGTCAACTGATTTAGAACGTTATACGACGTAGAACTATAGCACGCAAACAAGAACAATTGATATAGTATAACATTTGATTTAGAAACAATGGTGATCATGATAGAGTTTAGCCTTAAAAATCTAAAGTACTTGTAAAAAAAAATAAATGAGCATGTATCTCCCCCAAAAGTAATTCAAAACAATTAAAAGAGTAGGGGCTATGACTCACTTGATAAACTGGTGTGATGACAAGAGTGAGTACACTGAGGTATAGCGTGATACGTTAATCTGGACCTATTACGAATGATATGATATGTAATGAGTTATGATGTAATGATATGCATGCATTTCGTATGTTATTTATACCATTTGTGAGTTTTGAAAATGATACTTATCGTCGAAAAAATACTATTTTGACGTCTTGACCAATCTTAAATCACTTTACAAGTTTTTACGTCAAAATGTCATCCTACAAAGGTTTCGTAATGATTTATAGTGAAATTATCACTTTTCGTCGTAAAACAATGTCGTCGGAAATTTCTTGAAAGTGACAAAAATGGCTTCGAAAAACTAGTCGTAAAATGGTGTACGTCGAACGTTAGGGAACGAACTCGACGAATTTGGAAAGTTTGTATCAAAATATAGAAGTTTCAGTTCAGGAGTTTTCGACATAAAGGTCTCGAACATAAAGATAATAAGGGTTAAAGATGGTGATTTTATCTAATTGTTGTGTAAAAAGTGAGTTTCGGCCAAGTTTAAGCATCCGTAAATAATTTATTAAAACTCCGCTATACAAATGGTTGGTCGTTTTGAAAAATATGCTTGGTGATCTTGATTTTACTAGAAGACATTTCGTTTCAAAAAGTTCTACATCATAGTTAAAAACAGCCGTCAACATGGTCATTTTAGTTACCGTAACACTTATCTCGTAAAAATAATATAGTTTTTCTAAAAATAATAGTTACGGCAAGTTTATGAAAACGTGCATATCTTAGTCGTTTCAAATCCGTTTTCTACATATTATATGTCCTTAGCTTCGTATCAAAGTATACTAATATATTTTTGACAAGTCGAAATAATTTATGAAGCTTAAGGCTCGTTTTTGACTCGAATAAAGTAAAAATAACTTGCTGAAATTTCTGAAAAATATATATTTCGTCGTCAACTTGAAAAATTCATAACTTCTTCGTTATAACTCCGTTTTAATCCGTTCAAGCGGCCACGGATTTTTATAAAGTATATTTTCTAAATATCAAGGCCAAAATTTCGTGCCTACTGTCGGATTTTCCAGAAAAATAAAATAAGGACAGAACACATTTTATAACTTATCGAAAATAGTTTTTCTCGTACTAAACCTATTCCAATCCCTTCAAATCAACTCCAAAGCTAATCTAATCCTACCATACACCTTCTTAGGGTGTCATGGGTTCCTAAACATCATCAAGACCAATACATACCAAGGGAATAATTATAGGATGACTTTATATATATATATAACTCTAAAAATCATGTAAAAATGGTATAAATCAACATAAGTCATGCATGCTTGTTCCAACAATGAAGAGATACTTATGAAATGAAAAGGAAAGATGAAAAATATAAATGATATGCTTACAAGTTGATATGATGAGGTGCAAAGAACAAGGTTAGCCTAAACACCCTAGGTTTTTATTTCAAAACCTTATTAAGAGTGTTATCTAGATTGTGTTTATGCTTGAACTTGGAAAAAATTTTGTGATCCCTTTGAGCTCCTTCTATGGCCGGTTTTGAGAGGGGAGAAAACAAAGAGAGAACTTTTTGCTTATCTTGAAATAATGAAGTGAATGAATGAGGTGATGTAGATAGTGTAAGTAAACAAATATATCAATTAAATATGTGCAAGTGTACTTTGAATGAAATAAAGATTTTCAACAACATTATCAAGGGGGGAGGGGGGTTTCGGCTGATTTTGGGGGAAAAGAGGGGGGAAGGTATGATGTAATTAATTTCTTGTCCCTTGGATTGAAAGTTTCTTAAGTGTATATATATATATACATAATAATAATAATAATATGGGTATTATTATTTGGGTATTGAGGTAACTATAAATAAATCTTAGTGGAATAAAATAAAGTGTAATGAAGTCATAAAAATTATAAAAATGTATTTCTCACAAGTATTTAATATTTATCGTGTAGTTTTTACGAAAACTGTCATAATTATATAATTTAACGATTTATATACAAAATAGATTTAAAACACTAGGTAACCTCAAAATATAGTTTTTATAAACTAAATGTAAGTATAAAATATGTCGGGATCATTTTTGGAAGTAGTGGATTAAATGCTCAAAATAATAACTCACGCGATAACGTTTATTTAATATAAAATTTACGCGTTAAATGTGAAATGCAATGTCATGAATGAACTAACGTGATGCAAATGATGTTAATGAAATGTAGACTACACTTAGTCCATATGAAATGTTCGTGATGATATGATCATGAATTCGCCGCTAAACCATTAATGGTTATGCGAATTTGGAACACGTAAACCTAGTTTACGATAAATGTTGAAATGGTGAAGCATGAATTGTTTTGAGAAATGACCTGAAATTGCGAGTTGTCACATTAGCTTTTTGATTTTCCAAGGTGAGAGCGTTAATTTGTTTTTTATGTTCATGTTTCAGTTGTTCTATTTCAGACAACAAAGCATTCTTCGAAGCGGCTAGATCACGCATCTGTCTCTCTAAATATTTTTCGTTTTGATGAGATTTAGTAAAGGCTGCTTCAAAACCTTTTTCACATTTTTCTTGAGTTTTGAAAAAGTTGAGTTGCTTTTGTAAACATTCAAAATCCTTGGTTAACAGTGCATTTTTACTTTTTAAGTCCTGATTAATTGCACGACATTCCTCCACTATGGTTTGTTGGTCTTGTATTAAACGAGCAAAATCTGGATGAGGCAAAAGTTCGGTGTGTTCAACGTGAGTTACAACATGAGGTCATCTTGATCGTCAAATGTAACTACGGGGTCTAATAGAAAATCGTCGGAATGAGGTGTGGATGACTCATTTTGAACATTCTGAGCCTTTCCGGATTCAGATGTTGGCGGAGATATTAGATCAGAGATAAATATGGTTTGTTCGGGTACCTGAGACAAGCCATCAGTGTCATACACTGGGCCTGTGTCACTCATGTGTAACTCATGCATATTAGCCATCAACATAACAGCTGCATTGGCCTGTAAGTCCTCCATATCATCATCTGAGTCTACATCTGCCATAAAGCTGTGTTCTTTGTCTGTGAGAGTTCCACCAGCTTCATCTTTAAGAGCCAAAAGAAGAGCCTCTTTGTGATAAGTACCGCCCCTAGTCCTCGGCTTTGGGCATGCATTAGCCAGGTGTCCCTTCTCATTGCAGTTGTAGCATCGAAGACCATTCAACCCATTCTGAGCATTTCCCTGTTCCACCACTTGAGCTCTGTTGTTATTCCTACCCATAGCATTAAACCCTTGACCACCGCCCATCTGACGACCATAACCACGATTCTGGACTTCAACTCGTCCATTGTTCACAACAGCTTGATTCCGTGTGTTAGATGAGGAACGAATACGATTGTTTGATTTGTTGGTATAACGGCTAAAAGCATTAGCAATCATAACAAATCCTTGTTGCAATGCTTCGAACGGGATCAGATTCCTCATTAGCCACTGACAAATGCTTGAGCATTGTTGTTGTTGTATGGAACCAATTGATTATGTTGAGATTGCTGTGATTGATCATTTGGTGTGATAGTGGCAGTTGGTTGAGTTGCTGGTTGAGGAGGATAACTGTTTTGAGCATACAAGGCAAGTTGTTGATTTTCCGGATGTGAAGGTGAAGCAATTTGAGCACGGAGAATCCTTTCCCTATCAACTTCCTTTTCATGAGGCTTCAAGTAATCGTACAACAATCCGTATGTAGAATGATGCATGTTCTTTGCTTGCGAAGAAAAATGACATACTTCTCCCATTCAGGACCAAGACTACTCAGGAACTTAGTATTAACTGCAATTCTTGGCATGATGATGTTGTGTTTATCCAAATCATTGATGATGTCTGAGAATCGATGATGATAAGACTCTAGTGTCTCTCCAGGTTCAATCAAGAAGTGTTCATAAGCCAAGTAAATTTTGGATTCCATATCCTCCTGATTGAGTGCAGATCCTTCCATAAGTAGATGAATGTGTTCCCACATTGCCTTTGCAGTCTTTTGAGCATCAACACTTCGAAGAATTGGGTTTGGTAATCCTAAAAGGATATATTGCATTGCAAGCTCATCAGCTTCATAGTGTAGAAGTTCTTCTGGATTCAGGTCTGCAACAGTAGCAATGTTTGATTGTTCATCCCTTGGTGGATTAGCATTTGGATCTCCGGGTACAATGACAGTAGGCATCTGAAATGGACCTTCCAAGATAACCTTCTTTAAGAACTTTCCATGTGGCTTCTTTAGATCACAAAACCTAAAGAACCGAATTACCCATTGATCGTAGTTTCCTGGAGTGAGCATTGGAGTTCTATCAAGTGATCCAGCCTCATGAATTGATTGTTGGCTGCTTAAAGCTTCACACATCTTTGCAAACCAAGTGGGTTCCTTCATAGTGTTCCTTGATGGATGTTGATTGAAATCGTTAGTGTAGGGTTGAACTTGAAGACTTAGTGGTGTTTGAACCATTTGTAGTGGAGGAATTGCTCCAACTTGTGGAGTATGTTGTTGATTAAATTGTTGTTGATAAATTGCTTGTTGCTGATTCCATTGTTAATGTTGTGGACTTAGTTGTTGTTGTCGTTGAGAATAAGTGTAAGGGAAATAGTTAGAGTATGGTGGTTGTGACATGTTGAAAACTTGTGTTGGTAAAATGGATCTTTGTAGTCGAATGAACCTTTGTTGATGAAGTATCCTTAGGCGTAGAAATGACATTAAACCAAGTAACACTTATGCGTAAAAACACCAAAGTTACGCGTAACAGCAATAGTTACGCGTTGGTTTAGCTTACGCGTAAGCAAGGAAAGAACACTAAAGTTATGCGTAAAACAAGAAGTTAGGCGTAGAAAACTTAGGTGTAGGATTACCTTAGGCGTAAGACGAGGCTTAGGCGTAAGATGAATCTTATGCGTAGGATGTTCTACGCATAAGCTTTATGCTTATGCGTAATTTTAGGGTTTTATCCTAAGTGATCTTTTACACTATCACAGTGCAAAAGATATCCAAAGTCGACGTATTTTCAGGCTTATCCAAGCAAGAAAACACGGAGTAAACCACGAAACTGAAGATCAAACCAAGGAGTGAGTTACGCGTAAGTTTAGGGTGTCACTTACGCGTAGGATTACTCGTAAAGTAACTTTAGCCCAAAGATGTTTCTAAACCATATTTTTGTGATGAGAAAGCTTCAATATCACCAAAATAACTTAAAAGTGTGAAACTTGATGAACCAAAATGTCTAAAACAGTTATGCGTAGACAGAAACCCTCGTTAAAAACCAATCTCAAAAACGTTTAGCCACGCGTAAAGTTTGAAACTTTTTGCCAAAAACAGTTATTTTAACACCTTAAAACATTGAAAGTACAAGAATCTTGGATTCAAACGTGTAAAAATTGTGTTTTTAAGCGAACCAAAATATCAAACCACGCACGTATGTTCTACGCGTAGGACCAAAAAACCCACTTCAAGAAACAATACGTTGACCCAACTATTAGGCGATTGATACCACTGTTAGGTCACTAGTTTTACAACACAAGCATCAAGAGAAGAGATAGAGAGGCGGATGAACAATAAACCAAACACACACATACGATATAATGATACGGTTATGCGTAGAGATATGTGAAAGAGATAAATTGAACAACCAACCCTCAAGTGAGGGATATTACATATTATTTATAGGAGGGAAGCTAGGGCAACACTTCCTAGTCCCTTCCTTTCTCCTATGGGCTTGGGCCTAAGCTCATGGGCCTTCTACATAAGCTTAAGCTAATAACAAACATAAAGGCCATAATTAAGCTAACTATTACATATGAATTACTAACACTTGATTTAGGTTTAGGAGTGATTCCAACAATCTCCCCCTAAGTGTTGGTGATGAATGAATATGAACGGTGAAGGCGTTGATGTAATAGTAGCTTTGACGTCTTCTGACATTCTTCTTTTTTGTGAGAAGAATTGCCTTGATTTGAACAATCTCCCCAGTGTAGAGAAATTGTTTTCTTTAAACAGTTTTGCTTTGACGTCATCTTTTAACTTTGTTCTTTGATCATTGTTCTTTGTGATGGTAGTGATAGTATGTTGTAGTTGTCTGCATCAAGTCTGCCTCAGGTCTGCTTCGCTGCTACAGTGTCTCCACGTCATTCTTCAACATGCTCACACGCTCTTTAACGTTTTGATAACCGTGCTGACGAAGTTCTTTAAGTCTTTAACTTTGTAGATTCTTTGAATTGACGAAGAATCATTCTGACTTTTGTGTTGCTTTTGGATAGAACTTCCATTAGAGATGATGTTGTCATGAGCATGTGAAGAATCTGCACGATTGTTCCGCTCCAGAGCTTCCATAAGAAGTAAACATGAAAACGGTTAGTAATAAGCGGATTCCGGCACTTACAAGTTTGAACTTCGAGAGTGTTAACAACATAGTGTGAAAACACAACTCTAATTCTTACAAAAGCCGTTCCTGAACTGGAGTCCCACAAGTGAGATAACACGATGTACCGAAGTACATCTACAGTTCAGATGAGTCGCTGAGGTACACCGAAGCATCACCTCACGACTGTAGACCGTTTGAGACACACTAAGCGTAATCCACGGGGAGTTACCGAAGTGACCTGCTGTCGGGGCTGTTTGATGTTGACCCTGGCAGGAGTTTCCATTTAATCACTGAGGATCACAGTTGTGAACCTCTCATAAATGTTCTCGACAGATTGCTAAGATCTGTGAAGGACTCGATAACGTACCACTGATGTTCTTATTGTTGAACACCAAGTGATGAAATGTCAAGTGTACCTAAGAGATCTTTTGATGAATCTCGTGGCTCTAGACTCAATAGTGCGTTTTGGTTTTCCTGAGCGGAGACTAGGGAGAGGGTCTCATTCTTCAATACCAGCGATCTCTAAGAGAAAGCCAATAGTTTACGTAGGGTTCCCTGTGAACCTCATCAAGTTTTCCCTTTCCCTAATCATCTGCAGCTTGGCATCATCATATTAGGCAGACCATCTGTTAGGTCACTAGTTTTACAACACAAGCATCAAGAGAAGAGATAGAGAGGCGGATGAACAATAAATCAAACACACACACGATATAATGATACGGTTATGCGTAGAGATATGTGAAAGAGATAAATTGAACAACCAAACCTCAAGTGAGGGTTATTACATAGTATTTGTAGGAGGGAAGCTAGGGCAACACTTCCTAGTCCCTTCCTTTCTCCTATGGGCTTGGGCCTAAGCTCATGGGCCTTCTACATAAGCTTAAGCCAATAACAAACATAAAGGCCATAATTAAGCTAACTATTACATATGAATTACTAACACTTGATTTAGGTTTAGGAGTGATTCCAACACCATCAACATATTATGATAAACAAATAAGGCTAAATACATAACAGCGACCATTTGTAGACCATTAACATATTATGTACAGACCATGTATAAAGGGCCTAAGTGTAACACCACCAAAATTTGTATAGCGGTAGCACACGGGGTGCTACTCAATTGGTATACACAACACAAGATAATAAAGAACGGAATACATACTACGTTTAAGTTTCATTAATTATTAAAGAGTTTTACATTTACTATCAGGTGAGGAAAATATGGCCCATATGTTTTAGTTGTTCCATAAAATAAGTCATAGTTTATGTAAAAACACTTCGGCAGATAGTCTATGACCCTTGCCTTGCCATTACCTTTCCTGCAGATTAAATATCTGAGAAAAACATGCTAAAAGTCAGTAAAAAGCTGGTGAGTTCAAAAGTCAGCAAAACAATTGTGGAACGTGTTACGCTAATACTAAGTTCATGCAACCGAAGCTTAACCATAGTGTGCATGCTTTAGAAGCATGTAAAATAAAGGCCTTGCAAGTGTTTAAATCCCAAAACACTTGAATCTCGACATGATATACATCTGGTTTCCTATCCGGTCAACCCGAATGGGGGAGTCACCCCTAATAGATCTATTTATAGCATTCGCGCTTCCCAGGAGGAATTAACGGTTCGGGAGTTTAGCCAATAAGAGGATTTAAGTGCTTAGGCTACTCTACGTAACAGTTTAAATAAACATAAGTTTTCAGTTGGTTCATAAGAGTGTTTTGCATGTTTCTCACCCCAAAGTTTATGAAACAGTTTATCAGATAAAAGTGGGGCTATAAACTCACATCAACAATAAGCAGTCTGAAGTGACCAAATCAAATAGTAATAGTGGGCGGCTCTGATACGCAACCTAAATTAGTACGACAAGTTTAGTCTTTATGTCATGTTTAAGACTTGGCAAAGTTTACGAATTTTATAAGTTTTAAAATATTTGTGTTGTTGTTGCTTGTGTGGCATCGATTAAGTTTGAAAATAGTTTTTCAAAGGTTTGTGTGTTTTAGCGTATGGAAATATAAAATGGAAAGAATATCGAGGATGAACAAGGCTTCAGTTTGATGCTAACCGAATAACGATGTACGAAAAAACGAGTACCTATATTATAAGACGTTATCGGATTAAGTGATTATCATGAATGAGAGGGATATATATTAAGTGTACATATTCTTATGTCATTTTACATAAATGTATTTATTTTCGAGGAAATTATATTTACAACTCGTACTAGCAAAAATACAATGTAAGTTTTCAATAAATACAATTCATTTGTAAAGTGTAAAATGATAAATATGTTTATCGAAAATTTGGAATGACACAAGTGTATATCTTTTTTGTTTGTGGTGTTAAATGTCGAAAAGTTACGTATTTTATTTTTTCAAGTTTAAATATTCGACTTGATATTTGAAATGTATGTTTACAAGTATATATTCGTATAGTTAGAAGTGTGAAAATATTTTAATTAATCTACTAGTAGTGATGGTAAACTCATTTATTTAATTTATTTTTGAAACTTTGCTTACGGTAAGCTTGTTTCGTGCGTCATATCGATGTTAATGCTATCGATGTTTTGTGTCGCGTTGCAATTGGAATGAGTCGTGTACAATGATATTTCGTGTGAAATGAATTGATACAAGATGGAAGGCAAGTCGAATGAGACGGAATTTGAGTCAAAGGAAAACTCGAGAAGAGATGCGTATAACGCCCCACGTGGGCTGATTACACCAAACGGACCTTTATCATTACTGGGCTTCGTCCCGGTTTACACATACACTCAACTAAAATTTTGGGTTGGTCCTGGTACTCAGCAAAAACCAAACGCACCCTTTAAGCCCTTATAGGCTTCGCAGCCCAGCTGCGACCCAACAACAACACACTCCCTTGGAATGGGCTTAGCGTCCACATAAAATTTAACATATACAAAATCTGTTGGAGTAGTTTTGACGCGAGGGAAGTTAAACAAAACTCAAGTACAAAATTGAAAACCAAACATGCACATAACAGGACTCTTACAAGTCTTCCTCGAGGTCTAATGATAGACAATGTGGTAACACCCTCGGGGTGTCTTGGGGAGACTCAAAGTAATTAAAAATACAAGCAAACGCACCCTTGGTAATACAAATTGACGTGAAACATTTAACCTCTTGGGTTGCTTGTATACCAAAAATAACATACAGGCACATATGCTAAGTAGTAAATAATTTTCTGATATCGGGAAGTGAAAACCCTAAATGTTCTCTCGGCGATTATGACGATCTACCCAAAATTCATTCCAATCCGTCAAATCCTATGCAACTTGATTTAAAACCTCTACTAAGAATTTGTTATTGCTTTGAATCTTTGATTTCATAAGCGTTAAAGAATTTTTTATTGGGTTTTTTTTTGTCTTTTTGCATTAGGATTCCATTTTTTATTTAGGTCTCGTTATTCTTGCTTGGTTTCCTATGATTGCGCATTAATTGATATATGTATTACGTAGGTATTATGGAGGTCGGTTAGGCTGCATTTAATTTGTATCTAAACCCTACTTTAGGGTTTCATTTTTATTTCTTCATCCTATCGTCTAGTTTCTGGTTTTTTTAGTTTTGGTTCATGGGTACGAGAGTTACGGATACTGGTAAATCTAAGGGTGTGGGAGAGGACATAAGCTTGATTTTGAACAACTTTACTTCTAAGATGGAAAGCATGGAAGGTCGAAATAATGTTGATGCAAATGTTCTTGGTGCTGGTGATGAACTTTCAGGTATCGCTGCTAATGATGATTCTGTTCAGAATTCGCATCAACCTATTGAACCTCTATCGTATGCTTCATTAATCAACAAGGATTCTAAGAAGAAAAAAGTTAATTTTTGTGCTATGACTAATGAAGAGGCTGTTGATAAGGCGGACATTACTACACCATTGGACTCTGTAGAGGAGGTTAGGCACATGTTCGCGAATACCATCTATGGGTATTTTCTTGGTAAGCGTTTGGCATTTCCTTTAGTTGAGAACTATGTCAAGAACACATGGACGAAGTATGGAATAACTAAGGTTATGTTAAACAACGGGTTTTTCTTTTTTAACTTTACTTCTAAAATAGGTATGGAGCAAGTATTAGAGAACGGTCCATGGTTTATTCGTACAATACCTCTTATTTTGAAGACTTAGATGCCTACTACTACGTTAAGGAAGGAGGAAATAACAAATGTTCCTGTCTGGGTTAAGCTCCATAATATATTAGTGGTTGCATTTACAGAAATTGGTTTAAGTCTGATCGCCACAAAATTAGGGAGGCCAATTATGTTGGATGCTTATACGGCTAACACGTGTCTTGAATCTTGGGGTCGTAACACATATGCTCGAGCTCTTATTGAAGTATCGTCACAACAAGCACTTTTGGATTCTTTGGTGATTGCGGTCCCCCTAGTTGATAAGCCTGGCCACTCGCTGGTTACTATTAACATCGAATATGAATGGAAGCCGCCTCATTGTAATACGTGCAAAGTATTTGGTCATATGCATGAGCAGTGTCCTCTTCAGGTTAAGAAGGATAATCCAATTAATACTGAGATGAATGACGGGTTTATTGAAGTTACTCGTAAGGGAGGTAAAGGAAAACAAATACCGGAGTTCGTTTAACTAAGCCAAAACCCAGTTTCTATCGAGCCAAAACTAAGCCATATGATGCTTCTACATCAAGTAATAATGGGAAGTCGGCTAAAGAGTCTAAGAATAGTTCAAATGGGAAGTCGGCTGAGGTTTTGAATGGTAGTTCTAATAATAAGGGTAATGATAACCCTAAGGATTCGCAACAGCAAGCTCATAGTTCTAAGGCTTCTAAGGTTAGCATGAAGGATGATGTCAATCTTATTTATTTAAAGAATTCCTTTTCATCTCTTCAACAGGAAGAAGTTGTGTTTGGTGAAAGTACTTCGAGTATTCCTCCCCCCTCTACTTTGGCCAACACATCTAATAGGGTGAAGGAGGGAAATAAGGTGGGTAACCCCTTTTCTAAGGTGGGAAATGTGATTGTTTCTGATAGTGAGGATGATGAAGTTCTTGATGATCGAAACGAGACTAATTATTTTGGTGGTGGAGGGAACGTGAAGGGTCTTTTGGAGAAACAGAAAGAGGATACGGGTGACAACAATACTTATGAAGATGATTACTTTGATGATTGTGGTCTCTCTATGGCCCAATTAAAAGCTGCTGGCATCCATGACATTAGACTTGGATAGGTTGTTCTTCATTTGTTTTGCATAAAGTTTCGTGTGTCTTTTTTTATGTTAGTTTAGATTTGGTGTTCCAGTCTATATTTGTAGCTAGTTAATCGTTTGTGGCCTGTCATAAATGATCTAGTGGTTGTTCAAGCGGTTGCTTGAGGTTAATGTGGTACTTTAGCCGCATTCCATTGTACTTAACATTTTTTTTAGTAATATATTTTACCGGGTGGAAGGCCCTTTTACCCAAAAAAACATACAGGCATAAATAACAATTTGCCTAGTGATTATAGTAGCCCGGTACTACCCGTGACTCATCACCCTTATGGTTACAGGGTTGTACAGGTTGACATGAGGGCAAGCAAAACGACTCTACTAGCGGGTTAATCCCTAACCAAGGCCACAACAATCAAAATAAACAACACTCTCGGGCGTGTTTTCCCATTCCTGCCAAGGCATTTACAAGGACCAAAGGAACAAGCCAACTTAAGGTACTAGGAAATTAAACCGAGACTAAACAGAACGAGTTACATCCTAAGCTAGTAATCGCCATAAGCCGCATAAGCTAGAGGTTAAGTCGAAACCAAGATGTATCAATAAGCTAAAGTATAGTTCGAAAACCAAATTAAGCCAAATAACAAGTTTTCATTATCATGTTTCCTTGTTTTACCACACTTAATCAACAACAACAACATTTAATTAAGAAACTAACCAATTCAAATCCTACATAAATTGGTGTTATATGATCGGTTCCAAAAAAAAAAAGAAAACCATAGCATCTTAACAAAATTAAATAAATCGACAAGGTGTTAATCACAAGAAGTAGGTAACATCCTTACAAAGATGGTGGTGAGTCGAATGGTGATGAGAACCAAGCAAGAACACAAGTGCACACGAACAATCTTGAACCACAAATCGATTATATTGAACAAATTACACCTCAATTTGACTAGTTACAACACGAATTAACAAAACCCTAATTTCTTTTGCGATTGTGTGTGGAAGTGAAGATAACCTGTGAGAATCGTTCATTTTTATAGTAGGAATCATAGAATTGACAACCCTAGGTTTCTTGACCTCGTTTAAAAGATGTCTCCTATTATTGGCACTTGGCCCTCTCCACAGCCACATCTCCAAGGATATCTTGTGATAGCTATGGTGGTAGACTTCCATTTGAAGGATGATGACAATGATGGTTTTGTGTTTGACTCACAAAAGAGAAATAACACTACCATTATTGTGTTTACTCGTGTGGGAGAGGCAAAAAAGAACAACAGAAGAGAGAGAAGAACGGATAGGGTAGGAAAAGGAGGTGTTGTGTGTGTAAGTGGGAAAAATTTTATCCTTTTGTTTTATTGTATTATACAGTACAGTTTGTACCCCATGTTCTGTCAAAACTCTGCGTTAACATACCTTCTCGGTACCCGCAAATGATAAAATTATATTTTCAAAAATATTTTCGTAAGCATAATAATATGGTATCGTTATTAAGTAGAAATTAAATTATAACAGTTTTCCATTACTAAGTTAGTGTCGGTATGCGTGCGGTGCCGTGTTTTTCTGAAACTATGAGATAACCTCTCGTTTTTGTTCGTAAATCATCAGTAAATATTGAAAAGTGATCATTTCACTTATTTCAATATAAAATATCAACTCTGTGTGTTCATACGTTCTGCAGTGTGTGGGATAACCTCCCAAAATAGCAATTTAAACTTACGTAAGTTTAAAATTATAAATTTGGCAATAATAAATTCGTATTTATTATTAAAATAATTAGTGGAAAATTCCCATGTGTCACAGCCTCCTCGCCTTAGAAGGAAAGCCATCCTCGGCTTTCACTTAGAATTACCCGATAGAGTTCAAGGAAACGGAAAATATTTACGCTTGTTATCATTTTCTTGTTCACAGTGTCGTTGGAACCTTCTCAAGAGTCCCAACAGACCTTAACGATAGAAATTCGACTATACCCTAGTCTTTGACCTCACGGTCAATGATTTCAGGTGGCTCTTTAATAGAGTTTCGTACTTTTATCAATTCGGATTTTTCTCCAGAGGAGTTACAAACTCCTTGTTGGAAAAACATTTCTCAGTGGTCTCCCATACTAGTTTAAGACCAGTTAGTTGACTTATATTGATTTCCGCCCTAAACACAAATGATCTGCACTTTTAAACATAAAGTGCCTTATTCAGTGCGGCTTGACTGCTAGACGGTAGTTGTCATTCTATGAGAACTTGGCTAACGGTAGTTGTCTATCCCAACCATTTCAGAAGTCAGCAATACATGCTCTTAGCATATCTTTCAAGGCTTGGCTGATCTTTCCATTTTGACCCTTAGTCTATGGATGGTAGGCAGTACTCATATCGAAGTTTTTACCTAAGATGTTCTGAAGTGTCCTCCAAGAGTGTGAGAAAATCTGTTATCTCTACTGAAGGCGACGGAAATCAAAACATAATGTCTTGTTACGATTAATTCCACGTATAGACGCGCAAGTTTGTTTATATTTTCACTCTCCTTGGTGGAAAGGTGGTCAAATGTGATGAGAAAATTAATGACTACGCAAACGGTGTCAGAATTGCGTAATGTCTCTAGTACTCGGAATGAAGTTTAGGATTATGTGTTTCCACTTTTGTTGGAAATTTCTAGTTGTACCAGTAGACATTGAAGGTTTTTGGGTGTTTAGCTTTAACCTTCAAACAGGTTCACAACCTTCTGACATAAGCTGCAATGTCAGGCCTCTTTTTTGGCCACTAGTATGGATTTTACCAATCAAGTTACATCTTTTCAGATCCTATGTGAATGGAGTTCTTGGATTTTGTGAGATTTGTGCATTACAGAATTTCATATCCCTAACTCATGTCCGTGAACTGCATTATTCGATCTAGTCTCCCTACATGACCAATTATGGTATACTGTAGATTCCTTTCTCGGTCGAATATATAGAACATGAAATCAGTAAAGTGAAAGAGCCTGCACAATATATAGAACTAGCCTTTTTCAATTTTCTTGTGTATTTAGTAGCACATGCAGTCAGTAGACAAATAAATTTCGTTGGTTTTTTTTCAGAGATCGTCTTGACAGTTCTTGTAGACCATTTGTCCTATTTAGCAGAACCTAACATGTGAAAGGACGCTTAATAGGCACAACTGACCCTACAACAACTTAGAGATGAATGTCATACAGAAGTATGTTGATGGTATCATATTAGGCCAACATTTTTTCCGATTGATACTTTAAGCATGTAAACCTGGTGAAAGTTCCTTAGATCCATTAGTAAGTTCTTTCCTGCTATTCTTGATATAAAGCATCTATTGATTAGTGTATCAATGTATAGCTGATTAAAGAGATAAACCATACTATTGATTAGTGTACAATAAATATTTCTAACTAAGCTGTAAAAATAATAAGTCAGAGATTATACAAATCAAGCGTAGCTATGGTGCAATTAGGTTGCCGAATCTGAAACTTCTTTGTGAAAAACACATTGACAAAGTATCAAAGGTGGATGAACAGAGACTATGGCAACTTAGTAATTGTCGACCTTTGTCTCTGACCACCCATCTTTGATATTCCATCTATTTTTTATGGTTTAAACTGCCTCCATAGCATGCAATAAAAATCGTACTGCCTGCGCCAAAGGTGGTAGTTTAAGCCTGCAAATTAAAGATATCATAAATATACAGATACAAATACAGAAATTGGATATATATGTATGGCATTGCAAGCACAATTAGTACCTATTTGTTATGTCTCACATTTCTGTAATAACACGGAAAATGAACTGAGGCACAGTAACACATAAAGTCTAGGGCTAAAAATATGGTAATTGAAGATCCAAGCTCTTTTTCACATAGATATTAGTGTTCTTTATTTGCATATAGACATTTGATGTTAGATGTCAATTACAGTCTAGGTTCTATTACAGCCAAGGGTGAATATGGATGGCAAAAATTGCGAAATCTGTATAAGGCTTTATTGGAATTCCTAACAGAGTTAGGATTACAATGAATGTTATATCGGTTTCTCTCTTTTTTGTATTCGATTTTCGGCTAACCATTACAACATAATGTACTCGAAAGCAGCCTTGTATAGAGATAGCAGAGAAGGAAAAAGAGGATACGGCAAAAACATTTGTACCAAATATATTTCTATCGATTATACTTTATGAATGATACTGGTGCATACACTTACCATATAAATTACGTACGTTCCTTCAGTAAGACTATCATGTACAAAAAAGTAATTACAAATAAGATGTAAAATAATAAGTTAAAATTATATATACTGACAGAAGGCACCGTGCAATTAGGTGTTCGAATATCAAACTCCTTTGTCACAAAAATATTGACAAAGTATCAAAGCTTGATGAATAGAGACCATGGAAACTTAGTAATAATTGGCTTTGGTCTCCACCCATCCATCTTTAATGTTATGTATTTTCATATTTAAACAGTGTCCATAGCATGCAATGAATATCCGACTATACACGACAAGAGTGGTGGGTTAACCTACAAATTAAAGATATAAAAAACACACATATACAAATAGAGAAATTGGATACACATGTACGACATTGCAAGTACAGACAATACCTATATGTTCTTTGGTACAAGTGTGTAATAACATGACAAATAAACTCAAAGAATCACAAATAAGGTTTAAGGTTGAGAATACAATAGTTGAAGATCCTAATTATTCTTCACATAGAAAATTACAAAGCATCATTGATGCTTCATCAATTTTTGATTCCTGAAGGTTTGTCCATTGGTTGGATGCAAATGGTACTCCGTAAATAATGAGAAACAGATAATATCTGTAGGACCTTACTTTTATCAACCTTATCACAAACCCAACAAGTATATCACGTTATGCGTATAACACGTTAAACACAAACACAAACACAAACAAAGCGTAGAAATAAGGATGAGAAAGATGGTGACTTAAGATATGAACCGTGTATGTTAGAGAGAAAAGAAGAAACAATAAAGTTGTATTACTCGAAAGAAAAACACACACACACACACTCAAGCACCCCTCTCAAATGAGACTTTGATACATAAACGCCCTAATGGGCTTTGGATGGGCCTCGTGGACTTGGACATGGGTTGGATTGGATATAAGGCTAGCTTAACTAAACTAATACCCATTTAGCTTAGTCCAATCCACGAGCCCGTTGACTATTCTAGCACGATATCTAACACACGTTATAAAGTTCCTAAAAGTGAATGACCATCACTTCTAATAAAAACTATTAAGGCTAACAATCTCCCCCTAAGGGCTGCTTGATGTTGACCCTGGCAGGAGTTTCCATTTAATCATTGAAGATCACAGAAGTGAAACCTCTCATAAATGTTCTGGCAAATTGCTAAGATCTGCGTAGGACTCTATAATATATCACTTGTGTCCTTATTGATGAACAACAAGCGATGTCATATCATGTGTTCCTATGAGATCTTTTGATGAATCTCATGGCTCTAGACTCAATTAGTGCATTTTGGTTTTCCTGAGCGGAGACTAGGGAGAGGGTCTCCTTCTTCAATATCAACAATCTCTAAGAGAAAGTCGATAGATTATGTAGGGTTTCCAGTGAGAATGAAACAAATCCTTTAAAGAGGAATTGAGTGGCTAGAAGGTTTAGTGCAGTGCGTCACTGGGTCCATGACGTCTTTGTCTTCAATACCAGTGTCATCTAGTGACAACCAGTAGCATATGTATTGAACCCGGTTTCTGCCCTAAGGTTGATTATTGAGGGCTATTTCTTTTCACCCTTTCTTTTACTTTTCTTTTTAATTCTTCAACCCCTTCTTTCTCCTTTCTCACATTACTCCTTTTTTCAATCATTCCTAAGGACTTCTAATACTAACTATTTGTGATGTCCTTGGGTAGATCCCTCCGGCTCTGGCGGATCATAGGACGAATTTTCTATCCTTAGTCACCTTATAACTCCATGACTGTCCTATTGTTGCCATAAAACCATTTCTTGAAAAATCTCTCAGAGTGTTAATGATTGAAAACATGTTTGAGACACTCCAAGAGTTTTTATATTTTTAGAAACACTCCCCCTTCACATGTGCTTATAAGTTTTGACAGAAATCTGCACATAGAGGGTAGAGTTCGCACTTTTTGAATTGATCAACTTTAAATGAACTAGACCGATTCGAGACACGTTTACATCACTAGAGAACTAGCTTGAAATTATTACCCGTCCTGGTCAAGTCCATAGAGAGTTTCTCGAGATGGTACATGATTCCTCGTCAATTCATTGGTTTCAACTGAGTCGAGCTCTTTTGAGATTCAAACACCGATCATTAAACATTTTTGATCACATTTTTAATCACGTCTCCTCCCCCTCAAAAATAGCATATTCGTGATATTTTTTTATCAATGGATTAAACAACATTTTAGAATCTTTTGGGGAGTCAAACGGATTTGATTTAAGCATGAATTTGGAACATTTTTGTTTTATACTCCCCCTTTAATAAAGCATAATCAATTAAAGGGTTTTAGAGGGAGTTATCTTGAGCACAAAATATTTTGAAAGATTTTGAAAAATCTTTTTGAACAATCTTGAAAAGGTGCTCAAGATGATGATGATTTCTCACCATTTTTAAATGTAGTGCACTGAAGCGTACACTTGATTTTTTCTATAAAAGCACGAGTTTTGATTTGAAAAAATAATCAAAAGTCATCATTAACGATTGATACCAATTGTAGGACCTTACTTTTATCAACCTTATCACAAACCCAACACGTGTATCACGTTATGCGTATAACACGTTAAACACAAACACAAACACAAACAAAGCGTAGAAATAAGGATGAGAAAGATGGTGACTTAAGATATGAACCGTGTATGTTAGAGAGAAAATGTTAGCCTTAATAATTTTATTAGAAGTGATGGTCATTCACGTTTAGGAACTTTATAACGTGTGTTAGATATCGTGCTAGAATAGTCAACGGGCTCATGGATTGGACTAAGCTAAATGGGTATTAGTTTAGTTAAGCTTGCCTTTTATCCAATCCAACCCAAGTCCATATCCACGAAGCCCAAAGAAAGCCCATTAGGTATATGATACTTGTACTATATAAACCCCTCAAAGTCTCATTTGAGGGGTGTGCTTGAAAGTGTGTGTGTGTGTGTGTTTTTCCTTTGATATAAAACATCTCTCTTGTTTTCATCTTTCACATATACGCATAACATATCTTATATCAAGTCACCATCTTTCTCATCTTATTTCTACGCTTTGTTTGTGTTTGTGTTTAACGTGTTATATGCTTAACGTGATATACGTGTTGGGTTTGTGATAAGGTTGATAAAAGTAAGGTCCTACAATTGGTATCAGAGCCTAACAATGGTTTAGGAGTGTTTTGGTTGAAGTTTTTTTTCTAACGAGTTACGCGTAGTTTTTATTCTCAAAGATTCACGCATAAAACTTTTATTTTTGCACTTAAATCTTCAAGATTCTTATGGTCTAAGGTTTATATAGTGTTAAAGATTCTAGTTTTGGAAAAAAGTTCGAAGCTTTACGTGTTTTAAATCGTTTTTAAACTCGTTTTGATTTCGTTGTTCATTTCTACGCGTAAACATATAAAGCATTTTGGGTGTTTTTGGTCAAAACAATCTTGGTATTTGCGTGTTTTTAAGGTTATCTGTGCAAAAGAAATCGGTTGAATCATTGAAAATTTGTTACGCGTAAGTCAAAACCCTAATCTTACGCGTAAGAAAGTCAAAACCCTAGTTTTCTACGCATAACTTTTTGGTAACGAATCTTCGTGCAACAAAGGTGACTCAGTGCTTCCCTCACTTGGATAAGTGTGTGGAACACTTTGACTTTCGGATATATTTTACGCTGTGACAGTGTAAAGGATTTTTGGTTTTAAACCAACTCTTACGCATAAGCAGAAAGCTTACGAGTAAGCACTCTACGCATAAGTTAACTCTTACGCGTAAGGTACTCTACTTCTACGCTTAACGTTTACGCATAAGACTTACGTTTAACCTTAAGTTTACGCGTAACTTGGATTTCTACGCATAAGGATTTCTACGCCTAAGCTCTTTACGCATAAGGACTCCTACGCATAACATCCTACGCATAAGCATCCTACGCATAAGCACTCATCTCTACGCATAAGAACAGTTTTACGAGTAAGATTTTGAGTAAAACTTCAAACGGCTATAACTTTTGAACCGTAACTCCGTTTTCAGCGATCTACCCATCAAAACGACCGTGAGAACGAGGAGAATAGACCGCCGAATTGGGTCAACCTTCAAGTCCTAAAAACGCTCCGAACAGAAGTTATTGAGGTTTTTAAGTTTTTCGACCAAATTTTCACTACAACAACCAAGCTTAATCGTCATCAACCACAACTCCTTTATCGTTGAATCGATCCTACATCAACTTTATCATATCATACCTTCATCAATGGCAACTCAACAAGACATTCATGCAGCCGGTGCCAAAAACCGTCCTCCTATGTTGGAAAAAGGTGGTTATCTTCAATGGACAAGTCGAATGCTTCGTTACATCAAGACAAAACCTAATGGAAAATTGATGATCAAATCCATTCAGGATGGACCCTTCATACCTCGACAAGTCCAAGACCCTGGAAATGCTGATGCAACACCTCCCGTCCCACCATTTTTTCGTCTTCAAAAAGACACAGAATACTCTGAAGAGGATCAGAAGCAAGTCGAAGCAGATGACATGGCAATTCATATTGTCCAACTGGGTTTACCAAGAGACATCTTTGCTGCTGTAGACAGTTGTGAAACTGCTTTCGATATGTGGGAACGTGTTAGACGACTTTGTCATGGAACAGAAATTGGTCAACAAGACACAGAGAACAAGTTGCCAACTGCTTGGGAGAAGTTTACATCTACTCCAGGAGAATCCATTGAATCCTACTATGGAAGGTTCTGCACTTTAATGAATGAGCTGATCAGAAACAAGTTGACACCCAGAACTATCGTGAGCAACATCAAGTTCTTGAACAATCTACCAGAAGAATGGGGACGATATGTCACTATTGTCAACCAAACAAAAGACTTACATCAAGTGAACTTTGATCAACTCAACGATTTTCTGAAACAAAACCAAAATGAAGTGAATGAAGTCAGGCAAGAAAGATTAGCAAAGAATCATGATCCATTGGCACTCATTGCAAAGACTCAAACTCCAATGAATACACAACAACAAGCTTCATCATCTTCCACTAACAACAACTTGCAGCAATACATCCCTCAACAACAAAACTATCCACCTGAACAACAGCATTACCAGGAACAAGGAATCACTGATCTTGAAATGGAACCAGAAGAAGCTTTGTCACAAGCATTTGCATTCTTGGGTAAAGCATTCATAGGTCGCTATTCCACAACAACTAACAACAACCAACGGATTTCATCAAACACTCGCAACAGGCAAATTGCACAGCCGGGTGTGAACATGGGTAATCAAAGACAAATGGTTGGAGTTATTGCGAACCCACAGGGATATGCTACTGGATTTCGCATGGGTAATCAGGCGGTTCCAAATCAGGGTAATCAGATGGGTCAGAATGTTGGGAATAGAGCAGTGGGTAATCAGAATGGGAATGTTGCAGCTCCAGTCATTGGGAATTATGGAAATGTGAATCAGGGTAATCAGGTTACGTGTTATAACTGTCAAGGATTGGGTCACATGGCAAGGAATTGTCCAACTAAGCCGAAAAAGAAGGATCTTGCGTATCTTCAGAAAGCTATCATGTTGGTACAAAAGGAACAATCTGGACTTCAATTGAGTGCTGAGGAACATGACTTCATGGCTATTATGGATGATTTGGAAGACCTCGAGGAACTCAATGCAAACTGCATCTTCATGGCAAATCTTCAGGAGACTAAGTACGACACTGATTCTGACGCACCTCCTGTCTATGACGCCAACGCAGTATCTGAGGTACCAATCATTGATCCATGCTATAACAATGTCATATTTGATGTGTTTACTCATGACGAACAGCATTCTGTGACATCAACACCTACTTATGATACATACCTGGACAATCCGAGTTGTAGCAATACTAACTCTGAGACTCCAGATGTGGATCCTAGTGGAGACTGTGTGGCACAAAATACTGAGACTGATGAGGAAACACGGAAACACGTGCTTATTTTGAATCATTAATTAATAAATGTGGCATTGAAATAGAGAAAGTTAAAAAGGTCAATCGCGAAGTTAAGGCCGCGAATGCTAAATTGACCACTGAGCTTGAGAGTTACAAGGAGAACGCAAAAGCCTTTGAATTTCAGAAAAACAAAGAATCAGAATTAGAAATTGGTTATCGAAATTTGGTTTCTAAAGAACAACTTTTGAAAATCAAGTATAACACACTTGATGTGAATTTGAACTTAAAAATTAAATCTTTAAACAAGGAAATTTCTGATTTAAATAACCAACTTTCTAAACAAAAAGAAATGTTTTCTAATCTTGAAAAAGAGAAGAAGCAGTTGATTACTGATTTTTCAAAACGAGAAGATTCTCTTCTTGATGAAATTCTTGATAAAAATGAAAAAATCCAAACTTTGGAAAATTTGCTTCTCAAAACGGGTCATTCTGCTCAAACAATCAAGATGCTTTCTAATCAAGTAAATCCGCGTTTTCATACTACTAATAGAATGGCACTTGGTAACGACCCTTCTTCGTTCCTCAAGAAAGCTCAGAAATCTCAGAATGTGTTAAACAATGGAAATGTTTTGCATAAACCCATTATTGTTCGTGATTCTCTTGAAACGTTAGAACTATCTGAGGAGAGTAGATCAAAAATGAAACAAAAGAATCCGGAAATCAAACCTATTGATTATAACAAATGGAACAAAATTAACGGAATTACTTTTGTTAATCAAAAAGAAAAGTCAAAGTTTTCCATCACACCAAGTGTTTCAAACAAAGAGTCAACACCTGTTTCAAAATATGTTTCAAAACCAGTTGTTGTCTCAAATTCTCTTTCGAACATTGAACAAATGTCTTCAAACAATCCTTTTAACACAAGTGATGCGAGAAGTATTTTAGAAAATGTGAAAACTAGAATTGCGGATCTTCAAGACACTGTTAAAACTAAAACCACTATTACACCTAACAACTGGTTCTCTAGTTTTGACATCGAACAAAGAAAGTTTTTTGAAACTCAAATTGCCCCTCAGCTGAATGCCATCAGTGAAAGGGTAATTCATTTTGAACAAGCGTTTTTGAAAGAAACAGTTGACTTTGTCAAGGACCATAAATCCCTGGTAAAGCAAGCTAGTGACTGTGTTGAACAAGTCAAAGTTTTGGAAAATTTAAATGACTCTCTCTTCGAAGATGTTCTGACTACTGATATTATGTCCATCATTTTGCAAACATATTCTGTTGAAGATCATGAAAGACTCCAGTCTGAGACCTCCGAAATTGTTTCAAAATATGAAAAAGCTCTTGAGAAACTTGAAAAAGAAAATGTCTCATATTTTAAACAACTTGATCGAAAAACTGAGGAATGCAAGTATGACAAATTGTCGTATGAGCGTGCCTACAATGACATGAAAGCTAAAAATGATCTTTTGAGGGCTCAACTGGAAAGTCAAAAAGGAAAGGCAGTGGATACTAAGATTACAAAACCATTGACTGAGGAGAAAGCAAATGTTCCAAAACCGGTTTCCAAACCAAAAATGTCTGTTTCTATGCCTCCTCCAAAAGTCAATGAGAAAAATGTTTCATCAAAACCAATCACTCCACCTGCCTTGCCTAAACAAAATGTTGATAAAGGAAAAGCGGTTATCGAGAAACCAAAAGTTTTAGCTCCTGGACTTTTTAAGACGAGTACCACTAATGCGTCTGCCTCCACATCTAAAACATATGGAACAAACGACATAAGTTTAGAAAAGCACTCTAAAGAGACTAGGAAAGTTGAAACCACTTCTCTAGATAAAAATGTGAATCCTAATGAGTGTGCCTTACCTTCTACAGGACTAGGAAGCACCTCTAGGAGCAGCAGACTAAAGCCTAAGAGCAATACAAGGAACAATAGAGTCTCGCTTGCCTCTAAGAGTAGTCGCTTGAATAAAGAGAAGAAAGTAGAAGAACACCCTAGGAATTTACCGCTTTGTAATAAGAAATACATTTCATCTGAATGTAATGAACCTATGACATCTGCTAAGTTTAATGAATCTGTTGAATCTGTTTGTTTAACTTGCAAGAAATCTTTAACTAATGTTCATGATGATTGTGTTTCTAAGAATGAGATTGTTAAGCCTGTTAAGAAGAATGTTCCCAAAAGAACTTATGCTAAAC
>BPTQ01000003.1:22616004-22917051 GCA_019973895.1 Chrysanthemum seticuspe
GACACTTCTCCTCCTCTCCCTCCAGTCAACCTTCATAACAAGGAAGTCAAGTCAGTTGAGAAAACTGAAGAATTTCCTGAAGTCGAACTTAAGGACTTACCACCTCATCTTGAGTATGCATTTCTTGAAGGTGATGATAAATTGCCTGTCATTATTGCTCGAGATTTGAGTAAAGATGAAAAGACTGCTCTCATAAAGGTCTTGAAGTCACACAAGCAAGCAATTGCTTGGAAACTCTCCGACATTAAGGGTATCAACCCTGAGTTTTGTACTCACAAAATCTTGATGGAGGATGACTTCAAGCCAGCAGTTCAACATCAGAGAAGAGTAAATCCAAAAATCCATGATGTTATCAAACAAGAGGTTATCAAACTTCTTGATGCAGGATTGATTTACCCAATCTCAGATAGTCCTTGGGTTAGCCCAATTCATTGTGTTCCTAAAAATGGTGGCATAACTGTTGTCACGAATGAAGAAAACGAGTTAATTCCAACTCGATTGGTTACGGGATGGCGTGTGTGTATTGACTATCGTAAGTTGAATGACGCCACCCGTAAAGACCATTTTCCTCTACCCTTCATGGATCAGATGCTTGAGAGATTAGCAGGGAACGAATACTATTGTTTCCTTGATGGTTTCTCAGGTTACTTTCAGATCCCCATTGATCCACAGGATCAAGAAAAGACCACATTCACCTGCCCATACGGAACTTTTGCCTACAAACGTATGCCTTTTGGCTTATGTAACGCTCCTGGCACGTTCCAACGATGTATGATGGCCATATTCCACGACATGATCGGGGAAACAATGGAGGTGTTTATGGATGACTTCTCAGTCATTGGGGACTCATTTCAGACATGTCTCTCCCATTTAGACAAAATGTTAAAACGGTGTGAAGACACCAATCTCTGTCTAAATTGGGAGAAGAGCCACTTTATGGTCAAACAAGGCATAGTCCTTGGCCATAAAATTTCAAAAAACGGGATTGAGGTCGATAGAGCAAAAGTTGATGTTATTGCTAAACTGCCTCATCCTACTACCGTCAAAGGTATTAGGAGTTTTCTTGGTCATGCCGGGTTTTATCGCAGATTCATACAAGATTTTTTCAAAATCGCTCGGCCTATGACCCATCTTCTTGAAAAAGAAGCTCCTTTTATCTTCTCACCTGAGTGCATCGAAGCTTTTGAAACACTAAAGGAAAAGCTTACGGAAGCACCCATTTTATTTGCCCCCGACTGGGATTTACCCTTTGAGCTCATGTGCGATGCAAGTGATTTTGCTATCGGTGCAGTCTTGGGGCAACGTAAAACCAAGCATTTTCAGCCTATCCACTACGCGAGTAAGACTATGACTGAAGCTCAAACCCATTACACCACTACAGAAAAAGAGCTATTAGCTGTGGTGTATGCGTTTGAAAATTTTCGGCCATACCTCATCTTGACCAAATGCGTGGTGTATACGGATCACTCGACTCTCAAATATCTCTTTGCAAAACAAGATGCAAAGCCGAGATTGCTCCGTTGGATTCTCCTCCTGCAAGAATTTGATATCATTATACGTGATAAAAAAGGAGCTGAGAACTTTGCTGCTGATCATCTGTCCCGATTAGAGAACCCTCACCAAGATGTGTTCGAGAAAAAGGAAATAAATGAAACATTTCCTCTCGAGACACTCAATGCGGTTTCTTTTCGTGGAGACTCTTCTACCCCATGGTTTGCTGACTTTGCAAATTACCATGCGGGTAACTTCATAGTGAAAGGGATGTCGTCCCAACAGAAAAATAAATTCTTTAAGGATGTGAAACATTACTTCTGGGACGACCCCTACTTGTTCAAAATTTGCGCGGATCAAGTCATCAGGCGATGTGTGTATGGTCAGGAAGCTATTGACATTCTCAAAGCTTGCCATGCTGGACCCACCGGGGGCCATCATAGTCCAAACTACACCGCCAAAAAGGTGTTTGATTCCGGGTTTTATTGGCCCACTATCTATAAGGATGCCCACGAATTTGTTAAAACCTGTGACGCTTGTCAACGTCACGGGAATATCTCACAAAGAAATGAAATGCCGCAAAACGCCATTCAAGTGTGTGAGATTTTTGACATCTGGGGCATTGACTTTATGGGGCCATTTCCTTCTTCTCGCGGTAATAAATACATACTCGTGGCCGTTGACTATTTGTCAAAATGGGTTGAAGCAAAAGCTTTGCCCACCAACGATGCCCGAGTTGTCGTGAAATTCTTGAAATCTCTTTTTGCTAGGTTTGGAACTCCACGAGCCATAATCAGTGATCGTGGTACGCATTTCTGCAATGACCAGTTTGAAAGAGTCATGCAGAAGTATGGTGTAACTCACCGTCTCTCTACTGCGTACCACCCCCAAACAAGTGGGCAAGTGGAAGTTTCCAACCGGGGGATTAAAAGAATTCTGGAGAGGACGGTTGGCGAAAACCGTGCCTCTTGGTCGGATAAGCTAGATGACGCACTCTGGGCCTTCCGTACAGCTTACAAAACACCCATCGGGTGCACTCCATACAAGCTTGTATACGGGAAGGCATGTCATCTGCCGGTTGAGCTTGAGCACAAGGCATACTGGGCCTTGAAGCATGCCAACTTCGATATTCAGACAGCTGGTGATCACCGGAAAGTTCAAATGAATGAATTAAATGAACTCCGTGATCAAGCATACGAGAACTCTTTGATCTATAAAGAAAAGACAAAGAAGATTCATGACTCAAAGATCAAAAACCGCGTTTTCAACGTCGGTGATCGAGTCCTTCTTTTCAATTCAAGATTGAAGATTTTCTCGGGAAAACTAAAATCCCGCTGGTCTGGACCATTCACTATCACTAAAGTATTTCCTTATGGAACCATTGAGTTATCTCAACCCGATGGTCCAAACTTTAAAGTGAATGGTCATCGATTGAAGCATTATTTTGGAGAGGACATTCCCCCTGTGGTTGTCCCAGATCTACAAACTTTCCCCATGAACCAATGAATGCGGGGATCGAGTCAAGCTAGCGACTCGGTAATCAAAAACAGTAGCATGCAACATGGGTTTTCACCCGTGTGTTCCACCCTAGTGTGGGGGAGTTTCCCCCCGCTGTTGTATATAAGAGTTTCAAAAAAAAAAAAAAAAAAATCTCTCAAAATAATGGCCGTAGTATTTCCCTTTTACGTTCTATGTTTCGGCATAACTGCCGGTACTTTGAATATTGAGGGCAATATTCATTTCTAGTGTGGGGGGAATTCTCACGAATTTTATCATGTAATTTCACCGCCTAATTCCCCCATTTTTGGCCAAATTTTTTGTTTGGAGTAAGTGTTTTGCACTTACTCATTTGGTTATCAGTCCACCATGTCTAATAAACAAAAGGATTGGCTAATCCAGGAGCAAACGGCTCTTGGTAAAGATATCTCAAATCCGTTGACGGCTTGCAATTTGCCCAAAATTGTATGGTATTCAGCTCACCATATCCTTAAAAGTGAAGAGTTGGCTAGCCCGCAAGTTTATGGCTTGTGGTAAAGGAAGTGGAAAAACCATAATTGGTAATCGACTCACCAAAGATAATATTGATAATTTATCTAAGAGTTGGCTAGTCCAGAAGCAAACGGCTTCTGGTAAAGACAAATCAAATCCGTTGAAAGCTGGTGATTTGCTCAAAATCATTTGGTTATCAGTGTACCAAGGTTCTTACTTGAACTGAAACATTTGGCTACTCCAGAAGTAATGGCTTTTGGTAAAGAGATGAAATCCATTAAATTTTTCTCAAAACATTGCTAGGGACTAGCAATAGTTTAGTGTGGGGGATTGATGAGTGTGTAAATACTCATCATTTTTGTACCATTTAAACTGCAAAAACATCTGAAAACACTCAGAAATGCATCAAAATGATAAAAATATCACAAATAAGTGTTTTATGTGTTTTAAATGCAAAAATATCAAAATCTGGTGAAAAACGTATCAAGTTTGCATAATTGGCAGTTTTAGTCCCCCAAGTTTCAAACGTTGTCAAAAACAGTCCCTGGTAAAACAAAATAAAGAAAAATGTTATTCAAGGTCCCTGAAATATTCTAAGTTGTCAAAAATGGTCCTTGAATAAATCTTTTGTCAAATGGCAGAAAAGGTCCCTCAAGTTTCAAAAATGTCAAGTTTGGTCCCTGGAAATTTGAAAATGTCAAAACTGGTCCTTGTACTATTGGAACTTGTCAATATTGGTCCCTTGTGTTAACTTTGGAGAAATGGCAGGATTGGTCCCTCTAGTTTGGCATAATTACAATTTGGTCCTTATCATTAATATTAAAGCAAGCCTTGTCAAAACCCTTTAGACCCCTGCCACTTAACCCATTTGACCCCCCTGTCATAATCATTTTGGACCCTTTGGTCAAACACAGTCAAACTAGCACCTTTACCCGCCCCACTGTACACCTGTCTTCCCCAAGTGTCTGCAACCACTTGCCTGCTCTCTCCCATCACCTCAGCCCCCTTTTCTCCTTTCCCACCACCCCCCTCATCCTCAACCCCCCACAATAAATGCCACCCCCCCTAGTTGATAAAACACAGGCTACAGTCAAATATAGGCTTTCCCGCCAAAATGATAAAAATGGCCAAAACACTCAAAACTCACCCATTGGTCAAGTTAAGAGGTGGGATACTCTCAGAAGGACACGTGGATGCTTATTGGAGCATAAAAGAGGAAGAAAGGCAAGAGAAGAAGCAGTCTTTTAGTTTTTTTAAATTTTTGTATGTCGTATTTTATTTTCATGTTTTAAAATTAAGCTTTAAGTTGTAACCCTTTGTTTCATTATATAAAATTAAGTTGTTTGAATGTATTAAAAATGTTTTCAAGTGTTAATTCAAGTTTCTACATAAGTTGCATATTCTCATGTTTACTGTTTCAAATGTTAGATTCAAGCTCTTGAATTCAAGCTTCCAATAGCTTATTTTTAAGTTCAGAAAAGCTTACTTAAGCTACTATAGCTTTTTGATAAGCTTGGAATTCATTTTTAAACAACTTTGGTAAAAGGTCAACAAAAGTCAACAGAGAAGGACATTTGGTTAAGCAGGATTGGAAATGGTTTATGGGTGTTGCAGAGATGGATTTGGGTTGGTTTTGGATTAGTATAGTGTAGTAATAGTTCTGGTTTAAGCTGCAACACAGGTTGGACAGTTGTGAGCCTTTTCTCTCATTTTCATTTTTTATGCAGTTTGTGCTTGTATTTGTATTTGTGATCATTAAATCTTTTAAACCTGTTTAATTAGTAGTAATTAGGATATTAAACTTAGTTTAATTGGTAAAATTAGATAATTCAGTGATTAGCTCAATTTTCAGTTCAAATCAGTTAGTTAAAAGGGTGTTTGGATTTACTGCTTAAGGCTTATTCAATGGGTAAAACCTGTAATTCTAAGCTTGTTTAGTTCAGTTACACTCTTATCTGTCTTAAAATTGCACTTGCAAACAACCAAAGTCAAAGTTCTTGTTAATCTGTCTTAGTTACATATCTGATAAGGAGTTGAGAAAACAAAAGCTTGTTTCATGTTTGGAAATCAGTAGCATAGCCTAATATAGTTTCATTTAACCATATATCATCAACATCAGTCCATAAATTTAGTTCTAATCTCACCAAGGTCAACTTTTCTCAACTGTGTCAAAAGTCAAAATATTGAAAAACCAGTTTTTTGCCAACCCAAGGAGATTTTTCACAGGTTCATTACTGGTTCAAATCAAGTGAGATTTGTGGTTTTTAAAAGTTCAGCTGGTCTAATTCCTTGTAGTCATTTTTGCATGATTTTAGTAATTTTGTAAAAGCTTCAAATAAGCTCATCAAACAGGGCTTATATGCCCTGCTCCAAAACTCAGTCAAAGCTGAGTGTTTCTCAGCTTATTGCAGGGCTTGTCCCAAGCTCCTCAGAGCTTGTCTTGGTCTGTGCCTTGGTTTACAAGTAGCTAACCAGGTCATCTTTAGTCCCCAATAGCTGTTTTCCAATTTCCAGCTTATGTGAGTGCTTATTTTCCAGCTACAAGTAGCACTCAAAAATCTGTTTTAGCACATTAATTAAATCATCAAGATCATAGCAGTGTGTAATCCAGAGGTTAAGGATTGTTGTTTCTTGCTGCATTTTAGTAAGTTTAGCATATTAATGCTTCTGTTTCAGTTTGGTAGCTTGTGGTGATCATTTGGCTTATTCAAGTGCTTATTACATAAGCACTTGTATTGCAGTTTCTTATTCCTCCACATAACCACCTGTTTTTCTATTTTTCCTAGATTCATAATATTATTTTAGACTTTTCCTGAATTTTTCACATTTTTCCAAGTCAGTTTACTATTTTTCTTAATTAAAAACAGTTTTTAGGCCATTTTAAATAGCTTTTAATACAATTAATTAAGAAAAAGTTCAAAAAAATAATTTTTCATTTTTCTTAGGTTAAGATAAATATAAAAAGTAAAAAAAAGTAATTTTCCAGATTTTTCATAGTTTATTTTGTAATTTTTAGTAATTTAATTAGTTTTTAATAGTTTAAAATTCATAAAAAATAGAAAAATAATCAGAAAAATATAAAAATAGTTTTGAAAATTCTCTTTTGTTATTTTAGATTTTTCCAAGTCATAATTTTATTTTTCTAGATTTATTTCCTATTTTCTTGTAATTTAGGTTATTATTAAATAGTTAAAAATAGTTTTTAATTAATAATAATTAGATAAATAGTTATAAAAATAATTTTCTTTTTCTTAAAATTTTATTTTATCATTAGGTTTGTAAAAATATCATTTTCATATTTTTAGGATTAATACTGCTTCAGTTTTACATTTTCTTGTGTACGTCACGTAGTTTTTAAATTAAGTTTATAAAAACATAAAATCAAAAACATCAGTTTAAAAATAGTGATAGCGTTTATTTAATATATTTTAACTTTTTAATTTCCTTTAATTTGCATTTAAGTCGCTATAATTTATTAATCTTTTCTTTAGGTATAAATAACTCAAAATCCTTACTGATCACTATCCTTAGTGATTATTCGACATCTGATTGTGTTAAACACCAGTCATCCTCCGTGGGACTTAACGACCCGGGAATCCACTGTATTCTCCTGATCTAAATTGCATTTGGTGTGTGAGCTGTTTTAAGTTCCTTACGGTTAGCCATTCACAAGTGGCTAGCTTGCGTGAGAAAACTTGACGGTTTTGCACCAATCACACATGACCGGGAATCTGAAGCTGCTGATCAATTTCGTCTAGAAATTCATGGGAACCGTACGTTTCGGAAATGATCATGTAGCAGCTATCATGGGTTATGGAGATCTACCTTATGGAAATTATTTGATCACTCGGGTTTACTATGTCCAAGGGTTGGGACACAATTTGTTCTAAGTCGGGCAGTTCTGTGATGCAGATTTAGAGGTTGCTTTTAGGAAAAATGCTTGCTTCGTTAGAAACTTGGATGGCACTGATCTCTTAACTGGGAATCGTGATACAAACTTGTATGCTATCGACATCAATCAAATGGCCTCTTCATCTCCAATATGTCTTATGACACGAGCATCTGGAACTCAGTCCTGGTTGTGGCATAGAAGGTTATCCCATCTCAATTTTGACACCATCAACAATCTTGCCAAAGACAACATCGTCAATGGACTTCCAAAGTTCAAATACACCAAGGATCACTTATGTCCATCATGCGAACAAGGAAAAAGCAAAAGAGCATCATATAAACCCAAATCCGTACCTAGTTCGGAAGCAAAGTTGCATATGCTGCACATGGACTTATGTGGCCCAATGAGAGTTGAAAGCATTAATGGGAAAAAGTATATTCTTGTTATCGTCGATGATTATTCAAGATATACATGGGTTAAGTTTCTGAGATCAAAAGACGAAGCACCAGGCATCATCATCACCTTTCTGAAACGTATTCAAGTACTTCTTCAAACTCCAGTAAGGGTTGTAAGAACAGACAACAGCACTGAATTCACAAATCAGGAGTTAAGATCTTATTTTGAAGATGTTGGAATTACACATTAGACATCAGTTGTTAGAACTCCACAACAGAATGGGGTAGTTGAAAGAAGCAATAGAACTCTTGTGGAAGCTGCTCGCACAATGCTAATCTATTCTAGTGCACCGTTATTTCTATGGGCTGATGTTGTTGCCACTGCTTGTTTCACCCAGAACCGATCCCTAATCCATCCTAGATTCAATAAAACCCCGTATGAGCTTATGAACAACAGAAAACCTGATATCTCTTACTTTCACGTGTTTGGAATCTTCATTGGATATTCAGATAACTCGAGGGCATTCAGGGTGTATAACAGAAGAACTAGGAGGATCATGGAGACGATGAATGTGAAATTTGATGAACTTTCACAGATGGCTTCTGAGAGACTCGCTCTAGAACCCGCACTAAACCCGCAGACTTCTGGACACATCAGTTCAGGACTCGTACCTCAAAGAGCTCAATCAACTTTGTTTGACAATCCTAAAGAACAAGAATGGGAGAATTTCTTCGAGTTAATGTTCGATGAATACTATGGTGGAACTTCGACAAATGCATCAAACCATCATTCCGCTGCACCCGCTCAAAATCATCCACCACCACCAACAGACGATGCATCTACAACGGTCGAAACCAATGCACCAACTCCATCTACATCATCTACATCTACTACAGTTATTGCACCCGTTCTACCAGCAGTTGATGAGCAAAACCAAAACCAGAACGATGCAACGTTAGATGACGACTTATTTGAAAACCCGTTTGCTACGGAATCAGCTAAATCTTCTTCAAGCTTACGAGAACCATCTAACTCGCATACGTTTAACCAACGGTATCCTTCTACTCTGAAGTGGACAAAAGACCACCCAATTGAACAAGTTATTGGTGAACCCTCAAGGCCAATTCAGACGAGACGCCAACTTGCCACCGATTGCGACTTATGCATTTACCTTTGCTCAATTAGCAATATAGAGCCAAAGAACATTCGCGAGGCAATGGCCAAACCCGCATGGATAGAAGCGATGCAGGAGGAACTTCTCCAATACCGTCTTCATGACTCTTGGGAAATGATTCCAAGACCAATTGACATTCGCGTCATTTATCTCAAATGGTTATGGAAGAACAAAAGGGATGAAGAGATGACTGTAATTCGCAACAAAGCTCGTCTTGTGGCCAAAGGATACAGACAAGAAGAAGGGATAGACTTTGAAGAGTCATTCGCGCCGGTAGCTAGACTAGAAGCAGTCAGGATATTCTTAGCCTATGCAGCTCACAAAAACATCACGGTTTATCAGATGGACATTAAGAGCACGTTCTTGAATGGAACTCTGAAAGAAGAAGTGTACGTGAGTCAGCCAAAAGGCTTCATTGACTTGGAACATCCAGACTACGTCTACAAACTCAAAAAGGCAATCTACGGTTTGAAACAAGTTTCGAGAGCGTGGTATGACGAATTGTCCTCTTTCCTTATTCTAAACAATTTCACCAAAGGAACAGTTGATCCTACCTTGTTTACACAAAAATGCAAAAACGACATTTTGATTGTTCAGATTTATGTGGACGACATCATCTTTGGGTCCACTAATCCGAAACTTTCAAAACATTTTGAAAATCTCATGAAAAGCAAATTTGAAATGTCCATGATGGGGGAACTAAAATTCTTTCTTGGTTTACAAATACATCAGTCCCCTCGTGGAATTTTTATAAATCAAGCTAAATACACAACTGAGATTTTGAAAAATCATGGTATGGATAATTGTGATTCGGTCGGAACACCAATGGTAACTTCACCAAAAATTGGAGCCGATTTGTTTGGGAAACCTATTGATCCGAAGAAATATCGGAGCATGATTGGTTCTCTCATGTACCTCACTGCTAGTCGACCAGATATTCATTTTGCTGTTTGCTTATTAGCACGGTTTCAGGCAAAGCCTACCGAACTACACCTCAAAGAGGTTAAACGGATCTTTCGGTACCTGAAGACATCCATTCACATGGGACTTTGGTATCCGAAGGAATCCGGATTTGATCTAATTTCCTTTTCAGATGCGGACCACGCAGGTGATCAAGTTACAGCAAAAAGTACATCCGGAGGAGCACAATTTTTGGGTGAAAAGTTAGTCAGCTGGTCTTCAAAGAAACAAGATTGCACTGCACTTTCAACCGCTGAAGCCGAGTATGTGTCTCTATCTGCGTGTTGTGCTCAAGTTCTATGGATGAGAACATAACTCACAGATTATGGCTTTACTTTCGATAAAATACCTATGTATTGTGACTCGAAAAGTGCCATAGCCATATCATGCAATCCTGTTCATCACTCAAAGACTAAGCATATCCGTGTCCGCTATCACTTCATCAAAGAGTACATCGAAAATGGTACTGTTGAATTATCCTTCGTGAAGACTGATTACCAACTCGCCGATCTATTAACTAAAGCCCTTCCAAAAGAAAGGTTTGACTATTTAGTTCGACGAATTGGAATGCGAAGCCTAACCCCTGAGGAGTTAGAACGTCTTCTCGAATCTTCTTGAAAATGATTTTCCAAAAAGCTTCGCTGTAAATATTTTTGAAAAACAAAATACAAAATTTGAAAAACCAACAAAAGCAAAATATAAAAATATAAAACTTTCAAAAATACAAAAACAATATAAAACCAAAAATCCAAAAATATTCTTCTACGACATGTCTCTTGTATAATCGATATTCTGTACGTTTCTAGAAATGTCATTCAACAATGATACGGGCATGTACAGATGCTTGAGCGAGAGTTCTTTAATTGTTTTCTAAAACATGTCGTTTCTCAAAATTTCTTCATAATAATGGCTTTCGTATACATCAGTACAAAACCCGGACTGAAATGATGACTTTTGATTATTTTTATTCAAATCAAAACTCGTGCTTTTTAATGAAAATCACAAGTGTACGCTTCAGTGCACTACATTTCAACTGGTGAGAAATCATCATCATCTTGACGAGGAATCAAAGTCAGTAAATGTACCATTTCGAGAAACTTTCTATGGACTTGACCAGGACGGGTAATAATTTCAAGCTAGTTCTCTAGTGATGTAAACGTGTCTCGAATCGGTCTAGTTCATTTAAAGTCGATCAATTCAAAAAGTGCGAACTCTACCCTCTATGTGCAGATTTCTGTCAAAACTTATAAGCACATGTGAAGGGGGAGTGTTTCTGAAAATATAAAACTCTCGGAGTGTCTCAAACATGTTTTCTATCATAAACACTCTGAGAGATTTTCAAGAAAAATGGTTTTATGGCAACAATAGGACAATCATGGAGATATAAGGTGACTATTGATAGGAAATTCGTCCTATGATCCGCCAGAGCCGGAGGGATCTACCCAAGGACATCACAAATAGTTTGTATTAGAAGTCCTTAGGAATGATTGAAAAAAGGATTAATGTGAGAAAGGAGAAAGAAGGGGTTGAAGAATTAAAAAGAAAAGTAAAAGAAAGGGTGAAAAGAAATAGCCTTCCATAATCAACCTTAGGGCAGAAACCGGGTTCAATTCATCTGCTACTGGTTGTCACTAGATGACACTGGTATTGAAGACAAAGACGTCATGGACCCAGTGACGCACTGCACTAAACCTTCTAGCCACTCAATTCCTCTTAAAAGGATTTGTTTCATTCTCACTGGGAACCCTACATAATCTATCGACTTTCTCTTATAGATTGTTGATATTGAAGAAGGAGACCCTCTCCCTAGTCTCCGCTCAGGAAAACCAAAATGCACTATTGAGTCTAGAGCCACGAGATTCATCAAAAGATCTCATAGGAACACATGACATGACATCGCTTGTTGTTCATCAATAAGGGCACAAGTGATATATTCTAGAGTCCTACTTAGATCTTAGCAATCTGCCAGAACATTTATGAGAAGTTTCACATCTGTGATCTTCAGTGATTGAATGGAAACTCCTGCCAGGGTCAACATCAAGCAGCCCTGACAGCGGGTCACTTCGGTAACTCCCCGTGGATTACGCTTAGTGTGTCTCAAACGGTCTACAGTCGTGGGGTGATGCTTCGGTGTACCTCAGCGACTCATATGAACTGTTGGTGTATTTCGGTACATCGCGTTATCTCACTTGTGGGACTCCAGTTTAGGAACAGCCTCTATGAGAATTAGAGACGTGTTTTCACACTATGCTGTTAACACCCTCAAAATTGAAACTTGTAAGTGCCGGAATCTGCTTATTACTAACCTGTTTTATGTTTTCTTCTTATGGAAGCTCCGGAGAGGATTGATCGTGCAGATTCTACACATGCTCATACCAACAACACATGAAAGTTCTCATCAAAATCAAAGGCAACACAAAGTTAAAGATGATTCTTCGTCAATGTCAAAGAATCTACAAAGTTTAAAGACTAGAGAACCACATCATTGGTAACTAAAAGACAAATAGAAGTGTGAGCATGGTGGAGAAAGACGTGGAGACACCTAACCAACGAAGTTGACAACGGCAGACAACCACATTAACTGATCACAAATCATGAAGGAACAAAGAATCAAGACTATTCTATATCTACACGCAAAGTTCAAGCTCGAGAAAAGTAAAGACCTAATCAAGTGGAGCATCTTTTGAATGACCACCCCTTAGGGGGAGATTGTTAGCCTTAATAATTTTATTAGAAGTGATGGTCATTCACGTTTTGGAACTTTGTAACGTGTGTTAGATATCGTGCTAGAATAGTCAACGGGCTCGTGGATTGGACTAAGCTAAATGGGTATTAGTTTAGTTAAGCTTGCCTTTTATCCAATCCAACCCAAGTCCATATCCACGAAGCCCAAAGAAAGCCCATTAGGGTATATGATACTTGTACTATATAAACCCCTCAAAGTCTCATTTGAGGGGTGTGCTTGAAAGTGTGTGTGTGTGTGTGTTTTTCCTTTGATATAAAACATCTCTCTTGTTTTCATCTTTCACATATACGCATAACATATCTTATATCAAGTCACCATCTTTCTCATCTTATTTCTACGCTTTGTTTGTGTTTGTGTTTAACGTGTTATATGCTTAACGTGATATACGTGTTGGGTTTTTGATAAGGTTGATAAAAGTAAGGTCTTACAGAAAAGAAGAAACAATAAAGTTGTATTACTTGAAAGAAAAACACACACACACACACACTCAAGCACCCCCCTCAAATGAGACTTTGAGGGGTTTATATAGTACATTACATAAACGCCCTAATGGGCTTTGGATGGGCCTCGTGGACTTGTACATGGGTTGGATTGGATATAAGGCTAGCTTAACTAAACTAATACCCATTTAGCTTAGTCCAATCCACGAGCCCGATGACTATTCTAGCACGATATCTAACACACGTTATAAAGTTCCTAAAAGTATATGATAAGGATAAGGATTTAAAACGTACACTTTTAAGGGGTCTTTTAAGACCTTAATCACCCACTTTTATATCCTTTACTACTTAATTTTCTCCTTTTCACTTTTTAGGTCTCTTGGAAGCAAAATGCTGGAATGATGCATATTTGGACGAAAAGGAGTGAATTCATGAAGAAAATGGCTAAGTCAAGATCGAAGCCACTCAAGCTGCTGAAACTGAAGCTGACGGCGTCCCAAATAAAGGGCAACACCGTCCCTTTATACGAATAAAAATCTCAGATGGCTCAGTAGACTTTTTGCTAAAATACACCTAACAGCGTCAGGCTTTGAAGAGAAAGGGCGTCACTAAGACTTTTCATCTCAGACGGCCCAGATCCAGAATCAGACGACGTCCCTGCTGAAGCCCGACGGCATCACAACTACAACGTGACGCCGTCCCAACAATAACTTGGCCAAGACTAAAACCCTAATGACGGCGATCTGACGGCGTCCCACTTATAAGGCGACGCAATCGCAAGTGTAATATTATTAATAGAAATCAAATTTTCAGAATTTTAAGAGGTAGACTTGTGGAGTAAAAACCTTAAATGTTTGTATTCTGACTTGGACATTATCTTAGGGTCCCAAACCCTATTTCACTCATCAAGATAAGTGTTTTATTCCATTGATTTCATTATGTCTTCCATTGAATGTGTGTGTGCTTGCTTGTTTAGCATGTCCAGCTAGATTTCTTGTGTGTTTGCTTAGATCTATGAAACCTAGTTATTAATTATTGATTGGTTGTCTCTTATCTTAATTGTAATTGGCATAAGAGTGCAATTAGGCTATCGTTGTGTTTAAATGCTTGAGTAATCTTTATGAACCTTAGTTTATGAATCACTTAGCGGATTTCGTAGTCTAAACATCCAAAGATAACCTTAAAGTTAGTTTACGAATCATCTAGCGGATTTCGTAGGCAATAACCTTAAGGTAGTCTCAAAGAGTTAGAGAAAAAGACATACCCTTCGACCTTAGAAAATACAACGCGTTAAGAATAAGGACGTGACAATTCAACCACCAATAAAAGATAACTAGGGAGTAATAGTATCTAGGTAAGAACATTTTTAATCATCATACGAGCACACATAAAAAAGACATAGACTACCCGTAGTTTAGATAATTAGATAGTAGAAGTAATTGGTAGAAGTACCACCCCCCAAATCTAAACCCCGAGATTTTACCCTTAGCTTTCTGAAAAAATATAAAAAGATAAAAAAGAATGTTCCTCAACCTCAACCTTAGCGTAGTACACTTCTTACTAGCATTCCTATTCCCCTAGAGAATGATATCAATCCCCGAGGCTTACCCAATACTACACTACAACGATTAGGTTCACTGCCTAGGGTGTTGAAAAACTTGCTCGACGAAAAGGAAGTTACTTTGACCCCGAACGCGCCTTGTACGCGCATCAAGTTTTTGACGCCGTTGCCGGGGAATAATATAGCTAGTTAGATTTCTATCTCATTTAGGTTCCCTTGCTTGATTCCTATCAAGTAATATTTTTTCTCATTTTTAGCTTCCTTGTAGTCTATCCCCCCTTCTTCTTGAATTTGTTCGTAGCCCCATCACTTTTCATCATGGAAGGTGATAACCCGCCACCACTCATTGACCCGCCAAGAGGCCGTACTCTTCGTGAATACTCTAGACCAAACCACCAAGTCTATAAGAACACTATTGAGCTCCCCGATCAAGGTCAAACTACGGCCATGCGATCCGACACCATCCGGTTGGTGCAAAACGGATGTGCATTCCATGGACTTCGTTCCGAAGATCCTAATTAGCATCTTAAGGACTTCCTTAAAATCTTTGATTCCATCGACCTTGATGCTACCACACGGGAGACCACGCGCTTGGGTCTCTTCCAATTCTCTCTACGGGACCAAGCTAGTAATTTGCTTGAGCGACTTCCCGCCAGATCTATCTCAAGTTGTGATGATCTCACCACTCATTTTCTTGCCGAATTTTTCCCATCGGGGAGAACTACTAAACTTAGAAATGAAATCTTGATGTTCCAACAACGTCAAGGTGAATCTCTCTACGAGGCATGGACTCGATTCAAAGACTTGCTTCATAAAGTCCCTCATCACGGCATCGAACTTTGGCTTCAAGTCCAAATCTTTTATGATCATGTCAACTTCTCAACTAAGCAATCCATCGACCAAGCGGCCGGTGGCAAACTTAGTGATCTCACCGCGGAAGAATCGTTGGGTACAATAAAGGACCTTGCCCTCTATGACAACGAAAGTTGGAATGACCCCCGTGAGTTGCCCAAAACCATCAAGGCAATCTCCTTGCCTCCCATGACTCACAAACTTCCAATCGTAGGATGCTCGCGCTTGAAGATCAAGTCAAATTCCTAATGAGCTCCTACGAGAATCCTAAGTCTTCGCACCAAGTGAGGAAATCACTTTACCTTGTGAGTTATGTAGTGGTCCCCACGACACTCGTGATTGCACAAGACTCCCCGAACAAGCTTTTCCGAACTATGCCTCCACGCGTACCGACAGAGCGGGAGAGAAGTGGTACACTTTCAAGCCTGAGCAAAACAACTTAGGAAATTCCTATAACCCCTCATGGAGAAATCACCTTAACTTTAGGTGGTGCCAAAATTCGAACCCACCCCAAAACTCATCTAGTCCAGCCAATAGGTCCAACCCTCCAAACACCGGGAATTCCACTAGTCTCGAGGCAATGATGTCTAGGTTTATGTCATCTCAAGAGGCTTGATTGACTAAGCTTGAAGCCGATTTCAAGCAAAGCTCGACGCCCTCTTAAAAGCCTTTAATGACCGGGAAATTGGAGCACTCCCGAGTGACACTATAAAGAACCCAAAAGTAAATTTGATTTCATCGACATTATGTTCTTGCTCACCTTTGGAGAGTGCATATCCATGCCCTTCATACCCAAAAGTTCACCCGGTCAACGCCATCAACACGGGTTCCAAGCGATCCCTCATGAGGTACCAAGGACCCGAACCATTGGTCTAACCAAATCTTGAGAAACCTATCAACCAAGAACCCAAACCTAATCTAGAAGAGGAGTACAAGGAACTCAACCAAGAAAAACCGGTTCTTGAAGTCTTGACTCATGCGCCTTATTATAATGCATTAAAAGAAAAATATGAGCAAGAACTTAAATTAGGAGAACGTGGGTCCGCATTTGTGCAAAATAAGTTACCTAAGAAAATAGATGATCCCGGGCTATTCATTCTTCCATGTAGGCTTGGAAATTCCAAATCTTTCGACACTTTAGCCGACTTAGGATCAAGCATCAATCTTCTTCCGTTGTCCCTCCATAGAAACCTTAACCTAGGTAAGATAGAACCAACGGAAACCATCTTAGGTCTAGCGGGCGGAAGTATTGCGTATCCGATAGGGATAATAAAAGACATGGTAGTACACGTAGGTCAATTGACTCTTTTGGCGGATTTCCATGTGCTAGACATGAATAAAGACCCAACATGCCCATTGTTAGTAGGAAGAGGATTCTTTAGCTACCGCTAGTGCCATAACTGATTGTAAGATGTCTAAGATAGTGGTAGGAGAAGGGAGTGCTAGGTCAATTTATGATGTCAAGAAGCATATCTACTACAAAGAGGAAGAAATACCCTACGTGATCATGTTGGATAGAAAATCATCTAGATATGGACCTTGGACTAATAAAGATTTTATAGGTCCTCAACGACCTTTCTATCTAGAGGAGGCCTTTGTAAGTGACTCAACTTTCCATGAGCAACAATTGGCTAGGGACATTGAAGTGAACCCGTTCGAGGATGCCTTAGTGTTTAGGAAGATGACCGAGTTCCTAGGAACCTTGCTCGTTAATCTTAACATGAATAAGTGGAAAGTTGAGAGTGAGAAGCCTAAGCATAATTGGAATTGGGATAGACCACCTAGTGATGGGAATGAAGAATGGCACATTAGGATGACAATCTATGATCCCGATGGAGAAAAGTTTGAAAAGACGTACCGAACTAAGCGTACCACTAGGAATTTAAAAGATAAGTTTGATCCCTGTGACATTCTTAAGGATAAACTTACTTAGAGCACGACTTCGAGTCTGGCTACATGACTCATAAATAAAGAAAAGCGCTTCGAGGGAGGCAACCCATGCTTAATTGTTTGCTTGTTTGTGTGTCATATATCTTTTCATTATTGTATGTTCTCATGTTTGAATTTGTGAAAATGCTTTATTTTGTCTTTAACCTCGTCTTAATTACATATAAAGGTATTTTGCAATAAGATAAGTGTATGGAGGATTACACACGTTTTTAAAAGAACGTGAACATGAGAATTACAATTAATGAAATTGATATATTAGTGTATTTGTTAGAGTCAAATGCTTGTATCGAGTCATAATAGATGTTTTGCAGGAATTTTTCCAGATTTTAAAGGTGTAATTTTTACAGAATGTTTACAGGAAAACGCAGCAGACCAGTTTCTGTCAGGACAACCTGACGGCATCAGGATTAGAACCTAAAGACGTTAGGAGGAACATAAACATCTTATAAAAAATTTCTCGTTTTTTGTGCTAACTATAAATTTTTGGAAATTATCAGGTCTTAATTTTTCAGAAAAACTGCAAACATCCATTCCACAAGCATTATACCCTAGTGTAGTTAAGTCATATATAGTTTTACCACCGATTTTACGCGAAGGTTTCGTCTATTTTCTTAAAGTGTGCAGGTTTTATTTATCAAGAAGAAGAAACATAATATTGGATGAAGCTTATCACGCATACATTATTCTTGGGAAAGAATTTAACCACTACTTCACACAGGATCCTACCGAGCTAATCAGGGGAGTACTAGTTTCTTTCTCTTTTAATTACCTTCCTTTATCATAACTTTGATACTTTCTGGGAACATTGGGGACAATGTCCATCTTAAGTGTAGGGAGGGAGAATAAAACGGGAACTTTGAAACTATGCTTATCCTTGATTATTTGTCTTGTCCTATTTTATTTGTGTAATAAGCTATGAGAAATACTTGTTAGGGCAATTTTAGCACCAAATTTAAAATTTTTCATGACATGTATGAGTGGGACTTTAGTCTTAATAAAGCGTCTCATGGATAGGAGTTATATGACTAGCACAAAAACCGTTTATCACCAATTCCACCCAAAAAATGTGAGGTTCGCCTCTAGATCTATAGGAATTAAAGCATTCATCTTTAATGCTTCGAGAGTGTACCGGTAGTATAATAGATTCTAGAACTTGTTTTGTGATGCATTCCGAGATCCCTAGTGAGACTACACTTGTGTAGTTAGGAATAACTAAATGATAAGAGGCATTAGGATAACCTTGTTTGATACCCGTATTATAATTACTTCTTCCACATCGGTCGAGTAATTACCCCACACCCTTGCGATGTACTCATCCTTAGTACACGATACCCCTAGTTACCCCCTCAGAGCCTATCCTTTTCGCGGTTCTCACGATGTTTCGGTTTTTTAGAATATCAATGAAGAACATTGTTTACAATCCACCCCCAAATGTACACCCAAATCGCCTTAGCCTACCTTGTATGCACTCACCTTTAGTGAATTATTGTTATTATACTAAACCCTTAGTTCAATTATCTAGTTACTTGCATGGGACTAAGTCGAGTCATATCTTTTGTACACAGTTTTGGATGATTGGGACTCATGGGTAAAGTAAAATTTTATGGAGTGACGGGAAAGAACGTTAAATTCAAATTCCCTTTATTTAAGTAATTAAATACTCCATGTGTTTTGATATTTTCAAATCAGGTCAAATTAGTGTTAGAGTAATAAAAAATCAAGTGTAGGGATGCTCTTATAAATCCCTTATATTTTGATGTTATCATAGAGGATAGTAGAGTAAAAGTGTATGCAAAAAAAAAGTATTGAAAAAAATGAAAAATGAAGAAAAAAACATACGGGCTACCATCCTACATCTATCTTTATATTTATGTATGTTTGTTTCAAGTTATCTAGAGTTTAGTGAGTCGAGTCTGGGCTTAGCAACGCCATTCTTTTCATGCTTGTAACATAAGATTTTTGACTTGCCACCACTAAATCGCCTATCCAACCAAACCCTTTGTTTCCCTACCGTAAGCCTAACATTACAACCCTTTTAAAGACCTCTTAGATAGTTGTTCCTAAGTGCTTACGCCAAAGCGGTGGAGGTTTAATCTAGTCTCAAGCCTATGGTAATCTATGTACTATGACCAGGTAATGAGTGTTTATCTTCCATTTCCATTTACTATATTTCATATACACCCGAGAGATGAGAGAATCCAAACACCCCTTGTGAGGTGCTAGTATATAATTTCCGTGCTTGTTATGACTATTGCGGTGCTTTTACTTGTTGTGAATTATGTTAAACCATTGCTTCATGCCCCCTAACTTATAAATTGATTAGCCAAAAGCACATTTGCTTGAGGACAAGCAAATGCCAAGTGTAGGGATATTTGATAAGGATTTAAAACGTACACTTTTAAAGGGTCATTTAAGCCCTTAATCGCCCACTTTTATATCCGTTACTGCTTAATTTCGTTCCTATTAACTTTTTAGGTCTGTTGGAAGCAAAATGCTAGAATGATGCATATTTGGACGAAAAAGAGTGAATTCATGAAGAAAATGGCTAAGTCAAGATCGAAGCCACTCAAGCTGCTGAAATTGAATCTGACGGCGTCCCAACTAAAGGGCGACGCCGTCCCTTTATACGAATAAAAATCTCAGATGGCTCAGTAGATGTTTTGATAAAATACACCTAACGGCGTCAGGATTTGAAGAGGAAGGGGGTCACTAAGACTTTTCATCTCAGACGGCCCAGATCCAGAATCAGACAACGTCCCTGCTGAAGCTCGACGGTGTCACAACTACAACGTGACGCCGTCCCAACGATAACTTGGCCAAGACAAAAACCCTAATGACGGCGATCTGACGGCGTCCCACCTATAAGACGACGCCGTCGCAAGTGTAAAATTATATATAGAAATCGAATTTTCAGAATTTTAAAAGGTAGACTTGTGGAGTAAAAAACCTAAACGTTTGTAGTCCGACTTGGACAGTATCTTAGGGTCCCAAACCCTATTTTACTCATCAAGATAAGTGTTTTATTCCATTGATTTCATTATGTCTTCCATTGAATGTGTGTATGCTTGCTTGTTTAACATGTCCGGCTAAATTTCTTGTGTGTTTGATTAGATCTATGAAACCTAGTTATTAATTATTGATTGGTTGTCTCTTATCTTAATTGTAATTGGCTTAGGAGTGCAATTAGGTTATCGTTGTGTTTAAATGCTTGAGTAATCTTTGTGAACCTTAGTTTATGAATCACTTAGCGGATTTCATATTCTAAACATCCAAAGATAACCTTAAAGTTAGTTTATGAATCATCTAGAGGATTTCGTAGGCAATAACCTTAAGGTAGTTTCAAAGAGTTAGGGAAAAAGGCATACCCTACGACCTTAGAAAACACAACGTGTTAAGAATAAGGACGTGACAATTCAACCACCAATAAAAGATAACTAGGGAGTAATAGTATCCAAGTAAGCACATTTTTAATCATCATACGAGCACACATAAAAAAGACATAGACTACCCGTAGTTTAGATAATTAGATAGTAGAAGTAATCGGTAGAAGTACCACTCCCCAAATCCAAACCCCGATATTTTACCCTTAGCTTTCTAAAAAAATATAAAAAGATAAAAAAGAATCTTCCTCAACCTCAACCTTAGCGTAGTACACTTCTTACTAGCATTCCCTGAGGCTTACCCAATACTACACTACAATGATTAGGTTCACTGCCTAGGGTGTTGAAAAACTTGCTCGACGAAAAGGAAGGTCCTTTGACCCCAAACGCGCCTTGTACGCGCATCAAGTTTTTGGCGCCATTGCCGGAGAATAGAATAGCTAGTTAGGTTTCTATCTCGTTTAGGTTCCCTTGCTTGATTCCTATCAAGTAAGATTTTTTTCTCATTTTTAGCTTCCTTGTAGTCTATCCCCATTCTTCTTGAATTTGTTCGTAGCCCCATCACTTTTCATCATGGAAGGTGATAACCCGCCACCACTCATTAACCCGCCAAGAGGCCGTACTCTTCGTGAATACTCTTGACCAAGCCACCAAGTCTATAAGAACACCATTGAGCTCCACGATCTAGCTCAAACTACGGCCATCCGATCCGACACCATCCGGTTGGTGAAAAACGGATGTGCATTCTATGGACTTCGTTCTGAAGATCCTAATCAGCATCTCAAGGACTTCCTTAAAATCTTTGATTCCATCTACCTTGATGCTACCACACGGTAGACCACGCGCTTGCGTCCCTTCCAATTCTCTCTACGGGACCAAGCTAGTAATTGGTTGAGCGACTTCCCGCCGGATCTATCTCAAGTTGTGATGATCTCACCACTCGTTTTCTTGCCCAATTTTTCCCACCGGGGAGAACTACTAAACTTAGAAATGAAATCTTGATGTTCCAACAACGTCAAGGTGAATCTCTCTACGAGGCATGGACTCGATTCAAGGACTTACTTCATAAAGTCCCTCATCACGGCATCGATCTTTGGCTTCAAGTCCAAATCTTTTATGATCATGTCAACTTCTCAACTAAGCAATCCATCGACCAAGTAGCCGGTGGCAAACTTATTGATCTCACCTCAGAAGAATCGTGGGGTACAATAGAGAACCTTGCCCTCTATGACAATGAAAGCTGGAATGACCCCCGTGAGTTGCCCAAAACCGTCAAGGCAATCTCCTTGCCTCCCATTGACTCATAAACTTCCAATAGTAGGATGCTCGAGCTTGAAGATCAAGTCAAATTCCTAATGAGCTCCTACGAGAATCCTAAGTCTTCGCATCAAGTGAGCAAAATCACTCTACCTTGTGAGTTATGTAGTGGTCCCCACGACACTCGTGATTGCACAAGACTCCCCGAACAAGCTTTTTGCGGACTACGCCTCCACGCGTACCGACAGAGCGGGAGAGAAGTGGTACACTTTCAAGCCCGAGCAAAACAACATAGGAAATTCCTATAAAACCCTCATGGAGAAATCACCCTAAACTTCGGTGGAGCCAAAACTCAAAACCACCCCAAAACTCATCTAGTCCACCCAATAGGTCCAACCCTCCAAATACCGGGAATTCCACTAGTCTCGAGGCAATGGTGTCTAGGTTTATGTCATCTCAAGAGGCTCGATTGACTAAGCTTGGAGCCGATTTCAAGCAACGACAAGGCGAGATGACAACCAAGCTCGACGCCCTCTTAAAAGACTTCAATGACCGGGAAATTGGAGCACTCCCGAGTGACACTATAAAGAACCCAAAAGTAAATTTTATTTCACCGACATCATGTTCTTGCTCACCTTGGGAGAGTGCATATCCATGCCCTTCATACCCAAAAGTTCACCCGGTCAACGCCATCAACACTGGTTCTAAGCGATCCCTCATGAGGTACCAAGGACCCAAACCATTGGTCCAACCAACTCTTGAGAAACCTATCAACCAAGAACCGAAACCTAATCTAGAAGAGGAGTACAAGGAACTCAACAAAGAAAAACCGGTTCTTGAAGTCTTGATTCATGCGCCTTATTATATTGCATTGAAAGAAAAATATGAGCAAGAACTTAAACTAGGAGAACGTGGGTCCGCATTTGTGCAAAATAAGTTACCTAAGAAAATAGATGATCCTGGGCTATTCATTCTTCCGTGTAGGCTTGGAAATTCTAAACCTTTTGACATTTTAGCCGACTTAGGATCAAGCATCAATCTTCTTCCGTTGTCCCTCCATAGAAACCTTAACCTAGGTAAGATAGAACCAACGGAAACCATCTTAGGTCTAGCGGACGGAAGTATTACGTATCCGGTAGGGATAATAAAAGACATGGTAGTACACGTAGGTCAATTGACTCTTTTGGCGGATTTCCATTTGCTAGACATGAATAAAGACCCAACATGCCCATTGTTAGTAGGAAGAGGATTATTTAGCTACGGCTAGTGCCATAACTGATTGTAAGATGTCTAAGATAGTGGTAGGAGAAGGGAGTGCTAGGTCAATTTATGATGTCAAGAAGCATATCTACTACAAAGAGGAAGAAATACCCTACGTGATCATGTTGGATAGAAAATCATCTAGATATGGACCTTGGACTAATAAATATTTTGTAGGTCCTCAACGACCTTTCTATCTAGAGGAGGCCTTTGTAAGTGACTTAACTTTCCATGAGCAACAATTGGCTAGGGACATTGAAGTGAACCCATTCAAGGATGCCTTAGTGTTTAGGAAGATGACCGAGTTCCTAGGAACCTTGCTCGTTAATCTTAACATGAATAAGTGGAAAGTTGAGAGTGAGAAGCCTAAACATAATTGGAATTGGGATAGACCACCTAGTGATGGGAATGGAGAATGGCACATTAGGATGACAATCTATGATCCCGATGGAGAAAAGTTTGAAAAGACATACCGAACTAAGCGTACCACTAGGAATTTAAAAGATAAGTTTGATCCCTGTGACATTCTTGAGTATAAACTTACTTAGAGCACGACTTCGAGTCTAGCTACAAGACTCATAAATAAATAAAAGCGCTTCGTGGGAGGCAACCCATGCTTAGTTGTTTGCTTGTTTGTGTGTCATATATCTTTTCATTATTGTATGTTCTCATGTTTGAATTTTTGAAAATGCTATATTTTTTCTTTAACCTCGTCTTAGTTACATATAAAGGTATTTTGCAATAAGATAAGTATAGGGAGGATTACACACGTTTTTAAAAGAACGTGAACATGAGAATTACAATTAATGAAATTGATATATAAGTGTGTTTGTTAGAGTCAAATGCTTGTATCGAGTCATTACGGATGTTTTACATGAATTTTTCTAGATTTTAAAGGTGTAATTTTTCCAGGAAAACGTAGCAGACCAGTTTCTATCAGGACAACCTGACGGCATCAGGATTAAAACCTGACGACGTCAGGAGGAGCAGAAACAGCTTATAAAATTTTTCTCGTTTTCTGTGCTAAGTATAAATTTTTGAAAATTCTCAGGTCTTAATTTTCCAGAAAAACTGCAAACATCCATTCCACAAGCATTATATACTAGTGTAGTTGAGTCATATATAGTTTTACCACCGATTTTACGCCAAGGTTTCTTCTGTTTTCTTAAAGTGTGCAGGTTTTATTTATCAAGAAGAAGAAACATAATATTGGATGAAGCTTATCACGCATACATTATGCTTGGGAAATAATTTAACCACTACTTCACACAGGATCCTACCGAGCTAATCAAGGGAGTACTAGTTTCTTTCTCTTTTAATTACCTTCCTTTATCATAACTTTGATACTTTCTGGGAACAATGGGGACAATGTTCAGCTTAAGTGTATGGAGGGAGAATAAAATGGGAACTTTGAAACTATGCTTATCCTTGATTATTTGTCTTGTCCTATTTCATTTGTGTAATATGCTATGAGAAATGTTTGTTAGGGCAAATTTAGCACCAAATTTAAAACAATTCATGACATGTACGAGTGGGACTTTAGTCTTAATAAAGCGTCTCATGGATAGGAGTTATATGACTAGCACAAAAACCGTTTATCACTCAAATTCCACCCCAAAAATGTGAGGTTCGACCTAGATCTATAGGAATTAAAGCATTCATCTTTAATGCTTCAAGAGTGTACCGGTAGTATAATAGATTCTAGAACTTGTTTTGTGATGCATTCCGAGATCGCTAGTGAGACTACACTTGTGTAGTTAGTAATAACTAAATGATAAGAGGCATTAAGATAACCCTTGTTTGATACCCGTATTATAATTACTTCTTCCACATCGGTCGAGTAATTACCCCACACCCTTGCGATGTACTCATCCTTAGTACACGATACCCCTAGTTAACCCCTCAGAGCCTATCCTTTTACCGGTTCTCGTGATGTTTCGGTTTTTCAGAATATCAAAGAAGAGCATTGTTCACAATTCACCCCCAAATGTACACCCAAATTGCCTTAGCCTACCTTGTATGCACTCACCTTTAGTGCATTATTGTTATCATACTAAACCCTTAGTTCAATTATCTAGTTACTTGCATGGTTGCTAAGTCGAGTCATATCTTTTGTACACAGTTTTGGATGATTGGGACTCATGGGTAAAGTAAAATTTTATGGAGTGACGGGAAAGAACGTTAAATTCATATTCCCTTTATTTACGTAATTAAATACTCCAGGTGTTTTGATCTTTTCAAATCAGGCCAAATTAGTGTTAGAGTAATGAAAAATCAAGTATAGGGATGCTCCTATAAATCCCTTATATTTTGATGTTATCGTAGAGGATGGTAGAGTAAAAGTGTATGCAAAAAAATAAAAATAAAAATAAATAAATAAATAAATAAATTAAAAAAAAATGAAAAATGAAGAAAAAAACATACGGGATACCATCCTACATCTCTCTTTATATTTATGTATGTTTGTTTAAGTTATCTAGAGTTTAGTGAGTCGAGTCATGGCTTAGCAACGCCATTCTTTTCATGCTTGTAACATAAGATTTTTGACTTGCCACCACTAAATCGCCTATCCAACCAAACCCTTTGTTTCTCTACCGTAAGCCTAACGTTACAACCCTTTTAAAGACCTCTTAGATGGTTGTTCCTAGGTGCTTACGCCAAAGCGGTGGAGGTTTGATCTAGTCTCAAGCCTATGGTAATCTATGTACTATGACCAGGTAATGAGGGTTTATCTTCCATTTCCATTTACTATATTTCATATACACCCGAGAGATGACAGAATCCAAACACCCTTTGTGAGGTGCTAGTATATAATTTCCGTGCTTGCTATGACTATTGCGGTGCTTTTACTTGTTGTGAATTATGTTAAACCATTGCTTCATGCCCCCTAACTTATAAATTGATTAGCCAAAAGCAAATTTGCTTGAGGACAAGCAAATGCCAAGTGTAGGGATATTTGATAAGGATTTAAAACGTACACTTTTAAGGGGTCATTTAAGCCCTTAATCGCCCACTTTTATATCCGTTACTACTTAATTTCGTTCCTTTTCACTTTTTAGATCTGTTGGAAGCAAAATGCTGGAATGATGCATATTTGGACGAAAAAGAGTGAATTCATGAAGAAAATGGCTAAGTCAAGATCGAAGCCACTCAAGCTGCTGAAACTGAAGCTGACGGCGTCCCAACTAAAGGGCGACGCCGTCCTTTTATACGAATAAAAATCTCAGACGGCTCAGTAGACGTTTTGCTAAAATACACTTGACGGCGTCAGGCTTTGAAGAGGAAGGGCGTCACTAAGACTTTTCATCTCAGACGACATAGATCCAGAATCAGACAACGTCCCTGCTGAAGCCCGTAGGCGTCACAACTACAACGTGACGCCGTCCCAACGATAACTTGACCAAGACGAAAACCCTAATGACGACGATCTGACGGCGTCCCACCTATAAGGCGACGCCGTCGCAAGTGTAAAATTATATATAGAAATCAAATTTTCAGAATTTTAAGAGGTAGACTTGTGAAGTAAAAAACCTAAACGTTTGTAGTCCGACTTGGACAGTATCTTAGGGTCCCAAACCCTATTTTACTCATCAAGATAAGTGTTTTATTCCATTGATTTCATTATGTCTTCCATTGAATGTGTGTATGCTTGCTTGTTTAACATGTCCGGCTAAATTTCTTGTGTGTTTGCTTAGATCTATGAAACCTAGTTATTAATTATTGATTGGTTGTCTCTTATCTTAATTGTAATTGGCTTAGGAGTGCAATTAGGCTATCGTTGTGTTTAAATGCTTGATAACGCCTAAAATGAACATGTTTTTAGTAGCGTTATTGTTAGTTTTGTGCATGGTAATCGGCTATATTTACTCATAACTGTTGCAAAAGTGCAAAGATGCGTATTGTGCATGTATATGTAGCCAGGTATCACGAAGAAATGAAGAAATGAAGTTTTTATGCACATTTGGAAGATTCTCGAGGAAGGAAGTCGAGCTAGGAAGCTTTTGGATTCAATGATTAAGAAACGCAATGATTTCTAAGTATCTACGGCAAGGAAAGATCAAGTTTTGCCTTGGAAATCATCAGCGAGAGCAAAGAATGAAGCGCATAGGAGAAAAGTCAACAAAAAGTCAAAACAGCACAAACCCAGCCGATCGGTCACAACCCGTAACCGGATCCGGCTGGGCGAATGGTCAAAATCCAACCGATTCGGTAGGAGTAGAAATCGATCCGGTTTCTCACGCTGCAGTTACACAATGTTGCATTTATTGTTGCCTTAACTCCCCATAATCATTGGAGTCCGATCATTTCTTGACATTTACTTGTTGGGGACGTTTTTGGTCAGTTGAGCAAGCACATTTGGCTATATAAAGAACCTAGTCCTAGTATACTAGGTGTGACACAACCAAAATTGTATTAGTTTACACCAAAACTAATACCAACCATATTATTTAGCCCAAAAGCTTAGTTCTTACTGAAAAACGTCCAGGAGCAAGGAGGGAACAATTCTCATCCATAGTTTTGGTAGTTTGGAGTTGTATGGTGAATCTAGGTGATTGGAGGCGCGTGGTTGCTACAATCCACGAATTCTAATTCTTGTAATCACAAAAGTTTAGGTATTCTATGAACTTTGTTATGGAATTCTATTCTCTTGAATTGTTGGAATTACTTTGTTACTATTTGTGTTTAGTTATTATTATTATTATCATGGAGTAGTTTTGGGATATACTTGTGTGTTGAGATGTAGTTAATCATATTAGTGTTCTCAAAATGTGATGCATGTACATATGATCTTGTTTAAATGAGTTTGTTGGAAAAATACTAGTCTTGGTTTGATTTGTTGATAAAACATGTTTTAAGAAAAAGGACCGAAAGGATTTCTCTTGTGTTTTATTCCAAAAAGTGAAGTGACAAACTAGTATGGGGATATGGTGATTGACAACCACCATGTTTGCTTATTAAAACAAGACTAGGAACATTTTCATCACGAAGGGTCGAAAGATTCGTAAGAACAAATTTAATAAGAACATGTTGCAAACAAATGGAATTTCTATAGGATAATCATTGGGATAAGGACCGAAAGGATTACCTAAATGTTTTTGTTCTTAGAATGATTTTTACAAACACATACCATGGTTGGGGAATCATTTGCTTATGATTTGTGCATCATATTAAGAGTATACACCAAACCTTCATGAATACTATTTATGATTGATTATAGACTACACACAAGTATATATATATTTCTTATTTAATTTCACTAGAACATAATTATTTGAGGAAGCCTTGACAAGCTTTCTTGTTGGAATCTTTTCAAACAAATCTATTTCATACGCAAAATCCCTTGGGACGATCTCGACTTACCAAACTTTGCTATTGCGGACAAGTATACTTACTCGTATGTGTTAATAGGTTAGACGGTTAAATCGTGTTTATAAATTTTTAAAACTTGCACCATCGTAGCACATCAAGTTTTTGGCGCCGCTGCCGGGGATTTTCTTTCATTTTCTGTAAAATTGATAAGTATTGGAAATAAATTTGTTTAAAAAAAAAAAAAAAAAAAAAAAAAAAAAAAAAAAAAAAAAAAAGAAAAAAAGTTTTTGGTTACAAACTAACCGATTCGGTTGGTTATCCAACCGAATCCGGTTAGACCTTCTGTGTAGTTTTAGTTGCGATTTTATTTGTTCTAGTCTTCTTAGTTATTTGTCTTATGATTCTTAGAGTAATTCTGGTAATTTTAGATTCTATTTGCAGATTATGTTTTGTAGTTTAATTATTTCCTAGATTTATTTTCATTTTCTTTACATTTGTTATTTATTTAGTTTTAGTTAATTATAGTTTTTATGGTTAATGATTAGATAGTTATATTTTTCAGTTATAAGTTTAATTATTTTTATGATAGATTTTAATTGGTAGTTTTATTTAGTTTTAGTTTAATGAGTTTTATTATGATATTAAATTATTGGTTTATGAAGAGTTTTCTTTATTAACTAGAATTTAGTACATTTTAATGATTCCTTAATTGCATTAAATTCCGTTTATTTTTTTTTATAAAAAAAAAAAAAAAAAAAAAAATCGATCAAACTGATCGGTTGCAACCCGCAACCGGATCCGGTTCGAGTTTCTGTCTGAATTATTTCAACTAACCGATTCGGTTGGTGAGCCAACCGAATCCGGTTGGTGTTTCTGTGTTGATTTTTATTATTTTTAGGTCTTGAGTTTTAACTTGTGTTTTAGTTTTGTTAAGTATCTTACTTTGTTTAGTCTAAGTTTCTATAGTTTGTTCTTGTTTTTACTAACTCTAACGCTAATAATTCGTGTTTTGTTTTGTTTTGCTTTGTCAAGTTGTCTAGTAATATGGATAGTTTGAGTGGAATCTCGGAATACCTTCGTACTTTGGATGAAATGTTCAAGGATACCGGAAATTCATTGGAAAAGATTGGAGGTATCTTGGAGGAAAGTAAGAAAGAATTGGGAATTGATACGGGTAATATGGAGGAAACTAGTGAAAATAAGGTTCAACTACCCAAGAAAGGAAGAGTCGTAGTGTTCACACAAGCACCTTTAACGATGTATGATTCACCGCTAATGAGGTTTGGAACGCCTTGCAGTGTGGAAGGAATAAGTGCTCAGGACGCGCAGCTTAATATGGCTTACGGAGAAAACTATATTTTGGAGAAGGTTCTTGACGAAATTGGTCATGTACGATTGGACTATGAAGCATATGGAAGAAGGATGGTCAAAAATCTGAAGGTCAATATTCATGGACATATTTTTGAAACTGATTTTGTTGTGTTAGAAGAAGGGAATGCGGATGAACCCAATGTGTGTTTTGGTCGAGATTTTCTTGTCACGACCAAGTGTCAAGTGGATTTTTCAATGGGAGAGATGAGAATTAATATAACTGATTTGGAAGAAGGAAAAGGAGTAAACGAGATGCTAGTGGAAGTTTGTGCAAACATGGAAGAGAAAGAGGTGGAAGTAATTAAGATGGGAAAGGCAAATCGGAAGAAACCGACATCAAACAAACTAACCCCAACAACAACCTCTACCACCAAAAATGACTCCACACCATCATCACCAACTACTACTTTCAAACCCTTAACCGACAAACAAAAAGAAGCTATTTTAGAGAATCTAGAACAAAAGTTTCTTGAGCTTAATGAAAAGAAACCGGTGATAGAAGTACTCCAAGATTATGTGCTTTACCGTAAGAAGTTGGATGCATTGATGCTAGCAAGGGCTAGGTTGGAAGAAAAGAATCTCACGGAGGAGGAGCGAGATCGAATTTTGTTTAGAGGCATGCCAAGGAAGGAAAAGGATCCGGGTAATTTTGTGTTGCCGATCAAAGTGAATGGGACTACACCTGTTTATGCTTTAGCCGATACGAGGTCGAGTGTTAATGTGATGCCGTATCCATTGTTTAAAACTTTGGGACTAAGTAATCCGCAACCTAATCATTCGAAGCTTACTATGGCGGATAACTCTCAAGCGAAGGCAATGGGAGAGGTGAAGAATGTGAGAGTGCAAATTGGATATCAACCGTATTTGGCAGATTTTCTTGTCCTAGATATTCCGGTGGACAAGAGTTTACCACTACTATTGGGGAGACCATTCTTACGAACTTGTGGAGCGATTATAGACATGGGAAGAGGCACTTTGACTATTGATGATGGGATTTCGAGGCAAACATACTACCCAAAACCAAGAGGACCAACTTTGGAATTTATGGAGGAGTTAGAGTTGATGGAAGCAGATGAGGATTTAACATGTTTTGAAGTGGGACGTGATGTCCAAGGTAACCCAATGTACGGACCGTTAGCTCCGCCTTATTTTGATATAGAGGACGAAATGGAACGTGCGTTAGCGGTAGAAGCTTTCTATAACCCATTCAAAAACATACTAGTTTACAAAAAGTTGACCGACTTTTTAGGTTCTTTACCGGTGCAACTTAAGAATTTGGAGTGGAGACCCGAAGAGTCGGGGACTTACAAGAGACAAACCGGAGATGGAGCATGGCATGTTAAGTTCGATATACTATGTCCGGACGGACGAAGATTCATGAGAAAATTCAAAACTTTTGAAACGTTCCGTGAGTTGACCGGAAAATTTCAAAGCGAGGATATTCTAAGACAAGAGTATTTTGAGGAATTTTGAGGAGAAGACAAGAGGCCGTAATAAACAAGCAATTATTTGCTTGAATTTCATGAACTATTTCTTTTTGATTTGATGCATTTAGGATTTTTGTTTCTTATTTAATTTTTTATTTTTATGATTGAGGTGATTTGGTTAATGCATTATAACTATGAGTTTTGAGATGAATTTTGGTTTAGTTCATTAGTATGATGAGTTGAGATTTTTAGATTGGATGATTGTTCAAAATTTCATATGGTGGATGAATGCTGTGTGAATCTTTAGCAGGATTTTTTTGAAGTAAAATTGTTGCTTGGAAGGTAAATGCCTAAGTAACATGTAAAAATGCAAAATTTGGCGAAATGCAAACCGAAACGGTTGTGTCCTTGACTGAACCGGTTGCAATTGAGTATAAAAAACAAAAAAATTCATTTTTTCCAGAAACACACACACAGACTAATTCTCCAGTGGGTTTTGCAAAAATTCGTCCAAGAGAAGCTGATTGAAGGTTGTTTAAGTTGTAGGAAAACATCATGGCACCCAAACAAGTAAGCATCTACAGTCAATTAACTCAATTAAGGTTTTATTAGAGCATTTGATTCGAATTGGATATTAGGTCACCAATTTGGGGGTTTTTGTTATAATTCGAATTAAGTTGTAATATTTTAAGATTGAGTGGGTAATTGATATAGGAGTGCATTGCTAGAAGGATTGGATTGATTGATTCAACATAGGATGAATAATAGATGATTGAATTTTCGGATTTAATTGGGTTGTGCTATTGAATCAAGATAAGTTGAAATTAGTGATTCCTTATGATAGATGATGCGTTTTTAGGAGTGATAGATGCCACATTATTGATTAGGACTAATGATTGAAGGATATAGGCTTATCAAGTTGAGTTCTAAGATGGTGATGGATGATGTTTGATGATTTGAAAAGCGAGTTTAGAGTAATTCAAGGATGTGGAAATCATTGAGGATGATAGAATGCGATCTAGGAGTGGTTTGGACTTAGAAAACTCGAGTGTAGAAGGGTTTTTAGAGGCAAAAGCCTTATGCAGGCTGCATAACCGATTCGGTTGCGCATTGCAACCGAACGGTTGGATTTTGGTCATTTGAGTAACCGATTCGGTTTCTCACGAACCGAATCTGGTTACGGTTTCTGTGTTTGAATTTTTGAAATTTTGAAATGGATCTTAGGAGGTTCCTTGAACCTTCTTGTTTGTTCTAACACTCTCATATGGTCTTTTATTTGTGATTTCTACAGAGAATTATTGTAGGTAGCTCGAGCGAGGAGGCAATTCCTATAAACCCGCTTGTTACGAAATTTTGTCAAAGGAATGAGAAGAAGAAGGTTAAGTATAGTGTGAAGACGGAGGCAAATGCTAATTTAAAGTTCAAAAATCTCACCGACGGGGAGAAACATGCTTTTCGGGAAAGGTTGTCGAAACTGCAACATAGGACATGTTTGGTTCCGAGGGTGATTGATTGGGATTTATTTGAGGAATGTGATTGTGAAGATGAGTTAAGAGGAATGACGCGAACGTCTTATGTATATCCAGGGGATGGAGATTCGTTCAATGATTTGTCATGGGAAAGAGCATTTAGCGTCAATGAAGAGGTCTATCGAGAATGGTGTACGGAGTTCTTTTCAACCATGTATTTTGAAAGAAAGGTGGATGTTCAGAACTTGATGAAGGAAATTTGTGTTTGGTTTAGGCTTTGTGGAAGGGATCATGCTTACACTTTGCCAGCTTTTGGCGTGGCTCTTGGTTTGTATGAGCTACATGAGGTTAATCATCGATTATTTGAAACTCACTTTTCTAGACTTCGGAGGTTTGAAAAAGACTATCCTAGTATTCCCGCTTATTGGAATCAAGTGGGAGATCCTACTTGCGCTAGGAGGAATGCCTCAACCATCAGGAATCCGTTGATGAGGATACTTCACAAGTTGATAGTGACCGGGCCATTTAATAGATTTGGAAGCAGGGACAAATGTCAGAAACCGGACTTATGGGTTATGAAGTTGCTGGAAGAAACTAAGGACGGTAATGCAGTTTGGCAGATAGCCGAATATTTGTCTAGGAGAGCCCCGGGGATCAAGAGCAACATTAACATTTGTGGAGGACATTTTGTGACAAAATTGGCGAAGAATTGGGTATTATGTCGATGAGGAATTGGCTAAGTGTGGAGAGCCAAAGTATAGTGATACGTGGACTGCACAAGGTTTTGGTAATGCTTTAAATAGGAGATTGAAAACCTTAGGGTTATGGATTGAACCAAGACAACAACAACAACAACCACCACAACAGCAAGGGAGTATACCAATGGAGAACGTGCAAATGGGTGCGTCCAGTAGTTTTGATTCAGGTTGGGGAGAGTGGAACCAACATTTAGATGAGATTCAATGTAGGGATGTATGGAGAGACTCGATGATGTTGAGAAACAACTACATCAATGATTATTCCATGCCTATCTTTCAAAGCATGGCTCGTGAAGCCAATTATGAGTTGCCACCCTACAATCCACCCAATGTTCCACCATATCCTTTTCCTTACACTTCTTATCCTGGACCCTATCCGTATCCATATCCTGGGTACGCACCATTTCCTGATCCAGTACCCCCATATGGTCGATTACCTGAAGTTGGTGGAGCAAGCCACGATGTTGGAGGATCGTCATCTGGAGTTGGAGGAAAGAAAAAGAAGATGAGAGTTCGTTCGGAGATTGTGGACGAAAACTACGTAACCGAAAGTGATGATGATGAGTATGATGATGAAGAAGGAGATGACATGAGCGAGGATGAAGAGTGATCGTGGATCATTCGTGAATTATGGTTTCAAAAAAACAATGGGTTATGATGTGTTAAACAATATTATTTCTATTATCTTTTTAGGATGATTAACATGTTTTGCTTGGTTTTATCTAGTTTTTAGTTGCATTTGTTTGTTTTGTGTATCGCGTGTTGCAGTTTTTGTTTGCAGGATGGATGTGTCGGAAGCTTATTGATGAGCATATTGCATATTCTATCCCGTGGTATCTTTTAACTATTTCTTTTTCCCATTTTCTTTACTTTGAAGTTCATTTTTCATTACATTGAGGACAATGCAAAACTTAAGTATGGGGGAGGGAAGAAAATAGGAAAAATGATGAGCATTTTTATTTTTTTAGATAACTTTTGGATGCAAGTGATTAGAAGAAATTCGCCCTTGTTGGTCTAATTTGTTTTCACGCGTGATTGATATTTAAAATATATAACTTGGGATTTCAATGGTAAAATGAGGATTTTGAAATTTTTTTGGATTTGAACCAAATTACGGAAGTAATTCATTTTGGATTCGATAGCATTTTCTAGCATGCATAATAGCCTTTTTCCACACATTTGTGAGGTTTCTTTTTGTATAAAACACATCTTTTGTTTTATATTTGCTATGAGTGTGCCGGTGATTATGTCGATTCTAGAACTTTTACTAGTTATGCATTACGGTTAAAATCACTTTCGAGTGGTCTAAATATGTTCAAATGATAAGAGGAACCTTAGGATTTAACCCAAATGACCTTCCATTTTACATCTAATGATATATTAGCTAACCACATCGGTTAGTTAGCCACCCATATGGACCCATTTGTTAGTGCTCATCTTTAGCACTAGATACCCTTAGTAAACCCTTCTGAGCCAATCTTTTCGTTTTGATAAATTCAGAAAAATACAAAAATATTTTACACTTTCAAGCTTTAGCCAACCCTTATCAAGTCTATTGGTTTGTTGCTAGTTGTTTGGAATGATTGGATTATTTTTTGATGCACCTTCTCCATCTTGGATGAAAGAGACGTCTTTCTCGATTTTTTTTGTGTATGCTTACACTAAAAAAAATGGTTATAGCCAATGAGCTATATGAAGGTTATTGATTAGCCAATGAGCTAAATTGAGTTATACATATTTGCGGAGATCGATATGAGAAGAGGTGAAATAATCATTTTCGGGATTGTGGTTTGTATGATGGCTAGCAACATGGAGATTTAGACTTGATTTTATTTTTATTTTAACACCAGTTTCATTACTATCCCATGCCTTATCCATACCTTTTATGAACCCTTAGCCTTAACGTTATAACCCGAATAAAAGCCCTCTTTGATGAATTTATTTTCTTTGTTTTGATACTTGTACAAGCTTATGGTAAAAAGCATCGATCATGACTAGGCAATGAGTGATTTACATATACCCACCAATATATGAGTGTTGAGTGAATTCTTAAAATCATTCGTGAGGTGTTCTAGTTATGTTATCTAAAGTATTTGGTTCATTTTTAAAATTTTTCACATATTATAAGCAAGCCAATGATTATCTCTTTTGGGATAATTGTTACATTTTTAGAACCATGGTGTCAAAGACCATTGAAATCAAATATTTGAAAATGTTAGACCTACTCGAGGGCGAGTAGAGCTTAAGTGTGGGGGAATTTGATAACGCCTAAAATGAACATGTTTTTAGTAGCGTTATTGTTAGTTTTGTGCATGGTAATCGGCTATATTTACTCATAACTGTTGCAAAAGTGCAAAGATGCGTATTGTGCATGTATATGTAGCCAGGTATCACGAAGAAATGAAGAAATGAAGTTTTTATGCACATTTGGAAGATTCTCGAGGAAGGAAGTCGAGCTAGGAAGCTTTTGGATTCAATGATTAAGAAACGCAATGATTTCTAAGTATCTACGGCAAGGAAAGATCAAGTTTTGCCTTGGAAATCATCAACGAGAGCAAAGAATGAAGCGCATAGGAGAAAAGTCAACAAAAAGTCAAAACAGCACAAACCCAGCCGATCGGTCACAACCCATAACCGGATCCGGCTGGGCGAATGGTCAAAATCCAACCGATTCGGTTGGAGTAGAAACCGATCCGGTTTCTCACGCTGCAGTTACACAATGTTGCATTTATTGTTGCCTTAACTCCCCATAATCATTGGAGTCCGATCATTTCTTGACATTTACTTGTTGGGGACGTTTTTGGTCAGTTGAGCAAGCACATTTGGCTATATAAAGAACCTAGTCCTAGTATACTAGGTGTGACACAACCAAAATTGTATTAGTTTACACCAAAACTAATACCAACCATATTATTTATCCCAAAAGCTTAGTTCTTACTGAAAAACGTCCAGGAGCAAGGAGGGAACAATTTTCATCCATAGTTTTGGTAGTTTGGAGTTGTACGGTGAATCTAGGTGATTGGAGGCACGTGGTTGCTACAATCCACGAATTCTAATTCTTGTAATCACAAAAGTTTAGGTATTCTATGAACTTTGTTATGGAATTCTATTCTCTTGAATTGTTGGAATTACTTTGTTACTATTTGTGTTTAGTTATTATTATTATTATCATGGAGTAGTTTTGGGATATACTTGTGTGTTGGGATGTAGTTAATCATATTAGTGTTCTCAAAATGTGATGCATGTACATATGATCTTGTTTAAATGAGTTTGTTGGAAAAATACTAGTCTTGGTTTGATTTGTTGGTAAAACATGTTTTAAGAAAAAGGACCGAAAGGATTTCTCTTGTGTTTTATTCCAAAAAGTGAAGTGACAAACTAGTATGGGGATATGGTGATTGACAACCACCATGTTTGCTTATTAAAACAAGACTAGGAACATTTTCATCACGAAGGGTCGAAAGATTCGTAAGAACAAATTTAATAAGAACATGTTGCAAACAAATGGAATTTCTATAGGATAATCATTGGGATAAGGACCGAAAGGATTACCTAAATGTTTTTGTTCTTAGAATGATTTTTACAAACACATACCGTGGTTGGGGAATCATTTGCTTATGATTTGTGCATCATATTAAGAGTATACACCAAACCTTCATGAATACTATTTATGATTGATTATAGACTACACACAAGTATATATATATTTCTTATTGAATTTCACTAGAACATAATTATTTGAGGAAGCCTTGACAAGCTTTCTTGTTGGAATCTTTTCAAACAAATCTATTTCATACGCAAAATCCCTTGGGACGATCTCGACTTACCAAACTTTGCTATTGCGGACGAGTATACTTGCTCGTATGTGTTAATAGGTTAGACGGTTAAATCGTGTTTATAAATTTTTAAAACTTGCACCATCGTAGCACATCAATGCTTGAGTAATCTTTGTGAACCTTAGTTTATGAATCACTTAGCGGATTTCGTATTCTAAACATCCAAAGATAACCTTAAAGTTAGTTTATGAATCATCTAGCGGATTTCGTAGGCAATAACCTTAAGGTAGTTTCAAAGAGTTAGGGAAAAAGGCATACCCTACGACCTTAGAAAACACAACGCGTTAAGAATAAGGACATGACAATTCAACCACCAATAAAAGATAACTATGGAGTAATAGTATCCAAGTAAGCACATTTTTAATCATCATAAGAGCACACATCAAAAAGACATAGACTACCCGTAGTTTAGATAATTAGATAGTAGAAGTAATCGATAGAAGTACCACCCCCCAAATCCAAACCCCGAGATTTTACCCTTAGCTTTCTAAAAAAATATAAAAAGATAAAAAAGAATCTTCCTCAACCTCAACCTTAGCGTAGTACACTTCTTACTAGCATTCCTATTCCCCTAGAGAACGATATCAATCCCCGAGGCTTACCCAATACTATACTACAACAATGAGGTTCACTGCTTAGGGTGTTGAAAAACTTGTTCGACGAAAAGGAAGTTCCTTTGACCCCGAACGCGCCTTGTACGCGCATCAGTATAGGAGTATAATCATCATTGCCTTTATAGGTCACACTAAGTACCCAAAATGGTTGCACAATTATAAGTTCGAGTAAAGTACATGGCTATTTTTAGTAAAACAATAGTCATCACAATTAACTGTCATATTTGGTTAAATTGCTAAGTTACAAAACTTTGAATAGTTTTTTTTAATTGTTTTATTGTCAACATATAATATGTAATAAAGCTTTTAAAGATAACAGTGATGATGAAAGGACTAAATGAATTGCTACTTTAAAAGTACCATCACCTATTAGTGCCTTTCACAACAAGACTATTTAACTTTCAAAAGAATTTATGTCTGCTAGCAAAGCAGTCACATATAAATTAAGTAGGGAAGCGCGACATGATGTTGCAATTCAATTTGATTCAAATTAAGGTGTACAACATTTTGTCATGTTTCGCCACTATTAATAAGTGAATGTAATTTATTACCATTGTTTTTTATCTACTGGTTAAAAATGTGTTAAAGAGCAGAGAAAAATGATTTTTTTTATAAATAAAATACAGTTTGTCCTATCAGCGTCACTGCCACCTTTTTGCACCTCATTAACTCTGTTAGGTAGTTGTTGTACACAAATGAGGAAAAACGGGAAAACAATACAAAGCTTTATTGGGAAACCCTAACAGACCTAGGACTGCAGCAAACATTATATTATTTTCTCACCTTTTCGTCTCCTGTGAACAGTCTCATGTTGGAATAATCATGGTTTAATGTTTAAAAAGAAAAAAAAAACATAAAAGTAACTTCTCTGTGATGAAAGACAAATTGTATGGTGAACTAATTTTAAGGTATACCCTTGTCTGAAATTGTACAAATGTTCACTAGCAACATTTGTAAAGATAAGTGATCAGCTTGGTGTTAGTGCATAGAAACTAAATGTAACGGCAACATTAGAGTTTCATAAGAATTTTCTAGAAAAAAAAAAAGACTCTAGAACTTGTAAATTTTTCGTAACAGCTGTCAGAACAGTTAGGCTCACGAAACTTATGGCTACAACCATAATGTACATGCGGTTGCTTTGCCTAATAAGTTTTGCAAATACCATGGCTACAAGCACAATGTATATGTGACTGCCTAGCCAAATAGGCTTTGCAAATACCATGGTTGCAACCACATTGTACATGTAGTTTTCTAGCCAAATAGGTTTTGCAAATACCACGGTTGCAATCACATTGTATATGTAGTTGCCTCGCCAAGGTATATTACAATACGCGGTCATCATCGTCTCAAAAGGTTAACCATAAGACATTAAAGTAAGTAACTTGAGTGTGTGTATAACAGCTTAATCGTAGCATCAAAACATATACGTGACTAAGAATGCTTAAAGTAAAATAAAGTATAAAATTAACAGGACTTCTTGCGCAGCACCTTCGTTGTATTTGGACTTATGATGAGAGACAAAAATGAGTGATGAACCAAGTTTAAGGTATAAAGGTTTCTGCTGAAATTTAAGAAAGCGTGACCACTTCGATTGTCAAAACATGTATAGGTAGAGGAGTACTTACCGTTTCTGGATTTGGTCCGTTTAACTTTTTTAACTTTTAAACGCCTAACGACAACGTTAGACAGCACCGTCTACGTTAACGCGAAATAACAACAGGCAGGCCAATAGATAACGAAGAACCGGTAGTATTCATCAAATGGCGGAGTTTTCGCAAACACTTAGTTCTTCAACATGTGTAGACATAAGAGGTGTGGCAAAACATTTAGGTTCAGAACACTTATTGTTGCAATCACAATGTATATGTAACTGCCTTGCCAAATAAGTTTTTGCAAACACCATAGCTGCAACCACAGTGTGTATGGAGTTACCTTGCCAAAGCATATTGCAATATGTGGTCATCACTACCTCAACAGCTTAACCATTAGACGCCCAAATTATACTATATCTTAAATGGCGTGGAAAACGATGTTAGCTTACCAAATACTCTGATTTTTAAAATGAAGGTTGTTGAGGCCACTATCTATGGCACTCAACCGTCCTTTCATCTTATAGATAACGCAAAGCAGCAATATTCGCTAAATGGCGTTCTTTTTGTAATGTGGCAACATTTACGGTCAGAACACTTATGGCTGCAACCACATTGTATATGTGGTTGCCTTGCCAAATAAGTGTCACAAAGACTTCTTTGTTTTCAAAACAGAGGTTGATGAGGCAACTATTCGTCGCACAAAACCATCCTTCCATCTTCAGATTAACTATATATACCACGTACAGAAAGAATACTATTGTCAAGTAATTTACTGTGCTTAGAGCATTAGGTACATGCCAACAACTTCATATCATATAATTAGCATCTAGTGCTCTAAGCACAGATAAGTTGCTCAAATTTAGCATGCTTGGGCAATGGTTGTGTGGGTAAACCACCTCATTAAGCCCATGCAAAGAAATATTGTAACAGATTTAAAACTTTTGCTTGCCAATAACATGCAATAATTTTAGACCATTTAGCTTTTAAAAGCAACATACTCTTAAAAGCAACATAATTATACTAACCTTAATATCAACATACTCTTAAAATCAACATAAACTATTTATAATTATCAATACACTCTCGGTTCCATTATCAACAGCTATAAACGTTAAAAACTTAAAGTGTAAAAAATATTAAAATCCAATGCAAACGGTTTAAGTTAAATCCATATTTTAAGTCATAACAACATCAACAGGTATAACTATGCAACAATCAACTTATTATATTAAAAATAATTGCATCACTAACAGCTGTAATCGGTAAAACACAAATACATGATTTAAAAGACACAGTAACATGTTTTTGTATCTTACTATGACTTTTAAAACAAACATAACCAATTGATGTTATTGTTTTAAAAATAAGTGCATCACTAACAGTTATAATCGATAAAGGAAAGCGCACCATCGAAAGCTAGCATCAACATTTACAAACATTAAACAACCCATGTTAATACAAATAAGCCGTAAAAACGTTTATTTATATTTTACGATCTTCTAATGTTTTGTCGATAACAAACGTAAAATCATTTTAACGAAACAAATAAAATACGTAAATGGTTTGAGCCAATAGTTTTCTAACACACTTACGTTTTCACATAAAACACTAAAACAAGTATAAGTGATTTTATGATTTAAATAAATATGTACAACAACTAGTGTTTACATATTGGGCAAATATATACATAACTAGTATGTATTATAATGGGTAAAAACTCCAACCCATGAAACATATCCATAACCCATGGTATTGACCCATATCCATTTGACTAGATGCATTGCACCTATTATATGCATTGTATCTAAGGAAATACCCATAGCCCAACCCATGACCCATGACCCATAACCAAAAAACCCATGGGCAAAAGGGAGCGTCCCACGGATCCCAGTTAATACACTGGACGGATCCCTCAAGGGAGGGATCCGTGGGATCCGGGGAACGGTAACTAGTTTTCTTCTATAAATAGTGAGCCATTTCTTCCTCTTGGATTGCCACTCCCACACATACTTTCCCCAAGTATTGTAACTCTCTAACCACTGATCCTAAGGGATCTTTCTATGTAGTTTCTCTTTTGTTTTTGTGTGATTCTCTAGGTTCCTTTTAAAGGCGAGATCACCACTTCTTCAAGTCGAGCAACCTCAAGTTCATGAGTTGCCATGCTTCGTCATCATCAAGACTACTGAGGTTCTCTTGTTGATACTTCTTTCTTCCTCCATAGAAGTGTTGTGTCGAAGGCATTAGTGAAGGATGCCGAAAGAGTCAAGACGAAAGCATTAGTGAAAGGTGCTTAACGTCCGTGTCAAAAGCATTAGTGAAGAATGCTAAAGGAGTCAAGACGAAGGCATTAGTGAAAGGTGTCAAGCGTTCGTGTCAAGGGCATTAGTGAAAGATGCCTAGGAGTCAAATCAAGTGGCATTAGTGAAGGATGCCAAGGTCGTATAATCGATGAGGTGCATCGTTATACAAATAGTGATAGTTTGTTTCCAAGGATGTTGATATCCTTGATGGTGTTGTAATAAGGAGTGGGTCTCCTTTGGGATTAGGTGTTGTGTAGTGTTGGGTAGTAGTTCCTCCATTGTAATGGAACTCGGTACTTAGCCTAGTACAGGATAAAGGGTAGGCAACGTTGTAGTAGGTGTGGTTCACCTTGGTTAAAGAACTTGGTGGTTAGCCTAGTACTAGAAAAAGAGTAGGCGACATTGTGAAGGCTTCTCCGCCATAAGGAGTTGGTGTCGTGTATTGATTACGAACTCTCGAGTCGGTGACTCGGGGAATGGAGTAGGGCAAGGAAGGTGTCCTTGTAGCCGAACCACTATAAATACTCGTGTCGTGGTTATGTGCTTCTTACTCTTTATCTTTCATTACACTTTTATGTATCTATCTATCAATGTCTAACATACACATCTAAATAGATTGACATAAGTCGATCTAAATATTTTAAAACGAAGTTTTAATTGGTAAAACTATTCAACCCCCCCTTCTAGTTTTCCACAATTGGCATCAGAGCTTCGTTACCAAGTTTCTTAGAGTATGTTGTACCTTAAAAACTTGATACGATCCGTGTATGTTTGAAAACTACAAAGAAGGAAATCTTTTAAAACATTTTCTTTTCTCTTTCATGTTGGGTATTGATAGATTATTCTAACATATTCTTTTCAAGAAATCTTCATGCTAGGATCTCTCCAAAACCTTCATTTCTATTCAAAGAATAATGAAGTCAACTTTCAAGAAAGAATCTAAAAGTAATCACAGCCTACTTATTCTAAGTACAACGGATTACTTTAAAAGCTCATGAAGTATTTTTGGTCTTATATCTTCACAAACCAAAATCAAGAGCATAGAGGCATGTTTACTCTTCATTAGCTAGCTTATATTTACATGAATATGTTAATATTTTTTTTTAAATGCTAGTCTTTCAAAAAGTCTCCTTTCTTTCCGACTTACTCATCATCATGAATAGTATTCCTTTTGATCTCGTCAAACTAACGTCGTCGTCACAAATGGATTCTCGATAATTAATCAAATCCCGTTGACCAAACATTATTTATTTTATTCTTTTTCCTCAAAACTATTTTTGTTCCATAAGCTATTTTATAACTTATAACAAAAATATTGCCAAACACTCCTTTTCTGTCTACAGTAGCCGGATCCCTCTAGTTGTACTAGCCGGATCCCTTATACAAGGGATCCGGGGGAACCGTGGGACAGAAAATAGCTATACGCTTTTCAAAACCAAACCTGCTCATTTTCCATCTCCCCACAAAACACAAAAATGATCCAAGAGCTGGTTTCATCCTCATAGGACTCCATATCCTCAAAGTATTCTTCTCTAGAACATCATTGTAAGTAATTACACTAACATGTTCTAATTTTCATCATCCTCATCCTAGGGTTTATGGTTTCTCAATTTTTAATCAATTAATTTAATTAGGTTTTCCAAAATTGATCATTAAAAAGGGCTTTCACATAACTAAGATTACATTGTGTTCACAACATTGTTAATACAAATCAAAACCATAAACCCATCTCAACAAATTTTGCCTAATTGGAATATTTGTTTTTCTAGGACCAACCATGCCTAAAGCCACTCAACAAGACCATCATGATACCGTCCATTACCTCACCCATTACTATCGGAAAGAGGGATTGTCAAAAACTGACCGCAAAGTCTTCAAAAGACTTGAAAAATGACTTATCCACGAAGGTCGTGTAGTCAAAGAATGTTTCCGTGAAGATACCGACATTCGTCAAGTCTTCTCGGCAAACAACTTTGATTGTCTTCTTGACATTGATGAACAAATTTGTCCGGTTTTCATCTTTGAATTATACAAAAGCATTAGGATCATTCGAAACACCGATGATAGCATTTCAATAGCTTTCATCATCAATAAACGAAGCTTCACTCTACCTCTCAACACATTCGCTCAAATCCTTCGTATTACTTGTGAAGGAATTTGTATGTACTCTCAAGATTAGGCAATATCCTCTCAAGCTTTTTCTCTTGATCCCAAACCAATGTACCATACTCCTCTTGATGAACCCGAAACCGTTCGAGACACCATCTTCAAAATTAGAGCCGACCAATCCCGTCTCAACCGAAAAAAAAAGCTCATTCACCGTGATCCCTTTCAAATGGAACTCTTCGAAATGCACCCCATTTTTAGAAAATGGGAAGAAATTCTTAGGGAAAACGTCATTAGCCTAGTTGGTAACAAGGATCATCCAAATGCATGTCTAGTGCAAATGATTTATTGCCTCATTCACCAAAAGCCATTTAATCTCGCCTATTACATGGTGAAGAGAATGGTCGGGGTATTCAAAGTTGCCAACATGGTACTTCATATGGTATGCTTCTAACACGAATTTGTAAGTATGTTAGTGCATTGCAACCATCTCCAATCAACGATGATCATTTCCTTTCCGATCACGTCATGGTACCTCTTACCAAACAACCCCCTAAACGGTTCATGATCAATGGAAGAAAACCTAAAGCTCTCACAGACTCCTCGGACAGAGAAGAAGAAGAAGAAGAAAAAGAAGCAAATGTTGACCCCGTAGCTAACATCGAATTAAACCCCTTTTATTACTATCAACAACTTCCAACTCTTCCAAACGAGACCGCGGAATTCAAACAATTAAGGGGTATGATTCAAAACCTAGCTCACTACGTCACGAAGTAGGGAAAGAGGAAATAAAAGGATTGACGAAAGAGACTATAGGACTATGCTTGTTTTTAGACATTTGATGTGTGTATGAATGATTATGTTTTAGCACGCTTGTTTGGGTTATCTTGGATATTTTCATTACCACTATTATCTATGATATGTTTTATGTGATAACATGTTTTTGTTGTTGTTAAATTTAATGGTTACTAGTGCATATAGGCTGGTGCAAATATTGCATTACCTTCTGTGATGGTTCTGATCTGCAGATGCCGGATCCCTAGGATTAGCCTAGACGGATCCCTCCCTTGAGGGAACCGTGGGATCCGTGACAACAGATCAGCAATAAAGATTCCCATACATCAAAATAGCTCACTAGATCACTTCACACTAGCTAAACATAAGACCTTAGAACCCAACTAAGTCTTCTTCAAACATGAGAAAGCTTCAAACTCGCCCATAGCTTACCTAGGATCTAATTCAAAGTAATTTTGATTTATCAACTCATCAAAACTCACCATATTTCCGCTTCAATACTCACACATTGCTTTTCACATCTCAAAACACTTAGGTGGACATATTTATCAATTTTAGGAAATTGTTTCTAGCCATCTTTATCTAAAAACGGGTCAAAAACTAGTTTTTCAATTCTTTTAATTTTTGAGGATTTTTCAAACTCCATCTCAAGCTTACATCTGATCTCTAGGATCATTTATTATAACTTGACACCATCAAAATTCTTAATCCTTGAACACCTATTGGTGGTCATAAAGTCTTATTTTCCTTCCATAAAAGGCAATCATTAGTTATATCACTCATTGCCCTTGATCATTCAAGTACACCTTCATTTAAGATACTTAGGAGGATTGAAACACTCAAAATGGTATAGGCTTTAGACCTTAGAAACATCATTTTTACCATTTCCTAGCTGCTGAGAGCCGGATCCCTAGAATTAGCCTAGACGGATCCCTCAAAGGAGGGAATCGTGGGATCCAGGTGACAGATTCATGTCAAGTCTAGCTTAAACAATCATTTCAAGCCCATCTTGTTAACTTGAACACTCCACCTCATCTTAATTGAGTCCCTAGATCAGTACAACTCTGAAGTTAACTCTTGTGCATGCTAATCATCACATTCCTGAGAATCTTAGTGGCTTAAGTCTTGAATGCACTTGCCAAATTCTTCCCTTTATAAGTCATCTTGCTAGAATCCCTTAGTCATCAAACATAACATAATTCTCAGCAATTAGAAACATATTCTTTAGTCATTTCATCATGAGGAAAGCTCCTAGTGCTAACTCATCCACCCAAGAAACTTGCTCGTGTTGTACACGAAATTTCCTCAACCGAATCATCTTCGGTCAAATCCACAAATGCAAGGATTTCTCCTCCACCAACTCAACCAATCAAACCAATCCTCAATAGAATTGTTCCTACAAAAATATCATCAACAAACTCTACAATTCCTACTAAACCAAACACACCCTTTTCAACCCAATCAACATCATTGGTGCCTAGAGCAATATCATTTACCACCTCACAACTTAGAGGACTTACCCCCTAGGCCATCTCATCCTCCACCATTACCGACACACTCTTCACAAGAGAAGATTGTACAACAAAACCAAGGTGTTGAATCAACACTTGCACCAATGTCAATTTCTCCATTTCCCTCTAATGGTCCATTTTGGATTATGAGGAGACATCAAAGTCAACCACCCGACCACATGGAAGTTGACACTTCCATACCTCCTCCATCAACCCTTGTTGAGCCACCACTTAATGTGCCTCCACCAATTCCTCCTTCATTTGAGGATCTTCAACCCACTTCACTTGAACCTCCGCTTCAAGACGCTCAACTTTTACCACCATCCTTTCAAAACCATGACAAGGATTGCTATCATTGTCAACATGTTGAAAGGTTGATACATGAACTACGTGAAGAGCAACATTTCATGTTTTATCACCTCCTCGAACGTTTCGATGAGGTCAACAAACCTAAACAACCATGAGCCTAAGGATTAAAACGGTGTCCTAGTCTCAAACTTAACTTAGAATGTTTAGGAATCCCATTTCATGTTTGATCATCCTTAAGCACGTGGTTGCTTCTTAAGTTTAGGCCACTCATTAGTATTAGAAGAATATGTATTACATAGCTAAATCATTCTCTTGGTTTTAGAGATTTGTTGATTATCTCTTTGTTTTATTGAATGATAACTTATTTGCCATATTGCTTTGAGAATATGTTTGTTGTTTGTATACATATCTCACTTTGATATTAACATTGTTTGTTATATCACCATTACTGAAAATCTGTCACCAGACAGACGGATCCCTGGAAATTGCCTAGACGGATCCCTCAAATGAGGGAACCGTGGGATCCGCGCAACAGAAGACCAATTTCCTACTAACTTGAGTCTTATTTGCAGGAAATTATGCACTATATACTTGTTTTCTAACCTTTATTTTGTAGATTTTCAAAATACACATGAAGACTTTGACACCCTAAGCTAGGGGGAGATTTGTGTCAAACCATACATTACAAAACCATTTGCAATATAATCCTTATATGGATTACATTTCGTTACGTCCCCTTACAAAGTTGCAATCATTAAGGGGAAGCGTTATCGTCACTACGACGAAACCATTTGCAACCATAGTTGCAATACATTAGGTTAGTAGTTTTTATTTACTTGACGCCCTCACAAAGGGATGGACTCGTCAAGGGGGAGTTAAAACGAGAACTCTTCCCGTCACTTGCTCTCTATATTTTTTTTTTCTTTTATATGTTTTTCTTAAAACATTGTGTTAGTTTCTTTTCGACGCTCTTTTTGTTTCGACAAAAAGGGGGAGAAGAGAGTAAAAACTCCAATTCGAACTTTTACGAATTTTAGTTTTTCCTTAAAATAATTTTATGTTTTGTCCTCAACAAAAAGGGGGAGATTGTTAACACAAAAAAGCCGTAAAAACGTTTATTTATATTTTACGATCTTCTAATGTTTTGTCGATAACAAACGTAAAATCATTTTAACGAAACAAATAAAATACGTAAATGGTTTGAGTTAATAGTTTTCTAACACACTTACGTTTTCACATAAAACACTAAAACAAGTATAAGTGATTTTATGATTTAAATACATATGTACAACAAATAGTGTTTACATATTGGGCAAATATATACATAACTAGTATGTATTATAATGGGTAAAAACTACAACCCATGAAGCATATCCATAACCCATATTATTGACCCATATCCATTTGACTAGATGCATTGCACCTATTAGAGTATCTAAGGAAATACCCATGGACCAACCCATAACCCATGACCCATGACCCATAACCAAAAAACCCATGGGCAAAAGGGAGCATCCCACGGATCCCAGTTAATACACTAGACGAATCCCTCAAGGGAGGGATCCGTGGGATCCGGGGAATAGGTGCTAGTTTTCTTCTATAAATAGTGAGTCATTTCTTCCTTTCGGGTTGCCACTCCCACACATACTTTCCCCAAGTATTGTAACTCTCTAACCACTGATCCTAAGGGATCTTTCTATGTAGTTTTTCTTTTGTTTTTGTGTGATTCTCTAGGTTCCTCTTAAAGGCGAGATCACCACTTCTTGAAATCGAGCAAGCTCAAGTCCATGAGTTGCCATGCTTCGTCATCATCAAGACTAATGAGGTTCTCTTGTTGATACTTCTTTCTTCCTACATAGAAGTGTTGTGTCGAAGGCATTAGTGAAGGATGCCGAAAGAGTCAAGACGAAAGCATTAGTGAAAGGCGCTTAACGTCCGTGTCAAAAGCATTAGTGAAGAATGCTAAAAGAGTCAAGACGAAGGCATTAGTGAAAGGTGCCAAGCGTTCGTGTCAAGGGCATTAGTGAAAGATGCCTAGGAGTTAAATCAAGTGGCATTAGTGAAGGATGCCAAGGTCGTATAATCAATGAGGTGCATCGTTATACAAATAGTGATAGTTTGTTTCCAAGGATGTTGATATCCTTGATGGTGTTGTAATAAGGAGTGGGTCTCCTTTGGGATTAGGTGTTATGTAGTGTTTGGTAGTAGTTCCTCCATTATAATGGAACTCGGTACTTAGCCTAGTACCGGATAAAGGGTAGGCAACTTTGTGGTAGGTGTGGTTCACCTTGGTGAAAGAACCTGGTGGTTAGCTTCGTACCGGAAAAAGAGTGGGAGACGTTGTGAAGGCTTCTCCGCCATAAGGAGTTAGTGTTGTGTGGTGATTACGAACTCTCGAGTAGGTGACTCGGGGAGTGGAGTAGGGCAAGGAAGGTGTCCTTGTAGCCGAACCACTATAAATACTCGTGTCGTGGTTATGTGCTTCTTACTCTTTATCTTTCATTACACTTTTATGTATCTATCTATCAATGTCCAACATACACATCTAAATAGATTGACATAAGTCAATCTAAATATTTTAAAACGAAGTTTTAATTGGTAAAACTATTCAACCCCCTTCTAGTTTTCCACAGCCCAATCAACTGTAACCAAAAAAAATTAAAAAACAAAAAAACAAAAAAAAAAAAAAAACCTAAAAGTAGTTAGATTTGTGCATATCATGCTCGGATCCATCGGAAATCAAGCTGATATGTGGTCGGAGTTACTGTAGCCAGGGTTTGTAGGTAGATTGGATATCTGATAGAGTATAAAATCTATCCACATAAAAAAGTGTGGTAACGAAATAGGATAATGTCACAATTCTCAATTTCCAGTCATTTTTCAAATTTTAGTATTCATTCCCGGAGAAAAATTTATATTTCATTAACGTATATTTTTCTTATTAAATAAACGCTATCGTACGATCATTTATTTTGAACAATTGATCCGACACTTCCAAAAATTATTCCGATATATTTTTATACTCATATTAAGATTATAAAAATAATATTATGAGTTTACCCGGTGTTTTAAATTTATTTTGTACATAAATTGTTATATTTATATAATTACGACGGTTTTCGTAAATTCTACACGACAATTATTATTTCACTCAATTCTTGCGAGAAATATATTTTTATAATTTTTATGACTTCAATATATTTTATTTTGATCCGTTAAAAGTTATTTTTAGCTAACGCTACCCTAAATGCTTAAATAAATATACAAGTTACTAATTATCCTTAAATAATTATACATTATACTACACTTAAATACTTAATAAAAAAAAATGTATGCTCTAGCTAATTAATACCCCTTGTCGACAAGGGGAATGAGTCACACCAATTTCATCCAAAATATCTAGCTAATACTTAACTTATATTCATTTTATATTAACAAAACACATACAAGTAATATACCAAGTGTGAAAAAAAAATTAAAAAAAAAATAATAATAAATAAATAAAAATCCATCCTCTCTTTCTCTTGCACAAAAACCGGCCACCAAGGAAGAACAAGGAAGAACATCAAAAAAATTTCAAGTCAAGTTATTTACACTCTTAATCAAGGTTTTGAAATAAAAACCTATGGTATTTAGGATAATCCTTGTTCATTTAACCTCATCAAGTAACTAGTAAGCATTTCATGTTCATATTCATCTTTCATATTTATATTATGTTCATTTCATCATGCTTGAGAAAAACATGCAAGTCATATTGATGTCTATACCACTTTTTATTGTTTTTAAGTGTTATAAATATATATTTATCATCCTATAATTACTCCTTGAAACATATCACTTTTGGTGATGTCTAGAAACCCATGACACCCTAAGAAGGTGTATGGTAGGATTAGAATAGCTTCGGAGTTGTTTTGAATTGGTAAGAATAGGTTTTGCGCGAGAAAAACTCATTTCGGCAACTTTAGTTAAAGGTCTGATCTTATTTTTAAATTCTGGAATTCTCGACAGTAGTTAAAAAAATTTGGACTTGATATTTAGAAAATATACTTTAAAACGAAAACGTGGCCGCTTGAACGGGTTAAAACGGAGTTATAACGAAGAAGTTATGCTATTTTTAAGTTTAACGACGAAAACTATTTGTTTCAGAAAATTCAGCATGTATTCTCAACTTTTTACGAGTCAAAAATGAGTCTTAAGCGTTATAAAATGTGTTGACTTATCAAATATATATTAGTATACTTTAACACGAAGCTAAGGACATATAAAACGTAGAAAACGGACTTGTAACGATTAAATTACACGCTATTTAACAAAGTTGTCGTAACTATATTATATAAGCAAAACTAATATATTTCTATTAGACAAACATTACGGCCGCGAATGACCATGTTGAGGGTCGTTTTTAACATTGATGTAGTACTTTTTATAACATGATGTCTTCTAGTAAAAGTAAGTTTGCCTAGCATATTTTCCAAAATGTTCAACCGTTCATCAAGCGGAGTTGTAATGAATAAAATACGGTCACTTAAACTTTGCCGAAAACCACTCTTAAACAATATTTTGGACACAAGTATCATACTTTACCTATGTTTTTCTCCATAATCGAGACTTCTACGATGAAAACTTAAATGCTAAAACTTTGAGATAATGATACAAGCTTTCCAAAACCGTTGAGTTTGTTTCCTAACACTCGATATTCACTATTTTACGACTAGCTTTTTGAGGCGGTTTAGTCACTTTCATGAATTGTCAAATGACATTATTTTACGACGAAAAGTTATAATTTCTTAATAAATCACTAAATGATTATCGTAGGATATCATTTCGACGTAAATACTTGTAAAGTATTTTATAATATGACGAGACGTTATAAACTTTATTTTCAAAAGTGTACAAGTGGTATGGATATCATATGAGTTTGCATGCACGACATTGTTTCATGACTTATATTAGATTATATCATTCATAATAGGTCGCGGTTAGAGAGTTGCACCTCATTTCAGTGTATCTACTTTTGTCATCATAATCATTGCATCAGGTGAGTTCGTAGCCCCACTTTTACTCGTTTAATTATTTTATAAACTCTTCGGGGAGATACATGCTCAACTACTTGCTTTTACTTTAAATTTATATGAACTTAAATATCTTTTGTTTCACTCTATGTGCGCGTGAGTAGATTATGCCCGAACTAAATTGATCACTATGTTATTAACGCTATTAGTTGAAACACTTTCCTTGATTTTGAACCCTTCGACATGTATATTTGAGCTCTTTTAAATTGATTCGGACCCTTTAACATATAAGTGAACACTTTGGACTTGATATGAACCTTTTGACATATAGTTAAACTCTTTTAACTTGTACAAGGACCCTTTTGATATATTTTAAAACTTGTTTGACGTGATTTTGAACGCTTCGACTATCTTGAACCTTTTGATATTATTCAAGCTCTTTGACTGTTTTGAACTTTTGAACTCGACTTAAATCTTTGAACTTAATTACGAACTTTTGAACGGAACTCTTGATCTTAAATACAAACTTATGACTTGTTTGAACTTATTAAACCGGACGTGTTATGACCTTGACCTAAAGTCTCCCATGTTCGGAGCATCACTATAAAGTCTCCCATGTTCGGAGCATCACTATAAAGTCTCCCATGTTCGGAGCATCAATATAAAGCCTCCCTGGTCCAGAGCAGAACGTCTCACTATGTTACGGAGCGTTCTCAATTTAAAGCCTCCCCGGTCCGGAGCAGAACGTCTCACTATGTTACGGAGCGTTCTCAATCTAAAGTCTCCCCTGTTCGGAGCAGTGCAAATTCTCCCATGTTCGGAGTGTTCTTAATTGTATATAATAGTTGTATGATGTACTGTTCGTACATTCGCATTGTTAGTCTCCTATTAGTAGGTAGTATGGATAGCGCTATTAGAGGTCGGCCAACCTCTCGTCCACTATGTTACGGGACGCATATTATTTATTCTAGGGGCTTTGCCTTGCATACATTATTATATATGTGGTGCAATATTGTGAATTATTATGGTAACTTATATTCGACTATTAGACACACTATATTTTGTGCAATGGGTTGTGAACACACAGGTTGCAAGTTTTGTATGGGCGGAACTTGGAACTGAGTGGATTTACAATGCCTTTGCTTTGTGAACTCATTTGACATCGTGTGCTTGAACATAAACTAGACATATTTTGGCAGTGGGTTGTGAACACACAGGTTGCAAGTTTTGTATGGGCGGAACTTGGAACTGAGTGGATTTACAATGCCTTTGCTTTGTGGACTATTCTAGATGACCAAAAACTTTGCTTTTGTTGCATGAACGCTCTTTAAAAGCTTTACTTGTTAACCAAACTCTATGAACTCACTCAACCATTGTGTTGACACTTTTAGCATGTTTTATCTCAGGTATCTAAGGCATTCACTTCATGGCATGCATGTGGACTTATCATAGAGTCGCGGTGTCGACGCGTCTCAACTATATTTTATGCACTTAACCATCGTTTGATTGTAACAAACTTATTTTGGTACCTTGGAAATCTTTTGGGACCTATGTTTTGTAAACTCTAATTATTTTACTGAATCAAACGATATTTTCAAAACGACACTTTAGGTCATTCGATATAACTTTGATGTTATGACAGTCCTCCCCAAGGTATTCCATTCCGCTGTAAAACAGGTAATTTGGGGGTGTGACAGATAACATTTTGAGACGCCTATAAAGACCATAAAAAGGCCCTTAAACGACGTTGTTTTAGGAGTCTTTGTATTGTCTAGCAAGATAATGAACGTTAGGCAAAAGATTAACGAAAAGTCGCAACTGTTCATTAAACGATGTCGTTTTTAAAAGCGCAAATACGGTGTTTTTTCTCACGCCATTTAATAATATTGATAATATTTAGCCGATTGAATCTCTCTATATTTTTTTTATACTTTTGGATTTCATTGTTGCAATACACAAGTATTTATAAGATGAGTAAAAATAGTAAAAACGTTTATTTACACAACTCGTGTATTACATGGGTCTTAAACTAGTATATGTTAATAATAAAATATGTATTTGACATCAATGTTGAATTTTAAACATTAAATCTTTTAATTGACTTGATTAATTAAGGGGATGCCTTGTGTTAATTTTGCCCTTGTTTGGTTTATTATAACTGAGATACAAATGATAATGTGTTTATTGATTTATTGAATAATGTACAGAGAGATACCCTACATATATAGCCTATCACATTTATTTATGTTGGGTAGATTGGTAATCACCCTCAATACCAAGCTAATCATATTAAATATACAACTAATGCCAACTAATCAATCCTATTTCTTTGCAAGGACAATAAATATACCACTCGGCATCATGAGGCGGGGTGATGTTTGAGGACGCCTCATCCTGAGCCTTGGTCTCGATGTGATCCATAAGGGAATTACCCCTACAAAGGTTGTTGAAGAAGTAGACCCACGATGAATAATTCATCTCGTCCACATCTAACTTGACGGGGATTAGGTTATTTAGGTTAGTGATGGCCATGAGTTTGTCGGAGAGAAGGATGACGGGTTGTGGGGTATTATTAATGACAGTCATGTTGTATGATGTTGTGAGAAGGATGGGGTAAGTAGGGTTTTGTATAAGCAAGAAAGAAGCAAAAAAAAAAAAAAAAAAAAAAAAAAAAAAAAAAAAAAAACATTCGACTAGTTAATAAAGCGAACCAACGATCGACTCTTACCAAAATAATATACTGCTGCCTTCCATGACCCTAATTGGAAAAAAGCTATGTCCGATGAGCACAATGCACTTATTAAAAACAAAACTTGGACTCTGGTACCTCGGCCCACTGAAGCCAATATTATTCGCTGTATGTGGTTATTTCGCCACAAGTTTTTATCTGATGGTACCCTTAGTCGCTACAAGGCTCGACTTGTCGCGAATGGCAGTAACCAGATTGAGGGTATAGATGTAGATGAGACATTTAGCCCAGTTGTTAAACCAGATACTATTAGAACGATTCTTAGTTTGGCTCTTCTCGACATTGGCCGGTTCATCAGCTTGCTGTCAAGAATGCCTTTTTACATGGTGACTTAGCTGAGGTTGTCTACATGCATCAGCCTCCTGGTTTTCTAGATCCTGAACATCCTGATTATGTGTGTTTATTACAGAGGTCTCTTTATGGCCTCAAGCAGGCTCCTCGCACCTAGTTTCAGCGCTTTGCTACTTATGTTCTTCGGGTTGCCTTTACCCATAGTCGTTGTGACACATCATTATTTATCTATCGGCAGGGGACAGATACTGCTTATTTACTGTATGTTGATGACATTGTTCTAACAGCTTCTTCTGAGAGTTTGTTACAGCGAGTTATTGCTTCTTTGCATAAGGATTTTTCTATGACGGATTTGGGACCTCTAACCTATTTTATGGACATATCTGTTACCCCGTGACTCTACAGGGATGTTCTTATCTCAGAGGAAGTATGCTACTGAGATTCTAGAACGAGCACACATGGTCGGTTGTAATCCTAGTCGGACTCCTGTTGATACTGAGTCTAAACTGGGTAATGATGGTGACTCAGTGTCTGATCCAACATTATATCAGAGTCTCGCGGGTTCTCTTCAATACCTCACTTTTACTAGACCTGATATTTCATATGCACTTCAGCAGGTTTGTCTTCATATGCATGAATCCTAGGGAGCCTCATTTCTCGGCTCTTAAACGGATTTTGCGATATGTTTGGGGCACTTTAGATTACGGATTACAGTTGTTCGCATCTTCTACTACTTCCTTAGTTGTTTATTCAGATGCTGATTGGGCTGGATGTCTTGTTACTCGGCGTTCTACTTCAGGCTATTGTGCGTTTCTTGGTAACAATCTGCTCTCATGGTCCTCTAAACGTCAACCGACGCCTTCCCGTTCTAGTGTTGAGGCCGAGTATCGGGGTGTTGCTAATGCTGTTGCTGAGACATGTTGGTTACGGAATCTTCTGCATGAGTTACATACTCCTTTGTCATCTGCTACACTTGTTTACTGTGACAATGTCAGTGTTGTTTATCTGTCTTCTAATCTGGTTCAGCATCAACGGATGAAGCATATTGATATTGACATACATTTTGTTCGGGATTTGGTAGCTGCTGGTCAGGTCTGGGTTCTTCATGTGCCTTCCCGCTATCAGTATGCGGATATTTTTACTAAAGGCTTGTCTACCGCATTTTTTGAGGAATTTCGATCCAGTTTGAGTGTTCGATGTCCTCACGCTCAAACTGTGGGACAGTGTTAGCTATATATTTATTGTCCTTGTAAAGAGAGACGATTGATTAGTTGGCATTAGTTGTATATTTAATATGATTAGCTTGTGATGGTAATTACCAATCTACCCAAAATAGATAAATGTGATAGGCTATATATGTAGGGTATCTCTCTGGACATTATTCAATCAATCAATAAACACATCATCATTTGTATCTCACAATAACATGTTGCCTTTTCAAAAAAGATTGGTTACTCTATAATTCTCTTGGAGACAATAATTTTCTGAGACTCAGTTGTTCAAAATTACACTATGGCTGAGTACGAATTCTTCAATAACACTTGAAACTCTAGCTTATTTATGAACGAATAATGCTGATAACCCTTTAAGTACGTGCAACCATCAGCGTAGTCGGTTTGCTGTCTCTTCCAACAAACCATTATATTAGCATGCTAAGTTACGATAAAAACTAAACACCAAACATCTGTCATGCAATCATCAGATTAAGGAGCTTGCCTCCACTATGTTCTGAGCATTTTCTCCTGTGGCAAAAATACATAGCAAGATATGCTCAGCATTGTTTCAACTTGTAATGCTCATAGTCAATGAATACTTGAATATATCATGAACATACTGTCTCTGAAATTCTGAATCATTGCATGCATCGGTTCAGTATTAATAAAAACTTTGAATGGTTCAGAATCGAACACACTCCAGGGTCTAGGGGATTTAACATGAATCATTATAGAATCAATAGAGTTCAAAGCAGAAACTCTTAAACCACAGGAAGTGTAACAACTTGGCTATGATTGCTTGATTTCAGCAAGGAAACTTGTGTAACCTTAGGACCCTTACCAGAGGTCACTTCCCCTTTCCAATTTTCATTTCATATCTTTAAGAATTAGATATTTACAAATGACAATATCGTTTACATTTATGGCGTTATCACAACTTAGTTTCTGAGCAAATGAGCACGCTCAAATAACCATGTACACTCTATTTTTGCATGTAACTAGTGTGACGAGATAAATACAATTAAAAAAAAGAAAATTAGTTGACTTACAGAGAGCTGAGATGACTACATAAATTGTGCAAGATCTACTGGTACGGGCACAAACCAAGCATTGGTTCCATACCAGCCAACTGACAACGAAGGAACCTATAAACTGCTTCAGTTGTTGTGGCAGCTATTCTGACGACGACACCGATTCCCTGCGGTTATTGGGGAAAACATGTATAATGTGATTAATATGTATCCGCGGAACTTTATGAAAAAACAGACTTTAAGCTTTAATAGCAACATAAAACGCAATTCTCGTGGACCAAAGTCAATACAGAGAATCATAATCTACTTGTGGTCAATCTATTTTAAAAGAGTTTAATTTACTTTAACAAGTTTGGAATGTCGACTTAGGGTACTCAATCATGAAAAAGTCAAAATCAACACAGAAAAGCATAAAAGGTACCTTTGGACCAAAAGAGTTACAAGAAGCGATAAGAGATGGCTTTGCAGAGCCATCACCATTACATGCTTTAGAACGTCCTCCTGCAGATGGAGCATGTAATTGCTCTGACATCATCTTCTTTACATCTTCTTGAACTTGGTTCTGTATGTCCTGCAACTTAGGCCTAAAAACAGAATACTAATCAACACAAGAATAATTTCCCAGATGTTAAAGAAATATGGAGTTATGCGACTAGATTCCTACCCCAACAGAATAACCATTGCAATTACTTGGTAATCCTGCATGCGTTCAGCGATACTTGTAACATTTCCATTCTCAAGTAGTACCTGGCATTGATAATCATTTAAGACAAGAGCAAGAGAGACTCGCAAACACCTAGTGACAAGTTACACAACTTTAATGTACATACAACAATGATTGTGCTATGACATTTAGAGGAGCCAATTTCAATCAATTCATATGAATCTCTTCAGGCTGTATTTTTTTTAGAAACGGGTCAATAATATAGTAAGTTAGCACAAATGAAAGTCGACTGGATCAAATGTCGTGCAACCTGTATTTGAATGCTTATAAGTTATAACCATAGAAAATCATTTATTTAACCAAAATTACAAAAATATTATCAATTTCATATTGGTCTTTTGTAATCATATTTAAGACATTAACTAAACGGGTAAAAAGATGAGGTTTTCCCTGTTGAGGTTACCCATGGAGACCGAGCCTTTTTGACTCAGATGTACTCAGCCTCACAATATTAATCCCGGGACCGTTTCAGACCCTTCCCTGGCCACCTCCAAATACACCTAGCGAGGTTTGAACCCTTGACCTCTTATGAGGAAACTAAGGACCTTACCACTAGGCCATTTGGTGGTAATTTATACAATTCATACAAAAACAAACAAATAGTGTGGACATTACACTTTAAAAATCACCTATTTTGACCCTTTACCCATTCCACCAACCCAACCATTTTGCCACCAATGGTGACATTGATAATTTGGCCAATGTGACTTATGTTTCTATCAACTTTTGTGCATGGTACTTTTCTGCCAGAAAAGAGTGTTACTTAAACCAATTCAGCCTTTTAGAATAATGTTATGTAAGGAAAAACTCTCAACTAAATGTCAGTTTTTTTTGGATGGACAATGGGAATAGTAGGTAAAAAGTGATTGCAAGTTTGCAACTTAAGGAAGCACTAAACGGATGAGGTTTTCCCTTTCCCTTTCCCTTTCCCTTTCCCTTTCCCTTTCCCTTTCCCTGTTCAGGTTACCCGGGGAGGGCGAGCCTTTTTTACTCAGATGTAGGCGGCCTCACCGGGTTAATCCCGGGACCGTTTCGGACCCTAACTTAGGGAAGCAGTCGTTGACCTAAAAGAAAGATACTGAATAGAAAAGATACCGTGTCAAGAAACAAAGGCTTGTTATCCAAATATATATGGTTTTTGCTCTTGTAAAGTGAAAAATCCCATTTTTCTCCACTTTCATGACGCCCGCTAGTAATCCAATCCACAACGAGTAAACTCGAGTCAGACAAAATTCTGAACACTTGCTTTTGGGAGTATCTTGCGGTAGAAAAACACGTCACTGGATCGGGAATGATAACCAAAAGGGCATCACTCCCTATTTTTGCCTACTACATTGAAAATATTATACATGTTAAAAAACCTTGAAGGAGAAAAGCAGTGTAAGCAAAGATCGTATTTTTTTAATCTCTTGTCTACATCATGGTGGTCATTTCAATTCTTCTCACATCTGCTTATTGATAATGGGTCTCATAACACGAACAGTCTACATACAGGATTTATAAACGTTTTTTGGCTACTTATATGTGCAACCAAATTCCCTTCTCGTAGATTAACTTGGCAGCTTTTTGCATTACATGTAAATTCGAAATGCCTTAATCAAATACTATCATAAGACCATAAGGATCACAAATAGCAGGCCTCCAATATTTATTTCATATATCTAGACCATGCCCAGCATCAAATACCAGTATTGCTAACAATTTAGAATATAGGTACGAGACAAGAAATACCTCCATAATTTGGTTAGAGCAGTTAAACGCCACCGATTTGTACACCTACACAACCACCCAGGTAAAATCAAGTCCATAAATCCATAATACAAGAAGATTTATCAAACAATAGTATTGTTTAAACCTTAGTAGAAGCCTGAGTAGTCAAAACAGCAGTACAAGCATCTTGAATCATTAAATCAAAGGAAATGCAATCACCCTAAAAACATATAAATAAAATAATAATAATAAAAATAAATAAATAAAAGAGAAAAGGGTTGAATTGGAAAATAGATAATTACAGAAACAATGCCACCACCATAAGTGAGAGTGTAGATCCAAACAGCATCAATATCTGACGGACCAGCCTGCATATATATATAGAGGAAGGGATATAGTAAGAAGAAAAATTTAAATGAGAAGGATTTCTAGCCACACATTTTAAATAAGGAGGAGAATTTTAAGAGGAGATGCATCATTTTTGTAATATATATATATATATATATATATATATATATATATATATATATATATATATATATATATAAAATTTAAAATCATCAAATCAAAATTATAATAAAGAAAATTTTACTTTAGTGGGGATGATGAATTTGAGAGGATATTTAGAGAAGCATCTTGTTACTCTTGATTTCTGTCCTACTTTTTCCACCACTATTTTCCCACTTTCCATTTCTGAAAATTAATAAATCAAAGATTGATTGATTGGAGCTTCATAGTTGGATACAGAGTTTACTTCAACCCAAGTTTAAGGGTCCGTTTGATTTGGGGAAGTAGCTGAGTTTTGGGTCGGAGAATATAAATCAATTGGTTTAGGCCAGGCAAAATAAGGGTGAACCTACTTGACAATAGTTTGTCAAGGTTGATGAGGGTTGTTTTTGTTGCGGCTTCATGGTCGTCAAAGGTTGTCATGATTTTGGGTACGTGGGTCGTCAGGACAACTTAGGTTGTGCAGTTGTTTGTGTGTGTTTTAATAATTAAAATGTATTTTTGTGAGGTATTTTTTTTATTTGTTATTGGGGGTAGCGTGATATGATTTGGGTTGGGATTTTATTTGGGGATGAGTAAAAGGTGAGTGAATAAAAAGGATTTATGATAAAAGTGTGACATCTAACTCATTTGTGTCTATCTCTCTCATATTAGTTTTTATAAAAATTAGTTTATAAATTATATTTTAAAATATAAAATAATTTTAAATATTTTTCTCCCTCTTATATCAAATCAAAATCAAAATCCAAATTCAAATCCAAATCCAAATCCAAATTCAAATCTTAAACACACCTGCAAACCAAACGGACCCTAAAGTTTTTTACGCCTTACATAAGGGCTTTGATATTTTAAAATAAAAGCATAGGTGTCGTGTCATGAAGAGCACAGCCTCTCACACGTTCAAAATACCTGCTCTATCATAACAGAACGTGACAACACAATCTTTTTATTTGGGGCTACCATTTTCAATTTTATTTTCTTTTCTATCTTTTCAAATAAACTAAAATTCATTCATTAAACTAAAACACAAATAATGACACAATACGATACAAAAACACAAATCATCCGATGGTTCTCATCAAGCTTTTATATTACTCTGTAATAGTTGATAAGATCTTGCTTCTCATTTACGACTTTCAACACTTCTTTCCTAACGGCCTTCAAGGCGATCGAGAGACGCATATCTGAGTTATTAGCAGAGTTTGTAGACCAACGTTGTTAACTGGCTGGTCTTGAGGCAGCTCACGTAACCTTTCGACCTCTTCACCACGGCTAATCATCTGGATCATAATACGATTTATCTCATCCAACAAATTGTTAAAGAAAAGGACTAAAGCTGAAATTAGAAGTCAAGAAGGTTCCGGAAACCCTTTGGGTTGCATAGGCCGGTTAGGATGGGATTAGGCTTTCCTAATCCTAATCAAACTTGAACTCTAAGTTTCACATAGTATAAATACAAGGCCAATGTTTATTGTTTATTATCTTTTGTACACTAACCTAAACCTAAACTTGGTTTTCCTTGTTCTTTAGTCATAATCAATCGACCAAAACCCTTTGTTGGGTCGATTCACTTTGTTTTTCATAAACAATTTGTTTTGTGTTCCTAAACTAGCATTTACTTTAATTCATTAATAGTACGTGTGTACAAGAACGTGGTACTAACACATTATTATTAGTATCTTGGATTGAATTGCAAAAACGGTAAGGGGCAATTCTTATAATCCTTATAAACTCTAATTAGGGTTCATCTCAATTGCTTGCTTGGAATTGATTCTTGTTTAGCTAGAATCAATGGTACGCATACTTTTATGTTTTAGTTAATTAATTATTCAATATATGTTCTTTACGCTTCCGCATGTGTATTTGATGTTTATTGTGTTTTATTATTACTGTCATGGTATTAAAATTCCAACAGTGGCATCACGAGCTTGGATAATGTGTAATTAATTACTAAACACGTAAAAAACGGATATTGTATTGTGTTTGAGATATGATTAATTCTAAGGTTTGGTTTTTTTTGTGAAACTCTAATTTTTAGGGTTAGGGCCGATTGCCCTATGTTTAAAAAAAAAAAAAAAAAAAAAAAAAAAAAAAAATCTGCGAACCTTTATTTGTTTAGTTTTTAATTGTCGAATGGAAAAAAAATTAGGGTTTGCAAGTTTGTTTTGTTATTAGAAAATTAAACCTAGAATTATATATATGTTTACGTGAATTAATTCATGAATAAATTGTTATGTGTCATGGAATTGTAAACGATCTTGTGACTAGTTGAATAATTGTTATGTTGATTCCATGATGAGACGTGCATGTCTGTCATGGATTGTTGCTTGTGTTAATACAAATAAACCGTAAAAACGTTTATTAATATTTTGCGATCTCTTTGTGTTTTGTTGATAACAAATATAATGTTATCATAAGTAAAATTATAAGGATACATGTTATTTTTGTAAAGCATCTACATATAGTCACTTAATACAAATTGTTGTAATAAATCATTTGTTGTAATAGTCTATTAGGATGGGTAAAAATCACAACCCATGGATCATATCCATAACCCATGGTATTGACCCATACCCACTTGACTAGATACATTGTACTCATTAGATACATTGTATCTAAAGAAATACCCATGGACCAACCCATAACCCATGACCCATGACCCATAACCAAAAAACTCATGGGCAAAGAGGAGCGTCCCACGGATCCCTAGGTTTACACTAGACGGATCCCTTAAGGGAGGGATCCGTGGGATCCGGGGAACAGTGGCAAGTTTTGCCTATAAATAGAGAGTCATTTCTTCATTCTAACTCACCCCTCTTCTTACTAATTATCTCTTATACTCTCATTCTCTTCTAACAAAAGATCACTTGATCTAGAGAGTTGTTCTTCTTTCTTTCTTTAGTGATTCTCATATAGGTCCTTCTCTAAGGCGAGATCACGAGCATTCTACAAGTCATCCAAGCAAGGGGTCCTTGATTGATTTGTTCCTCCACAAGATTTCTGTAGCAAAGATCTTGTATTTGATATTTCACATAGTTGTTGTGTAATAGTCGCGTTGGTTTGGTCCACCGTGTTACGGACTCGGTATTTAGCTTTGTACCGAAAAAAAGGTGTAAGCAACGTTGTGAAGGCTTCTCCGCCAAGTTGAAGGAGTTTGTTGACATAGTGTTTGAACTCTCGAGTAGGTGACTCAGGGAGTGGAGTAGGGCAAGGAAGGTGTCCTTGTAACAGAACCACTATAAATCGGTTGTGTCATTTCTATCCTTTTCTTTACTTTATTTACTTGCATTACCATTAGATCTATACTTTCTCTTCATCCATACGATTTCACATAATATCGAATCTAAAGTTTTGAAACTAACTAAAAATCGGCAAAACTATTCAACCCCCCCCCCCCCCCTTCTAGTTTTCCACAATTGGCATCAAGAGCTAAGTTTATAAAAGTTTTAAAGTAAACCGTATTTTAAAAACTTTTTGGTCACTATGGGTTCTGAAAACTAGAAGGAAGAGCAATCTATGCAACGACCACCACTACTTGAAACTAATGGTTTTATATATTGGAAAAATAGATTTGAAACGTATGTGAAGTCTAAAGATATTGATCTTTGGTACATTATTGTTGAAGGCGATTTTGAGGCTACCTCAAAAGATGATAAAGGAAATTTAGTTAACATACCTCATGATAAACTAAACGATGACATGAAGAAAAAGCTTTCCAAAAATAGTGAAGCTAAAATGGTTTTATATAATACTTTACCCAAAAAGGAATTCGAAAGAATTTCTATGCTTAAAACCTCTAAAGAAATTTGGAATTCTTTAGTTGTAACTCATCAAGGTAATCAACAAGTTAAAAATAATAAAATTGATTTATTTGTTCAACAATATGAATAATTTTCAATATCGGATGAGGAAACTATAGATCATTCTTTTGCTAATTTTAATACTATTATTACATCTTTACAAGCACTTGATGAATCTTTTTCTAGCCGTAACCATGTTAGGAGATATCTAAGGGCACTTCCATCCAAGTAGAGATCCAAGGTGACAGCAATCGAAGAGTCAAAATATCTGACAATCCTCACCCTTGATGAACTCATAGGCAACTTAAAAGTCTATGAGCTTGTCCTTGCTAAAGATTTTGAAGCCTCAAAGGTGAAAGAGAAACACAAATCTCTTGCCCTTAAAGCCAAAAAGGCCTCAAGCGATGAAGAGAACTCCTCTTCGGATAGTGAAGACGAGGAGTATGCCATGGCGGTAAGGGACTTTAAAAAGTTCTTTAGAAGGAAAGGAAGATACGTCAAACAACCGTATGTCGATAAGAAAGGATTCCGGAAAAGCAAAGAGGACGAGAAGCCAAGGGATGATCGTGCTTGCTTTAAATGTGGGGACCCAAACCACTTTATTAGTAAGTGTCCCAAACGGGATGATTAAAAGGCATTCGTGAGCGGCTCGTGGGGAATGAGCGAGGAGGAGGACGAAGAAATTTGTCTCATGGCAAATGACGAGGTATGTCACGAATACTATAGTAGCTCATCACTAGATGATGACTCATTGCATAATGAATATGACAAACTTTGCAAAATTAGCTTAAAAGTAATTAACAAAAACAAGTTTTTGAAAAATCAAAACCAACATTTAGATAAGGAAGTCATAGAGTTAAAAGTAAAATTGAAACGTCTAGAAAACGGTAAAATAGCAAGTGGCGAATGTGAACTTTGCGTTCAACTTCAAACACTAGTTGATCAACTAGATTCTAAAATTGCTAGAATGAGTACTAATACTTTAGATATGATACTAGATAGTGTTAAAACTGGAAACAACCAAAAAGGTTTAGGCATTCAACAACTTGATGCGTCAACTAGTGAAAACAAAGAAACACAATTTGTTAAGGCACTAGAAAAACAAGCCACTGTTGTGGCGGATCCCACGGATCCCACAAAAAGGGAACCGGCTAGTGTACAGCCAGGGATCTGTGGGTTTGCTGAATCAAACAGTGGTAATAACATAGCTTCTGTTGAGTTTATGATATATAAAATACAATAAAACATAAAGACATCAAGAGTACACAGCGGAAGACTTAAAGATCATAACAAATAAAAATTAACTGAAAGTATGCGTAACGTACCTCTTGCGAATGTCAAATCCTTTGAGCAAAACAAAGAAGTGGTTTGAAGAGTTGTCCCTTACCGTTCTACAACTCAAACCAATATGGTGTAAGAATAGTGTCTTACTACCACGTTCTTGTACACACGAATTAACCAACGGATCAAGCGATTGCTAGATCTAACACAAGTCCTCGTTTAAGAAAAACGAAACCAAACTCCCTTACAAGGGGTGTTCGGCCGAAATATGGACAAGAGAGAGGAGAGGAGAGATCTAGGTTAATTCAATGCACAAGTGATGAAAAACCCTAGAACCTAACCTTGTTTATATAGTAGATGGAAAACTTTGGGAACAAGTTAGGGATTAGGCTTGGAGAAGCCCCTATGGCCGGCCACTATGCAAAGCCCAAAGAAAACCCATAACTTTTCACTTTCAAGATTTTCCATTACTAGTCCTTCTCTTTTCATTTAACGGTCGTTAGTCATTTTTCCGTTAAATACTTAACGATCGTTAACCGGACTTAATGTGTAATAATTAATCGTAAACATAAACATTAATTATTAACTTTAATTCTCATTCGCTAATGTGTGCAATCCCGTGGTCACGAATTCGAATCCGGACATTCACATGTTTGTAAATATATACATTTCCAACAGCTCCCACTTGGATATGTTTACAAAACGTGAAATGACATTGGTTAGCGTCTAGCAACACGCCAAGGCCCCCGGTACAACTCGTGTATGGTTTTCTAGAGAAAAACCAAGTTTGATGATTCATCATCATATTCATCCTTTTGTTTCTAATACCATGTTAATAAGAATATGGATCTCACTCATTTCTTAATTAACTATTCTGTTTCTCGCTTTATGTGATTGATTAAGATTACCAATTCTTCTGAACATATTCCAGAAGACCTTGGGCATGGCCATGCAAACATCTTAACAACCCTACGAGGGGCCCAGTAGTATTATACTTCAAAATAAATTTGAAGGAAACAAATCCCATTTCGACTACAAGCAGGATTCATAAATTTCGCAACACTTCTGAAAACAACCCTTATAACTACCAGTTACGTATAGCGTTAGATTGCTTCACAAAAATGCACTACATCCATGACATATCTCTGGTATCTCAAGTCAGAGGATAAATATTCATGATATACTTAATGACAAAGATCCATAAAGTATCATCATGTGGGTGGGATAAGTCCTATACTCAATCCATTGAATATCATCTGAAATTAGTCATGCTACGCATCAATATACTTTCAAGTATATTCTAACTAATACTCAGATTTGTCTTAATTCAATATCATTCCCATGTTATTGATCGACAACGGACTATTTAGAATAACTTAAGTTATTCAAGGATTTAAACATGCAAATACAGGACACAATATTATAAATGAAATTAAACGTATACCGTACTTTAATTCATTATAAATAATAATTGTTTAACATCCTGTTAAATACACAAAGACCTTGATAGATCTTAAGCACTCGGAGATCGTTAGTGTTGCCTATGTAATCACAAGCAAACTAATAGAAGATCTCTACACCTCGTATTCTTTAGCGGAATGTAAATACAAGTTATAATAACTAAGAACTCTTTGATCCTCTATGGATCTTTTGATTATTGAAACTCTATGTTTCGGATATTTTACAAGACTTGAAAGACTTGGGAAAACTTATCTAATACAAACTATTATGGTTTCTTTTATAGACAAGAAACCCTAATGACTCACGAGCGTTTACAACGTACGCTCCTAATACAAACATTGACAAAGCATGCATCTAGACAAGCATGCAACTAATCATATTGTTTTACTAATCATATTGTTTATTCTGAGTAAGCTCTATACAATACGGCGCCAACCTATCTTTCATACGGCGCTGACTTTTACTACATACTACGCTTATCTCTCCTACGTGGATTCGCACTTTCAGCAGAATCACGATTGCTGCTTTAACACTTCAGCTGAAGTATAACTTCAGCAGAATCCATTCTTCTTCGGCAGAAACGCTTCGGCAAAAACTCTTCAGCAGATCCAGTAGTTTACCGTAATTCCCAACAATCCTCCCCTAAACTGGAATTTGACTAGGTTAAGTTCCAGTTTCCTTGATAGATCGTTAATACTGTTGAGGATTGTACCATCTTATGACAAAGTTTCCAAACAAGATCCTCCTCATATCTTAAACACTTCTGAGCTATGAAGGTCCAGTGTCTTGAGCACAAATACTTCTCATTAAGAGGATTGCATTCGAACATCAGCAGCAAGAATCAGAAGAAGAACATCTCTATGATGATTGAACTGTTATAAACCAGATCTTTGCAGCAACATATGACATCAGGTACATCAAAACATATAAGTTTCATACTATTCTCATCACTTCCAGGTGTGTTAACTCCTGTGAGAGGTGAATCATTGAAAATAATGGGTTTGATGTCTCTTTACCAATAGCCATCACCACTGGAGTAGCCACATGTTTGAGTTCGAAAACTATGGTACATTGATAACCATCTGATTTATTGGCAAACCAGCAACCATATAAACGGATTTGACTTGTCTTTACCTGTAGCCGTTTGCTCAGGACTAGTCAATTCTTAGAATTGGTGAATTGAGAACCAATTATGGATTCAGTTGCCTTTACCACATGCCATATACATGTGGGCTAGCCAATTCTTGGATTCCAAAAAGGAATAGACCATGGTGAATTGATGACCATACAACCCTCAGCAGTTAAGCATGGGTGGTTGTAGACCCTATGATTTTGAGCAAACCATTACAGCTATCAACAGATTTGTTGTCTTTACCAAAGCTGTACCCTTTGGACTAGCCAACTCTTTGACATACACAAGGTATATCTGGTGAGTTAAAAACCATCAGAATTGGATAACAAGCAAACCTGCATAAAAGTTAGTTTTTTTTTTTTTTTTTTTTTTTTTTTTTTTTTTTTTTTTTTTTAACTAAGAAATGAAAAATAACACAGAAAATGACAAAAATATGCATAACACAAACTAAAAGCAACAAACAAGGTAATGCAGAGAGTACCAAGTACCAAGATAAGGATGAGGATGAGGCCTATTGTTGTTGTTGAAGTTGAGTCTTGATCAAACCCACCAATGTTAAAGCAGACAGTCTTTCATTGCCCACTGGATCTGGAGGAATCTCCAATTTCTGACTAAGCATCATTTCTATAAGTCTCTTGGGCAATGGATACTTTCTTTCAGCAAACATGCAGACAGTGATTCCACCCTTAGTCTCAAGCACATGCACACGAGGTAGAGGATAGAATCTCCAGGATGCAACCTTCCACCGATGTGAGTTCTCCCAAATGGAATGTGCTTTACTATTGGGAGAATGAGAGTTTAACAGGACTTGAAGATCTCCCGGTAAGAACATCCCAGAACCTTGTGGTTCCTTGTTGCAGTAATGGGTGGTAACACGAGTGTACAGAGAAAGCAAGTCTGCCCTGTCTACCAAGTGTAGAATTTCCTTCAGAAAGGTGAATTCCATTGAAGTGGAGTCCTTTCGATGAATGACATTCATCTGTTCATCCTTCAGATTCCAATCGACCAACACATTTTGATCTCCCTCAGGAAAATCAGCAGCAGAACCCTCTGTAATGAAAGTTGAGTTATCAGCTTCAAGATCTAAGGGAGATCTTTTGGCCATTCTCTTCTTCCTCCCACCAGGCTTATGGATTTCCCCAGAGGGAGCATTTTCAGTTTGAACATTTGTGGTAAGACTTGAAGAGGCAGAGGGAGAGTTAGTTGGAACACCTTCACGTAGTGCATTCATCCTGTGAAGCATCTTTATCGCCCTTTCTGTTTTTATTTCTGCGAGATCAGCTTCCTTAACTTTAGAAGCTTCTTGTGTGTCAACGGTTGCCACAGATGAAGTGGGAGCTGATATATCAGGTGCTTCAGGAGAATTGGTAGATGGTTCAGCAGATGGACCCTTGTCAGTAGAAGAAGCAACTTCAGTAGATGCTTCAGTAGAAATGACTGGGGAAGTCGCCTTGGGTGGAGCATCATCAGACTTGAGTCTTTTGGCTTCTTGAGCAACTTCATTCTCAGCAATCCTTTTCAAGTTGGTAGAATGTGTTGAAGATGATGATTTGTCCCTCATGATCTGTTTATATTTGCGAAACAGGACATGATCAGGAAAAGCCTTGACTTGTTTCATTGTTAAGCCAGAGTTGTACATCGAGCATTGATTTTTCACCACCATTCTCATTTCAGTTTTAGTAGGAGGTTTCTCTTTGTTCTTCTGAGCTTTGATGGCCCTCTTTTGTGCGATAGCTTCTTGCTTCCTTTGTCTTCCCTGAGCCATCATTTGATCCACATAACTTTCATTGTTGAAATCTCCACCTAGTATACTTTGAGCAAGAGAAGGTCTTGAAATAACTTGCTCAGTTAGAGTATCCCAGTATTCAGCAGGCATCTGAACACGCATTTCATCCAGTTCTCTTCTTCTCTCAGGAGGTAAAGATGAAAAGTCCTCTGTCTCAAGTTGTTGAGCCAATACTTCACTTTTCTTTGACTTCTCAAACTCAGCCAATCTACTTGCTTGACCTAGTCTTTCCTCCTCACTTACCAGGTCTGGACCAAGCTCATCTTCAGTTATGACATCTTTCCCTTTATCATCTTCAGAATGAAAGAACAATTTGACTTCAATTTCTTTTCTTCAGCATTATAACTTCAGTGGAATCAAATTGTTTGCTTCAGTACTATTAATTTCAGAAGAAACAAGTAACAATCTTTTAGCTATCTTGACCATATACCAATGAACCACACTTGATGAATTTGATCTTGATCATGGAACAAACTGCAATTCAGACAAGGAATAGACAAAATGCAATCCAGACAACTGCAAAACAGACACAAAAACACACAAAAACAACACAAAGACAAACAAACTAAAGAATTATTAGAAAGTTAGTGTTAGTAAACAAAATAACACACAAAAATAAAAAATATGACACAAAAATATGCAGAGTTTGCACAAATCCTCCCCTGAGGCATATGCCTCCCCTGAGGCCTATGCCTCCCCTTAAACTTTGCAGTCAAGGGTTTAGCATTCCAATATTGACCACAAGGTGTTGAAACCTTGGTCCATCAAAAGCTTTTGTTAACAAGTCTGCCACATTATCATCAGTATGAATTTTAGCTACTTTTATCAGATGTTTTTCATATGCATCTCTTATAAAGTGGTGCCTGATTTCAATGTGTTTTGTTCGACTGTGAAAAACTGGATTTTTGACTATGCAGATGGTACTTTGATTATCAATAAAAATTGTTGTGTTCATGAAGTTGTACCCATAGTCCAGCAATTGGTTTTGAACCCAAAGGACCTGTCCACAGCAATTTGCAGCAGCAACATATTCTGCTTCAGTAGTTGAGGCAGCCACAATGGTTTGTTTCTTGCATTGCCAAGAAATCAACCTCTTTCCCAGAAATTGGCAGCCTCCAGTTGTGGATCTTCTATCCAGATTGGCACCAGCATAATCACTGTCACTATATGCTTCCAACTTGAAAGGAGACTCTTTTGGGTACCAAAGGCCTAAAAGAGGTTGGCCTTTGAGGTACTTAAAGATCTTCTTGACAGCATTGAGATGGGAAGTAAGTGGAGTGACTTGATGTCGAGAACAAACACTCACAGCAAACGTAATATCAGGTCTTGAAGCTGTTAGATACATCAATGAACCAATCATGGACCTGTACAGATGAACATTCACAGGTAGATCTGGTTCATTATTTGCTTTTGTCTTTGGAGCTTCATAAGGTGTTGTGGCAGTCCTAACACCTTCCATACCAAATTTCTTCAAAATGTCCCTCACATATTTATCTTGAGAGATAAAGATGCCATCTTGTTTCTGCTGAACTTAGAGACCCAAAAAGAAGGTAAGCTCTCCCATAGCACTCATCTGAAACTCTCCCTTCATTAGTTCCTCAAATTCCCTGCACCAAGCTTCGTTTGTGGAGCCAAAAATAATGTCATCCACATAAACTTGCACAAGAATGATGTCTGAGTAATTCTTCTTTAGGAACAGAGTTTTATCAATAGCACCCCTCCTATAGCCATGCTTCAGCAGAAAGGTTGAAAGCCTAGCATACCAAGCTCTAGGTGCCTGATGTAAGCCATAGAGAGCTTTGACAACCTTGTAAACATGAGTTGGGTGATCTGGGTCTTCAAATCCCTTGGGTTGAGTGACATAAACCTCCTCTTCAATCTCACCATACAGAAAAGCACCTTTAACATCCATCTGATATACCATGAAACCCATGTAAGAAGCATAAGCCAAGAAAATTCGAATGGCTTCAACTCTGGCAACAGGTGCAAACACTTCATCATAATCAATCCCCTCCTCTTGTCTGAAGCCTTGAGCCACTAATCTTGCTTTGTTTTTTATCACAACACCCCGAGCATCTCTCTTATTCTTCAAAATCCACTTTGTCCCAATGGCATATTTACCATCAGGGAGTGAAACCAAGATCCAAACCTGCTGATTGTGAAATTGTTGCATCTCTTCTTGCATTGCTTCTATCCAGCTTGAATCGTTAAGAGCTTGAGAAACACTTGTTGGTTCCACTTGAGAAAGAAAACAAGCAAACAGACAATGCTTGAAGTCTGTGTGATTGTCTCTTTGCTGGTTGGACACATAAGAGAGAAAGGCAATCTGTCCAAACTGAGGACTTGTTATCGCCCTTCGAGTTCTAACAGGTGCCAGAAGATCACCTATAATGTTGGATTGAGGATGAGCAATATTGATCCTCTGAGTAGCAGTGGGGCTGACTTCAATGGATGAATCAAGATTAGTGATAGTTGGTTCAAACTTAGTATCATAAGAGGGTGAGGTGAAGATGCCAGCTTTGGGTTGATGATTTCCGAGATCTGAGGGTTTTGGAAAGCGTGTATAAGGTTCTCCAAAGTCTGAGGACACTTGAGAAGGAACATGAGAAGAAACAGCATAGCCTTCAGCGGATTTGTGGATGGTAGGTGTGACAGAATCAACTTTAGCAGTAACATGGTTTTTACCGACCCCTTCATTAGCAACCTCTCCATTCAGTTTCTCTGCTTCAAGCTTAGCTGCAAATTCTTGAGTCTGAAGCCTAGCAAGGTCCTCAGCATAATGTGATTCATTTTCATCACTCTTATCAGCACTATCCTTGGAGGTGGTACCTGCAATAATGTTAGGGGAGAACGAAGGCACAAGTATAGGTTGCTCATCATCTTCAAACTCATTTTCAGAGTCATCATCCAAGGTACCTGCATTGTTAGTGGGAGACTCTTGAGGACATGCATTTTGGTTAGCCAAATGTCTAGTGTAACCCAAATAATTAGTTAAGTAGTCAAGGTCAAAAGACCACGTATGACCCTGTCCTTGAACATTAGGCTTATCTTCCAAAAATCTCAGGTTCAAAGTCTCCTCTATCTTCTTGGCTTGCAAATTGTACACCCTGTATGCCTTACTATGAGCTGAATAACCCACAATATAACCATCATCAGCCTTCTCATCAAACTTTCCCAACGGATCACTGGTGTTTAGAATGGTCACTTGACAACCAAAAGGTTTTAGGTAGTGAATGACAGGAACCTTCCCAAAGAGAAGTTCATATGGTGTTTTGAGTTGAGGTCTAGTAATGGAGACCCTGTTTAGCACATAGCACGCTGTGCCAACAGCTTCAGTCCAGAACATAGTGGGCAGTTTAGAGTCAGCAAGCATTGATCTTGCAGCCTCTATTAAGGTCCTATTCTTTCTTTCAGCCACCCCATTTTGTTGTGGGGTTCTTGGATTACTATAGTCCCTTTTTATACCTTTTGACCCACAGAGTTCTATAAGTATAGCATTCTTGAACTCTGTCCCATTATCACACCGAATTCCCTTAACCTTTTTGTTCAACTGATTTTCAACGAGGGTGATGAATTCAGTCAGCACTTGAGATGTTTCATCTTTGGTCCTTAGAAAGAAAACCCAACAAAATCTGCTATAGCCATCAGTGATAACCAAACAGAAGAACTTATGATCAATGCTTCTGACTTGAGTTGGACCAAACAGATCCATGTGGAGCAACTGAAGAGGTTCAGAAATGATGCTCATAGCATTGATAGCTTTGTATAAGGCTCTGTGTTGTTTTCCTTTGTTGCATGCAACACAATTATGATCATTGGTGAAAACTTTGGAGGGAAGACCTTCAACAAGACCCATTTTAGAGAGTTTGTTTATGGTCTTGAAATTCACATGAGCCATCCTCCTATGCCATTTAGTAGACTCATCAAGGGATGCTTTAGCCACCAAACAAGTGAGGTCACCACCAGGTTGAACTTCATTAAGGTTGAATGTGTATAAATTGTGAGTTCGAGGGACTGTCAGCAGAATTGAAGTATCTTCTGGGAGTTTGAAGTCTTTAGACAGCACAAGACATTCATTCTCAGAGAAGAGTACTTTGTTCTTGGTGTCACAGATTTGTGAAACGGAGAACAAGTTGAAATGCTGAAGTTCCTTAACATAGTACACATTTTCAAAATCCAGATGAGGTGTCTTTATGGTGCCTTTCCCTGTGATACTTCCATCACTTCCTCCAAAAGTCACATTGCCTCCTCCTTCTATGGGAACAAAATTGTGCATCATATCTCTGTTCCCAGACATGCTTCTGGAACAGCCACTATCAACAATACCAATATCTTTATGCTTAAGGGGATGATCCTACAAACAACAACAAAAAATATATATACAGTTAGCAACCAAAGAAGGTTCAAGTCATTACTGACTTGAACCTGCCTTGTGGATCACAGGTTTAGGCCATGAAGATCTAGAGGATCCACCATTGTCCTTGGTCCTCCATTGATGATTGGGTCCCTTGATAGTCCAAGAACAACCTGCTGAGGGCTTCACAGCAGTACTCCCATATCCCATCCCAGCATACATAGAGTCAACATATGTAGGCCAATAACCATGATTAAAGTATGGGCTAGTTGGTTGCACATAAGGTCTGGCAACTGAACCTCTCCAATGAGAGTCAGTATTAGCTGCTTGTGGGACATAAGATGGAATATTATTAACATTGGTCCACTTAGATTTATGTTTTTGCTGAGTAGCACATACACCCAATCTTTGCTCATAAAAATCACAATCCTTAATTAAATGAAATTTACTTCCACACACAAAACATGTCTTCTTCTTGCAAGATTTATTTAAATAGGGAGATGTTTGATTACATGCAGAAGTACTTAAATCAGAAACATTCAAGGAATTGTTTTTAACAGACTGATTATGCAAAGCTTTAAAAGATAAATCTTCAGAAGAAACTGTCTTGGAAGTTGATTCCTCAGCAGCTTCCCTAGAAGGCTTGTAAGTAGACTGGGGTGCAGGCTTGGGTGTAGGCTCAGGTGAGGGCTTGGGAAGGTCAGACTTCTCATTTGAATCACAGCTTTCATAGGAAGTAGACCCTTGATCCGATGCATTGTCACTGTCAGAGCAAGAGACAAAGTCATTAGATGAGGTATCAGGGTCTGGCAAGTCTTTTGACTTTTTGCCATATAGATGATGTGATCCATCAAAGTCAACAGTGATGGATAGGTCAATGGGCATAAATTCACCTCTAATAGGTCCAGGGACAGCATGCAATTCACCTTCTTTTACAAAGTTAGCTAACTTTGCTGGTGTGGATTTACGACCATCATACATAGCTTCTACTCCTACATACTTTTGAAAGCCTAATCCTAAGCCAGAGGTTACTGATTGACTGTTATAGATTTCTCTAGCCAGATTATCACCTGAAATTAACCATTCCTTATGCCTAGCTATTTCCTCAGCTAGTTTTTCTTTGAGTTCTAGGTTCTCAGACACAGCTTCAGCCTTTGCTTTCTCAGACAGTTTTAAGTAATTATTTGCAACTTCTAGATCAAACTGTAACACCTTTATCTTTTCTTCATAAGCTATTTGATTCTTTTGAAACCATACCTTTTGTCTTTCTACTGTTTTTAATGCTAGTTTATGAGCTTCATTTTCAACATAGCATTCATCGAATTTAGGTTTCATAGCATCATACTCTTCTTTAAGTTCGTTGTATCTTAGACTACAACCAAATATACAGTTGTGTACCTGAGATAGTCCCATCAAGGCAAACTGATCATGCCTTTCATCCGAAGTGCACCTTGCCAGCAATCCAAGCTTATCAGTATCATGAGCTTCCTCATTCACAGGTTCATGTGCAGTCCAGTTGACCTGTTCATCCATGGTGAGAAGAGCTGCTGAAGCTCCAGCTTCCTGCTGTTTCTGCTGATAGGAAATGTAGTTAGCTCCATCTCCACTCTTCCTGTCTTTGCATTCCCTTGAGAAATGCCCCATCTGGTGGCAAGTGAAACACTTGACTTTTCTCCTGTCAAAGCGAGCTGGTTCCTTTCCCTTGAAAGCAAACTTCCTTCCAGACTTCTCTTCAAACCTTTTGATATCCACTGACAGCAATGCCACCTGCATTTTCAGTTTCATCTCCTCCATTTCAAGTGGGTCCAACTGATCAAAGTCTTCATATGCAAGATACTGCTGAGTATCATAATCAGCAACAAATGAATGAAGAACATCTTCCATCACACTACTAGTCTTAGTTTGAGAACATGGTGGAGTGGGACGAGTGTTATGTGGTGGAGTAGGAGTGCAAGATGATGGAAAGTAGTTGGAACTAGGAGATGATGGAAGGTAGTTGGAACTAGGAGCATGTACCATCATGTTGGAGTGAGATGTCCCAACAAAAGCTGCATGGCCAGAAGAGGATGTACGGTAGGGAGTTCTGACATCAGGTTCAAGAGTTCTGAGTCTGTTGTACAACTCATCAAAGGTGAGCATGTCCAACCCACCTTTAGCCTTGAGGGCTATACTTACATGTAACCATGATGGAGGCAAGGATCATAGGAACTTTGAATTGCAATCATCATTATCAGGTTTTGCATTCAGCTGGTTTAGCTGACTCAAAATCCTATGGAACCTGTCGTATCCCTTGTGGATACCTTCTTCTTCAGAGATATTAAAGTCTTGAAATTGTTGTCTCAGCATGGACTTCCTCATTCTCTTTGATTCTTCATTTCCACCGAACCTTGCTTTGAGAGCCATCCATATGTCTTTTGCATCATCCATATGGTGAAAATCACACAGGTGATCTTCAGGAATGGCTTGAAGCAGAATAGTTTTTACTTTGTGCTCTCTCTGCATAGCCAGCACCTCTTCAGCAGTTTTGGGAGGAGCCATGATAAACTTCCCATCCCTGTCTGGTATCATTTTCTTTAGACTGTTTCCTTTCTTTACTACCTCCCACAGATTCCAATCAATATTGGAAATCCAGTTTTCCATCTTCATAGTCCAAAGATCATACTCTTCCCTTTTTAAATAAGGAAATTTACCATTACTGTTTGAGAGACTAAGCTGTTGCATGGAAGTGGTGTTGGTGTTGTTTGTGTTGGTGACTTCAGTTTCATTATCAGATCCAGGCATGGTGAGGGTATGTTTGGTTGTATGAGGGTGAGAATGGTTCTTAGTATCGTAGAGACTTTCCCGAGGCTCTGATACCACTTGTTAAATACACAAAGACCTTGATAGATCTTAAGCACTCGGAGATCGTTAGTGTTGCCTATGTAATCACAAGCAAACTAATAGAAGATCTCTACACCTCGTATTCTTTAGCGGAATGTAAATACAAGTTATAATAACTAAGAACTCTTTGATCCTCTATGGATCTTTTGATTATTGAAACTCTATGTTTCGGATATTTTACAAGACTTGAAAGACTTAAAAAAAACTTCTCTATTACAAACTATTATGGTTCCTTTTATAGGCAAGAAACCCTAATGACTCACGAGCGTTTACAACGTACGCTCCTAATACAAACATAAACAACGCATGCATCTAGACAAGCATGCAACTAATCATTTTGTTTTACTAATCATATTGTTTATTCTGAGTAAGCTCTATACAATACGGCGCCAACCTATCTTTCATACGGCGCTGACTTTTACTACATACTACGCTTATCTCTCCTACGTGGATTCGCACTTTCAGCAGAATCACGATTGCTGCTTTAACACTTCTGCTGAAGTATACCTTCAGCAGAATCCATTCTTCTTCGGCAGAAATGCTTCGGCAGAAACTCTTCAGCAGATCCAGTAGTTTACCGTAATTCCCAACACATCCTTTATCCAAATACTAAATAGATCAATGCATGATAATACTAGTTAATGAATTTTGCCACAAGTCATGAAAATCATACTTGTTGACAAGGCATAATTTCAATTAACTTTGATCTATAGGAATTTTGAGAATACTTATTTCAAGAATTCAATAAGTGAATTTCTTGTATATGTTTACACATATCTTGATATTGTCATATCATTCCATAAGGTGCGTGATAACCTGAACCACCCTTTTATGACAATTATCTTTCAAAACTTTAAAGTTTTAAAGTATTATTTATTCTTTAATGTATAATGCAATTATGCTCCTAGTTGAGCATAACTAGTCAACATGGTCATCATCAAGGATACCATGACTAGAATTGAGTGTCATCTCAATTATACTAGCATCATTGTGAACAACAATATGCTCTTTAAACATCCGTAAACTTTGAACAGTTATAGTGTAATGTAGGTGCCTACCAAAACTCACGTTTGTTGGCAATGACAATTATGAAACAATCGCCATATTTTCATCCATAGAATCTAGGAGCATCTCCAGATTGTGGAATGTGATTCTAAATCCAAACATATTCCTTTTAAAATATTTATTACACTAACAACTTTCAATGTTGTCAAATCATCTTGTAATCAAGTATGACACAACAATCTTAAAACATGATGTACATGATGAATCTTCAAGTTAGACTTTAAGATCTCATTATATATCCATCATGTTCTATAAGACTCATTTATTTACCGCATATGTTTATAATAATAAACATATATTCCAAGGTTATATATCTTATTTCTAAATCTTACAAACGAAGTTCATTCCCAACTAAAAAACATTAATTTAGGTGGAATGTAGTTGCCCATACAACATATAAGATTTAAAAAATAATACTCCCACTAGCTTTTAGGAATACTTACGAGCTAACTTATTTTAATTATCAAATCAAACATGGATTTAACATTAAACATAAGAATTATCTCTTAGATGCATGCATATATCCATTCATGGATTCTTGCAATTTGTACATATTCAAAGATTATTTGAATTCATAAAACTCCTTTGCATTACTTATCGTCCTCGCAAAAGTAATTCCAAAACAAAGAGTTTTGATATTCATTGTCAAAATTTCATATCAATGAAACTAAGTATGACAATTATAATCTTTATACTTCTATATAATGTATCTAGGAAAGAATATTCAATCATAGTTAATTGCTTAAATATGATTAATATTATTATCACTAGACATGCATTAAATATGTGTACAATATTGTCCATATGATTTCTACACAAAGATTTAAACCAACAGGGTTTCCATTCTTTGAAGAAACTCATTAAGATAAACCAAATATCTAAAGTTGATTATCTCTATGGACAGCATCTCAACATTCATAGTATGATTGATTTACCATAATTCAACATTTGGTAAATTCATCATCATGATTAACAGGCTTACCATGATCCTGTAACTCACAATCTTCAGCATATAAAATATCTGAGATATCCTTACGGATCTATGAATGACAATTCCATCATATTGAGGTCTATCATTTACATGTTTAGCCTCATCATGATATTTGCTAATGCATTTTAGAAGCTTATGTATTTTGTAATTCAATCTTTCAAGATCTAAACAAAACTCCCACTTGCCTTTAATAATTTAAAGATTACCTTTAAATAGTTTATCAAGTAGAGCAACAATACATTGTTCTCTTTTGGGATATTACAAAAAAAATTGACAGTTCCTAACATTAGTTTGTTACAACTCACTCTACAAGTAGTTTAACAAATTCAGAACTTCATTTATAAGACTTAATGTGATTCATCACATTTCATAAACAAATGGTGTCTTATCAATCTTCTATGTTGAAGTCTTATTGAGTATATTCAATCTATACTCAATCTACTAACCTTGATAACTTTTGGAAGAAACTATAGTTATCTTTGAATCAAACAATGCCAATAGATTTTGATTCTTCTAACTGAACATACCATAAAAGTATGGTATTTCATTAGAATTTATATTGTAAGATAATCTAACAATATTTAAGATAACCATCTATTCTTTGGCTTACCTATTTACCAACAAAGTAAAACTTAATGGTACAATAGAATTACCAAGTCAATTGCATGTATTATAACACAAGTATTCTTGACCAAGTCAAAAGACATATCAATTATAATCCCACTATACGTTATAAGTCATTGATCAACTCATTGACTTCATGCATATGTCTTAAAACATAGCAAGTTAACGACTTACTTTATATTATAAGTCTTGTATAAAAGACTTCATGTTTGTGACTTTACAAAATCATAAACATTTATAATTAAAGTAATTATGAACACCACCTCAGGTTTCAATTAATATTTCAAGTTAATATTTACTACATATATTTAAGTCATTCAACGAATACTTAAATTCAAAGTAGTACTCCGTATTAGATTACTTCATTTAATTATGTCATCCCATGAAAAGTTCAACGTAAGAAACTGCAAAATCATCCATGCTCGTTCTCACGACACGTGGGTATTTTACCTTGGGCTACAATCTAGTTCACGTTCTCACGTAACATAAATTGTAACTACAAGTGTTTCTTAAATATTGAAAGACATAAATATTTAAAATAAAGTAGTCTTTGTTATCATCTTGACACATGTTCTTAATAGGGCAATCATACACATTTAAATGTATAATTCCTATTAGAACGTTACTCTCTTACCTTGCGGTCAAGAGAATCCATTTAAATCATATTTATATGTGTTGTACCTTGCACACAATAAAGATTTCTCCCACTTGTGCTTGGAACAACATCATGTAGCAGATAAACAACACGATACACGTTCGTTTATTCGATTAATATGATTTGTGTCATAGATATAACAAGTAGATGTAGAACTATATTGTTTAGTAAGGAAACGCACGTGACTTTCCTTAAAAACATAAGTGTCTACAATTGGAAAGTAATTATCTTTGAAGATAATCTGGGTTACTACACAGGAAATAAGGCTTGTAGCTCCAACTGAATTAGAAATCATTAAAACAACTTCTTATTCAGTAATGCAACACAAATGCTCCCACTGAATTTTACAACATTGTAAGTGTTGCATAACCAGTGAAAACAACTTGCTTGCTTTTTACTTTCCTACACCTTTGAAGAACCATACGTAATCATTACTTAGGTACTAAAAGGTGTATTCTACTCTGTGAATGATGGGTTATCCATCAATGTTATTAACTTGAAAAATTGGGTATGCAATTTCTTCCTTAACAGGTCTACCATGCCCATACTGGTTTGTAGCACCTTTAAAGGCTAAAGCAAAACAACTAGATAAAATATGCTAGTTTGCCTTTTACCAATTTTCGCGGTAATTTGTCTAGCTTCTAATTTTGTAACTCATATACATGTTTTCCAGTTAACCAACATTCATGTTTGTTACAAAAGGATTCATTCACCAAATGAGGGTAATGAAATCTTTATGGAAAATAAGATGTGCAATTCATTGCTATGAGTTACATTAGAATTTAGACAATTCAAATGTTCCTATTATACCTTTCTCATTCATGAAAAGGAATAGGATTGAGTCTCATGCTTCTCCTATGGAAAAGAGACTTCGTTTGTCTTTTCGGTAAATTATTCTCGATCAAACATTTGTTTGAAAGCAGAATGGATCAATTTATTGATCAAAGACTAAACCTCGTTTACGGTTAAATGTTGCATTTATACATTCAAAAGAATTACAAAATTCAATTTTAGTATTTTCGATAATTAACCTTTTCAAGAAAATTAAATACCCATGGTTCATAAGCATATAACCATTTAATTTTTACTGAAAAAACTAGGATCCAAATTGTCATAATCTCATCACATCAGTTGATCTGCTAGTAATGAACCTTATACAAAGTGGTAGAGCTTTTGCTCAATTGCCAATTTCAATTGCAATTCCTAGATTTATGGGATTTACATATAGCCAATTTCAATCGCCATGTAAACATGTTTTATCCCATCTTATGCCTTGAGTTGCCAGTTCTCACCGCCTAACTCAATTAAGTTGTCCAACTTAAGAAACTGCAAAATCGTCCATGCCCGATCTCACGACACGTGGACATGTTACCCTTTGATTACGATTTAAATCACGTACTCACGCAAATAAAAGGTAATCTCAGGTGTTTCCGTTTCGTTGGATGGCATATAACTTAAATTAAAGGGTAATAGTTTTGATGTAAAATCAAATATGTACAAAGATGTCATGAATTCATCTTTGTAGCATAGTTTTTATTAAAACATTTATATCTTGTTTTAATGTTTAAGTTTTTCATCATCAAACTTTAATTGAGGTATTGGTTTCACCAATCAAGGAATTTAGTGTTAATTATCATCCATTATACCCTACTTTTGCATAAGTGTAAACACTTAGTGTTTCGGATAATTACCACCGAAGTGGCGCATGGAATTAACACTAATTCGCCCTTAAGATGAGCTTGCACATTTAATGGCTTACTAAGTAGCTCCATTCGAACTTACAGAGGGCAGAGGACCAGGTACGCGCTAAAGCACAACCTTAGACATCCTTTCAGTGTGACTGTGCGCACTTCTTTTAATAACCCCTTTATAGTTCATTCTCATGGGTGAGCCGTTCAGTCATTTGTACCAAAGTCATCAATCAATTAAACGATTATGATTACTATTTTTAAAAAATACATGTTTCACCATTGTTTAGGTCAGTTTATTTTTCTTGTAAAAATACCCTTGTTACACATAACAAACAAGCAAGTATTTAAAAAATAAACATATAAACAATGAATGCATAACAAATAAAAGTCATGCATACCAAATAGCCACATGCAAACCTTTTGATAAATCCTATTAATAATCAATTCTAGATCTGTCAATATGCATATATTTAATTAAGACTTTCACCCGTTTTCATTTATGTACAAGGTGAGCCACATGCATCGATTCATCGATTGCGTAAGTCAAAATTAAATACATACCACATAGCACATAATTGATTAAATTAATAATGATTGAGGTCTTCCCCAATTTTAGATCTATCATAATTTAGTGTATATCACTTAAACAAGAAAGACATACAATAAAAGCAGATCCATGATAAAACATGCATGTAATTATCATGGACATAAATTACACTTAACAATTAATGCAATTATAACAGAGTTACGCAATACACATAAAATTGCATGCATCCTAGGGTTTCTAATCCAATTAAAACGTAAGTTTACAAAACCCTAATTAGGGCACCAAAAAAACGCCCCCCCTAAAAATTAGGGTTTAGGTTTTGCAAACCCTAGATCTACGCATACAAATAATAACACAATCAAGTTTATTATATTTATGTGTTTCAGTAATTAATTACTTGTTATACAAGGCTCGTGATGCCACTGTTGAGTTTATGATATATAAAATACAATAAAACATAAAGACATCAAGAGTACATAGCGGAAGACTTAAAGATCATAACAAATAAATAATTAACTGAAAGTATGCGTAACGTACCTCTTGCGAATGTCAGATCCTTTGAGCAAAACAAAGAAGTGGTTTGAAGAGTTGTCCCTTACCGTTCTACAACTCAAACCAATATGGTGTAAGAATAGTGTCTTACTACCACGTTCTTGTACACACGAATTAACCAACGAATCAAGTGATTGCTAGATCTAACACAAGTCCTCGTTTAAGAAAAACGAAACCAAACTCCCTTACAAGGGGTGTTCGGCCGAAATATGGACAAGAGAGAGGAGAGGAGAGATCTAGGTTAATTCAATGCACAAGTGATGAAAAACCCTAGAACCTAACCTTGTTTATATAGTAGATGGAAAACTTTGGGAACAAGTTAGGGATTAGGCTTGGAGAAGCCCCTATGGCCGGCCACTATGCAAAGCCCAAAGAAAACCCATAACTTTTCACTTTCAAGATTTTCCATTACTAGTCCTTCTCTTTTCATTTAACGGTCGTTAGTCATTTTTCCGTTAAATACTTAACGATCGTTAACCGGACTTAATGTGTAATAATTAATCGTAAACATAAACATTAATTATTAACTTTAATTCTCATTCGCTAATGTGTGCAATCCCGTGGTCACGAGTTCGAATCCGGACATTCACATGTTTGTAAATATATACATTTCCAACAGCTTCTTCCTCTAGAACTGATTTTGTTATTGTTAATAAGAAGAAACCAACTCATACTACCACTGGACAACCATCCCCAAAATATAATCCTATTTTTGCAAGAAACAAAGCTCCATCTTTTTCAAAACCTAACACGTCTAGGAGACCTAATAATGTTTACCTGAGAAGTAACCATCAAATGGGATGGAACCCAAATATGCAAAATGGCTTTCCTTTTCAAAACTTTGCACCATGGAATGCATATTCACCTTATCCATACATGTCTAACATGAATGGAATGTTTAACACTAATGGACCCATGAACAAATGGGGACCAAACTTTTGAGTTAATTGTTTTCTTAGGTGTACTTAAAGGTCGACCTAGATCCGGATGAATGGGTCAAGGATAGCGGGTGCACGAGGCACATGACCGACAATAAAGATCTATTCTCCACATATGAATCCTTCAATGGAGGAAATGTGGTGTTTGGAAATAGCAAAAGTAAAATCATCGGTAAAGGTACGATTTCTAACAAATCTCTAACCATTAACGATGTGTGTCACATAGAAAACCTAAACTTTAACCTCTTAAGTATAGGACAAATATGTGATAAAAAGTGAAATATACTTTTTACCGAAACCGGTAGTAAGATATTAAAAAATGGCATAACCATAGGAAGAGGAATTAGGAAACATGGAGTCTATATAATTAAAATTGGTAATGAACCTAAAGACAAACTTTGTCTAACCTTTATGGATGATACTTCGACCTTATGGTATCGAAGATTGGGTCATGCCAATATGCGAATTCTTCAATCGCTATCATCCAAAGATCTAGTAAGAGATCTACCTAAGTTAAAATATGAACATCACTTTTGTGATGCTTGTAATGTAGGAAAACAAGTCCATTCTAGTCACAAAGCTAAAAACATGGTGTCTACAACTAAGTGTCTAGAATTACTACACATGGATTTATTTGGTCCATCCGCTATCCAAACAAATGTGCCATAGATTTAAGCAAGAATCCGGTATTACATTCTCTCACAAAGCATATAAAGATTCGTCATCACTTCTTAAGAGATAATGTTCAAAAGGGGAACATCTCTATTGAGAAGGTAGCGTCCGAAGACAACATAGCCGACGTCCTCACCAAACCGTTGAAGCGGGAACAATTCAACCTACTTGGTCTTGGTCTCATGGAACAATCGTCTTAATTTAATTCTTAACTCTACAAGGTATGTAAACACTAGCCTTCTTCTTTCTGAGTCTAGGATCTCTATTTCACGCACAACTCACACACAATACGGGAATTTTCAAAACCCAAGATAAATTTTGTTTACTCATAGTTTTCTCTTACTTTTCTTTCAAAATAAGTACAAGTTGCAAACACGTAATTACATACACATCTTCTTTTTAAAGAATAAACGTTTTTCGCACATAGAAACCTCTTTTCAAAATGTTTTTCAAATGATACCTCTTCCCGTATCCATTTCACAAAAGCAATTTCTCACGTCTAGGAAAAATCGTTTTTTTTCATTATTAATACAAAGTAAAAACCCGTTTTCATTGCATCTCATGTCTTTTGAATGCTAAAGAGGACACATAACTAATATGTGTTTTCGGGTACATTCATTTAAGCAACAATGAATTAGGAGCACTCGGGTTATCTTACATAATAGTATGTTTTTTTTCACTTCTAGTTTATTTTTCTTTTTTTTTTGGGAGTCGAGATAACCGCAACTCCAAATAGTTTGCATATAGGCATACACTAGGCACAAATGTTTCTAAAAGAAAAATTTTGAGCTCCCTGGATCACCAGTACCACGGATCCCAGCCTTAATGCTGGACGGATCCCTCAAGGGAAGGATCCGTGGGATCCGTGAGACAGAAGCTATTTTTAACTTCTATTTTTCTCACTTTGTTTTTGAGTATGTGATTTAATGCTTGTTATCTCATGATCACATGCCTTAAATTCATATCTAATCATTAGATTTTAATCCATATTTTGGTCAAGCATTCATTGCAATGCATAATTTTTCTTCTATAAGTAGGATTCCCAACATTGCTTGTCATTCATCTCATCCTCACAAACAATCAACACCATGTCTTCCAAAAGATCTTCCAACTTAGATGAATCACCTAATGCAAACAATCCATTTCAAGAAATCCAAACTTTTGTCCTCCCACCTTCCAAAATACCACAATCAAAATCTAGGATATCCGCACGGATTAGCATCCGACCTTGTTGCTTAGCAAAACCATCATCGAATGGCTCATCACCAACCAATAACTCACCACAAGATGCTTCCATTATGCACCTCCTTCATCACCAACAAGTACACCAACTTCATCATGCATCAACTCACCACCTAAAGTCACTCTTTTGGAACTCCTTAAGACTCCGACAAGATCTCAACAACCAAAACAAAAAGAAATGGCCTTTTGTGACACCTCCCACTTCTCCAAACACAATTTTCAAAGACCTTGAAACCTCACCACCTTTAGCTCCCATTAGGCTACAAGAACACCTAGGTTCTTTTCCACCACCACTTCCAAACATCCCGGACGTTGATCCGTATTTTCCTATTTTTCCACCACATCTTCCGCATCTCACAAATCAAAACAACCCGAAAACCTTCCGCACTCATTACCCACATCACTTACATTGTGAACATTGCCAATCCACTAGGGATATTGCAATAGAAGTTAGGGAAGAAATGCGATTCATACTCAACCTCATTCTTGATCGCATCAATATCATCACTCATCAAAACCTCCATCCATAACCTTATGCAAGCATGGAAGGAATCATTAATACTATTTTCTATTTTTAGTATTTTTCTTTTGAGTCATGTTTAAAAACAAGTATTGTTCTTACTTTTACATGCTTGTATGTGGCATTAATACAACTACATTTTGTTGTTTTATTACAAGGCCTTGTTTACATACCTTGGCTCCCAATCTTGATTCTCGTCAATCACAAGACTACTTATGCATGTTACTACTAACCTTTTCTTTGTAGGATTTTTTTTTCTTCACTTGACGCCCCAAACTAGGGGGAGCTACCGTCAAGGGGGAGCAAGCGATACGTGGACTATTATTCCACATTTTATTTCTTCGATGGGGTTAACTTTTTGTTTCGACAAAAAGGGGGAGAAGAAGTAAAATTTAGGGCTTTCAAAACTTACATCTATTCTTAAGTTTTACTCATCATAACATTATGTTTTGTCATCAACAAAAAGGGGGAGATTGTTAATACAAATAAACCGTAAAAACGTTTATTAATATTTTGCGATCTCTTTATGTTTTGTTGATAACAAATATAATGTTATCATAAGTAAAATTATAAGGATACATGTTATTTTTGTAAAGCATCTACATATAGTCACTTAATACCAATTGTTATAATCAATCATTTGTTGTAATAGTTTATTAGGATGGTTAAAAATCACAACCCATGGATCATATCCATAACCCATGGTATTGACCCATACCCACTTGACTAGATACATTGTACTCATTAGATACATTGTATCTAAATACCCATGGACCAACCCATAACCCATGACCCATAACCCATAACCAAAAAACCCATGGGCAAAGAGGAGCGTCCCATGGATCCCTAGGTTTACACTAAACAGATCCCTTAAGGGAGGGATCCGTGAGATCCGGGGAACAGTGGAAAGTTTTGCCTATAAATAGAGAGCCATTTCTTCATTCTAACTCACCCCTCTTCTTACTAATTCTATCATATACTCTCATTCTCTTCTAACAAAAGATCACTTGATCTAGAGAGTTGTTCTTCTTTCTTTCTTTAGTGATTCTCATATAGGTCCTTCTCTAAGGCGAGATCACGAGCATTCTGCAAGTCATCCAAGCAAGGGGTCCTTGATTGATTTGTTCCTCCACAAGATTTCTGTAGCAAAGATCTTGTATTTGATATTTCACATAGTTGTTGTGTAATAGTCATGTTGGTTTGGTCCACTGTGTTACGGACTCGGTATTTAGCTTTGTACCGGAAAAAGGTGTAAGCAACGTTGTGAAGGCTTCTCCGCCAAGTTGAAGGAGTTTGTTGACATAGTGCTTGAACTCTCGAGTAGGTGACTCGGGGAGTGGAGTAGGGCAAGGAAGGTGTCCTTGTAGCCGAACCACTATAAATCGGTTGTGTCATTTCTATCCTTTACTTTACTTTATGTACTTGCATTACCATTAGATCTATACTTTCTCTTCATCCATACGATTTCACATAATATCGAATCTAAAGTTTTTGAAACTAACTTAAAATCGGCAAAACTATTCAACCCCCCCCCCCTTCTAGTTTTCCACAGCTTGTATGATTAATTGTTAAGTTTTTTTCACATGTATTGTTTTGATAAATCTTGAATTGGGGAAAATCTCAATAATATTAATGAATCAAGGGGTGAGGAATACAAAAAGCCAAGGTGGGGTATTTATGTGATAGATTAAGAACACAAAAGAGAATTAGAGGATTGAGAGAAGAGAGATTAGAGAGAAAGATATGACAAGGGGTGAGGAATACAAAAGCCAAGGTGGGGTATTTATAGGCCAAAACCCAAATGATGAAAAATTTAACGATCCTGGCGCGCTGCTAGCGATTTGAAGCGCCATCGACGCGCCAGGCGTCTGTAACATATTTTCTTTATGTTTTTGCTTTTAACCTCCCGGCCTTGCTAAACCCCCAATTTTACTTCACACTTTGACCTTAACATTATTCATCCTCAAGGTCAACCAACTCAAATAGCCATTTGATGAAAAATCATTTTGTGAAGTGTTTAAGTGAAAACCAATTATCAAAGAGAGAAAGATAGAAGGGATAATTGGATAGGAGTAGTTTGGGTATTCCTCACATGGGATATAAAAGAGAGAAAGAATATGCCATGAAATATTCCTTTGCTTGGAAAGGAAGTGTGGATGTTGGATTAAAGAGAGAGAGGGAAGATTTGAATTTGAAATTCAAATGTTGTGTGAGAGGGAAATGAGAGATTGAGGATAGGTTAGAAAGAGACCATGGTTGAGTTAGATACGTAGGCATGGTTAGGATAGAAGAGAATATGCTTTGCTTAGAGAAGAGGGTGAGATGAAGGGTTGAGATGAATTCGGGTGATTTAGCTTGATGTGATAGAAGGGAGCCTAAGTTTGGATTTCAAATTTGAGTTTGAATGTGAGAGAGGAGAAGAGATAATGTTGAGATGAGTTGGCATGGATGTGATGGGGAGCCTATCCTTTGGATTCAAATTTGAAATGTGAGAGGAGGAAAGGAGTGAGGGAAGTTGTATGTGAGGGAGTGAGTTGTATTGGATGTGAGAGTGATGTGAAGTTGATAAGATGGGAAGCCTTTAGGTTGGATTCAAATTTTAAATTTGAATGTTAGAGTGTCACACCCCGCCTAGGTGGAAATGCGAGGCGTAATGGAAATGGTCGTCATAACACATTGATATAAACAATAGAGAACTCACTAAATGATAGCATTATCAAAATTTCATGACGACACTTGACACAAGTAGGGGACTTGTATCATTGTTAGTCGAAAACCACGACAACATAGTCTTAAGGTAAATAAAGAAGTTTCCCAAACCGGGCAAGTACCAAACAAAATAACAAATAGGATTTGAAAGAAATGTGCAACAATGTCTTAAATAAAATGAAGTGGCCAAGGTAGAGTCGCCCTAAGTCTCTCTTTAAGCCATGCATAAATCATCCCTTCCTAAGCTGCATTATTGTTATCACTTGAAAATGGATACTCGAAAATGTCAACGTACGTTCGTGAGCTCGCAGGTTTAAAATAAACAAGATTAAGTTGTCGTGCATATAATACAAGTAGGACAAATTTGCAAATAGTAATAGCGTAGAGCAAGTAGTAATAATCGATATCCAACCACAAAAGAATCATATAACTAATATGTAATCAACACGTAGCCTACCAACTGGAGCTAAAACGTGTGTACTTTTCACGGCTATGTGAGATTATACCACGCCGAAAGAACCACGAAGAAAGTACTACACAATGTTTGTACCACACATTATGTACCACAAATGCACCTAACGCAATTATAATTACACACAATTTGTCCAAAGAAAACAAATGTTAAGCAGAACACAAAACATTCGAAATTTATTTTGAGTATCATTTTCTCTGAGAAAATATAAAAAAAGGGGCCACGAAAACTCACCTTTAGGCGTATGACAATAAATGCACAAGTCTAAGAAAACAATCTTAAAAAACAACGTACACCCAACAATAGTGATCAACCTATTACCTCTTCAACCAATCTACAAAAATTAGGAGATACCTATTATTTGGTGACATAAATGATTACTATGTTTTGCACTTTCGCTTATTTGTTATTTACTTAATGGCGTTATGTACTTGAATCGGTAGTACCACATGCATACTTGGTTTTATAGTATTGTCATAATATATTGTACACAGGGGCGGAGCCACCATAGAAGTAGCAGGGGGCAATGCCCCCAACCAAGTTGTTGCGGATACACAAATATATAGGTAAAAGAATTAAAAATGATGGGAAAAAAATCCAGTGCCCTCACCCGTAACACCAAAGTGCCCTTGTCGTTCTCAGCTTGTCAACAATATAAGAGTGGTCTCATGAAAAAAAGTTGTTTTTCCAATGATTTTTTGATCGGAAAATATTGAAAAGGGGAAAATAATAGGTGCGTGTGAAAGTGAAAAGTGATTATGAGATAGTGGAACAGTAGGGAGTAAGGAGTGGGCCAATAAGGTAAATATAATATTAATATATTATAATAATATTGCTCTTATTCATTATTAATTTGCATTGATATTTTATGAGTAATAATATTTGATGGAATATTGTATTTTTTAGATGCTTTTGTTATATACAAAAAGTAACCTAATATTAATTCGTTAGTACTAAAGATTTTCAAGTACTTTGTAAATTATAGTTTTCATATAACAGTCACATTTCTTTTAGTTAAAATATTTTAAAACTGCAAGTGCTTTATATAATTTTTATGACATTTGGTGTGTTACATTTTTCGTTAATTTTGGTATGTGATCAATGAATATCAGTATATTTTACAACGTAAGTGAGTTTATTTACATATAAACTAGTTGAAATTCTCATTCAAAATTTATTTTATTGACACCTAAACTTAAAAAATTTACAGATATTCACTATTTTTCTGGAGATAGAAAACACCTCAGTTTTCCCGAAAGCTAAAGGTGAAAAAATGGAATGAATAAAAAATCATCTGCAAAATATACAATTCACCACCAAACTGCATAAATACAGCAAAATGCAGCACAAACCAACATGAAAAACATTTTCAAACCTGTAATATTCAGCACCAGACAGATTGAAAACAGCAAAACTCAGCTCTTATGCTGTTAGTCTTTGATTTCATACTTAGTTTATTTATAGGTTTGATGATGACAAAGGTTGATGGATTAGATACTTAACAAGCAGGACAATGCTGCAAACAAGTTAAGATCATCTTAATCATAAAAACCGAGCCATGCATCTAATTCTCAATCTGTTCAAAATGCAGGCATATCATTTACCTGATCTAGTTTTCTAAATAAGGAGCTTTACACTATTTTAGACCTTCTATAACACTTGTATTACTACTTTGAAAACCACTCGATCGCAACAAATCCTACAAAAAAATTGGAGAACGACTCATCAAGGTTAATGATCTGTAGACGTCTCCTCGGATGCATCTTCATCCAGCTCCACTACTTTGTCACTGTGTGAACGAGATGGATTTGAAGGTGGCGGATCCACCTCAGTATGGTCCACGGGTGGTGGTACATTGAGGTCTGGTTCAGTAACTGATGCTGCTCCTGAAGTAGAACCAACAGCATGTTGTTGAGGTTGATGGCTACTTCCAGGGAGATCTAGCGGCGATTGATGGCTGAGTCCATGTGAGTGGCGGCGCTTCTTAAATATCTGACGAGGGTCTTTGGGCTGAGAAGGTGGCAAGCCAGGAGGAACAAATGGAGGGATTGTTGGTGTTTCACCTTTGTATAGCAAACGTACCGACTCTGCTATTGCAGACACCGTTGGTGGCAGTACAGGCTCTGGTGGTCCAACAGGAGAACCACTACTACTACTACTACCACTAACAACTACTTTACGAAGCCAATGAGGCAATTTGGTTTCTGACGAACCACCACTACTACCACCAGTCTCATCTTTTCTTTTCAAACTACCAGCAATATTACCGCTGTGATCAAGAAAATTTGGCATTTTCAAACCCTCTTTTTGCTGTGAATTAAATAAACCAAGGCCATTCAACCCAAGAGATCCCAAAAGGAATGGGTTTGGAAGATGTTGCTCAAGATTATCAGGAAGCCTATCAAGAGCCCATGTCGGGAAAGGCACAAAATGTTCATTTTGAAAGCCGTGTGGATTTGGTCTTTCGTTGGGGGGAGGAACATTCATTTCCATCGAGTGCGGTTCAGGACCTCCAGCAAACCGGCTTTTATGCAATGCACGTCTCATCATCCCATCAGAAATGCCCGGGAAAACAGGAGATTTTGTAGCTTTTGAGTGTTTTTGAACTGGGGCACCCAAGATCTTGAGCTGTTCCTCCTCCCATCTTGCAGCCAAGTCTTCCGCCAACCTAAATCTTGAAAATCTAAGCTTCGGGTCTTCAAGCATGGCATTCCAACCACCACGTCCATGTCTACGAACACCAACCCATAAGAAATCAAGTTCATCTTCAGACCAATAATCTTTAACAAGTTTCCTTTGAGGTTGGTTGCTCGAGCCTGGACCCGTTCTCATCATTATATCCTCGAGAACTTTCCGGTGGTTTTCAGGCAACGATGCATTTGTAGGCAACATCTGACCCAAATCTAACATGGGTTGAGGACGTGCATCCATTTCTTGATGATTATCTTTGCGGTATCTCAATTTAGGCATCCCCGGGATTGAGGGGAAATCACCAAGTAATCTCCCTAAAGTTAAACCAGGAAACAAGTCGGGTTGGGAATGAGAGGCGTTTTGCTCCTGTGAGGTTAATTTAGTCATATCGAATGGTAAGTTGGGAAATGTCATCATTTCAGGACGATGATGTAAAGGATCAGCAGAAGACATGGGGGCAAACGAGGATAAAAGCTCTATTTTTTGCTGGTGTTGGAGAGCATTAGAGTCGATATCTGGATATCTAAACTTGACACGAGCTTTTGCAGGTGCCGTCTCATTGGAGGGACCACCAGAAGGTGAAGCTAGATTGAATGGGAAGTCATGACCAGTTTGTTGCTTTCCATGTCTGATGAAAGATCGTGATGAATTTCTATGAGCCGATTCCATCAGCTTAGCATTTGGAGCACATAGCCCCAGAACAGGAAGCAACCTGCGACTTTCGTCCACTTCTTTCCCCTATAAAACGAACATCAGGTAGAGAAATATTAGCAACTTATTTATAGGTTGATTAGTGTTATAAAGTATTTCTAACAGCTCAAATGGGTAAAAAGAGAAATAACGCTACAGTGGAAAGGAGCAAAACAGTTCAAACTGTGGTTGAAAGTTGCTTGTGTAACTTTAATACACACAACCTCCTAATTAACTTGTATTAAAACTGTGGATTATTATTATTAACTACAGGTCTTTGACCTATTGGTATCAAGGGTGCTACATCAACCGAATGGTTGTGGGTAACAAGTTGAGTGTAATGGTAGAAGACCCAATAGAATATTTAAATATAACTTTACATAGTAACATTTTATAATAAGTTTAAAAAATAAATAGAGAAAGGTGTTTCAGGTCAAGCCAACCCGTTTCAACCCACATCAGCAGTTAACCATGTTAAGCTGTTACTAAGCCCATCATACCTACTCATTTTGTCAATGTTTCTGTTGAACAATGGCAAAAGGGACTAACGACAAATCTTGGTTTATGAGTGGTACCTTGGTCGTTTTTATATTTTGATCGGTCTTGCTTGTTATCGGAACAGATGTTTGAGTCGGCTTGTCTTCTTGGTCGTTATTTTGACCATCAGACGTTGGTGGCCAGATGGGTGCCATGCCATTCTGTCCTTCACTGGAAAGCGACTCTTTTAATGTTTTCATCCGAGCTAATCTGTCTTTTTGTCTAGCCCGAAGCTTAGCACTGTTAAAAACGACACACTTTATAATACTATGCAAGAATCCTAAAATGTAATACTGTTTTAAGCATACAAAGTAGCAGTCATCTTCCGTCGATAATGGAAAATACTGACCATGTTGTAAACAATAAGATTAATTCTGAAAGATACAAAACTCACAACTTAGTTTTCAGAGCTTTTCCTGCGGGTGTATATTCACGCTCTGGCTCTGGTTCTGTCTCCACTTTAGCACCATTCTGAAGAGAGATAAAAAAAACAAAGCAAAAACAATCTAAGCAAGAACATGTATGGAACAAGTAATCCCCATCTGTTTTTAAATTTCTAAAACACAAAATACTAAGGCGTGAAATGCCAAATAGATAGTGCATGCCCAAATTTATGACTGGTGTGTGCACTGTGAAAGTTAGATAATGAGGTGTTACGAAACAGGTTGTGAAGATACTGTTTGGATGTGCCTCTCAAATTAGGTTTGAAAAGATTAACATATAAATTGACCTAAGCAAACATCTTTGTTACAAAAAATGAAACGCTGCAAAGTGGGAGTGAACACCTCTCAAATTAGGTTTGAAAGTGTAAACAAGTAGCTTTACTAACCTTTAAATAACCAGTTTAGTTAAGGTAAATATTATTTGACCCCTAAAGAGTCGTATAATCACCAGCACAATATGTTTTTATAAGCATTTAAGACTAAGTAGCGCAACTTCAGGTGACAGTAATTAGTTCCAATACCTAAATTCAAACACCTAAATCTACTAATGCGCTAAGTCAATAACACAGCGACTTTTTAATCTATTCTTTTTAAATACCGGTATCATAGATTCCCACATTAATCAAGCCATTTAATCCACATGAAAAAGAAGATTTCTAAAATACGAAAGTTACCTGATTCGATGTGTCGGTAGGTTGTGGAGCATATGCTTCTCTGTATTGAACGGCTTTTTTAACCCTTTTCCCTCGACCAAGAGCTGCTTCCTCCTCATTTTGGTACTTCTCCCATCTACACATCCAAGATAAATGACAAGAGAAACACTAATTAGTTGCATTCTGGTATATGACAGTTACAGAAAGAGTGTCATAACCCATAACACCATTTGAATCAGAACTTTTTCACCGACATACTTGATAAAACTTAAAAGCATCAAGTATATTACTGCAACCTTTTATCTGACATATCAATGTAATGTTATTGGTATTTTACACTTGTGTAGCCAGAAGCAAATAGTTACTTTTGGAACTTTTTATACGTGATATTTGGTCCACGTCTTGGCTTTTTGGTTTGGCGTGTTGTTTCCATTTATCATTTCCGAGCTCTAGCTTTATATCAGAAACAGTGAATTTACAGAACTATTATCTAGTCGTACTCAATCTGCCTCCTGAGTTATTTACTTTTGAAGAGAGATCAATTAATGTTGTAATGCATCAATCGCAGAGCAGGGAAAAAAGAATGAAATTATAAGGCCATCTCCAACATAGACAGTAAAAATGAAAAACTCCTCCAACAAATACACTAAGCATTACACTAATATTAGTCTAATGAATACTGACTAGTAACTGGCTAAAAAACACTAAACTGTGGAGCAAACCAAATCTTAAAGCGACATACTTTAACCCTTTAAAGTAATGAGCTGTATGCTTTACCCTTCAACAAACTTTGATTTATTCATATGTCTGCTATATATTAAACATACAGAACTAATCTTATTTTTATATAAAATATATGTATAAGGAATCTCAATAATACTTTTATAATGGAACCGATGTTCAATATGATGTTTATTATTTAAAAAAATTATTCATTTATTAGTAACTTCCCCAGTAAGTTGAATTTCTTTATATAACTATAAATTATTCATAAGACAAGGTGCCTAAAGAAAAAGTGCAAAAAGTACTACTCACCTCACTCTCAGAAGCCTGTCCCATTCATTTTCATCGGTAACATTTTCAGAATTATCCTCTTCCTTTTCTAAATTTTGGGCGGTGGTACCATCAATAATCGCTGAAGATGACTCGGTTCCAACTTGTTCATCTATTGGTTCCTCATTCCAGTCCAAAGACTAATTCAACGAAGAATGCAAAACATTAGAAAAATTGAATTAACCAAATAAATGCATTTAATGCCTTTAAAAAAAAATGCATTTAATGAGTAATTTGGTAAAAAAAAAAAAAAAAAAAAAAAACAATTACAAACAATGCTCTATTTGTCGTGAAACATATATAAAAATTCCTCTTTTAAGGTTTTTCAAAATATACGCAACATCTTTTTGTTTGGTAGAGTTTTCATGTTAGCATTATTTATTTGCCTTTTGAAATTGTAACTGCATTCATTTTTGTTCAATATAAAATCATGCATATCTTTTTTATTATCTATCGCGTGTGGAGATTTTAGATATTTGCTAAACACTCTTTAACTAGATATAGTTCCTAATCAGAATGATGCATTTGAATTTTGACAGAAAGTAGTATGCAAGTGAAATAGACGATAGAAGACAGAAAAATCTATGAGGATTAACATGCATGCCCATATTTGTATCTTTTACCAAAAACCAAAATATTTCAACTAACAAAAAGACAACCAGACTATAGTAGCATGGATCCTCGCCACGTATGGGAATCAGGAACTCAAGCAAGTAGAGAGGGTCCAACTTTTTTCAAACTTTGACTTACCAAAAATATATAGTTACAAAATCAGGTACAATTTCTACTTGCTAATTCCCTTAAATTCAGAATTCTGAATAATACTTGAGCCAAAGGTCTTCAATAAATAGCGCATATAATGATGTTATTTTCATATTTTGTATACTTAAGGCAGATCTTACAACATACCTTCACGGAGCCAAGCATATCGTTTTCCATATCTCCTTCCGCATTATCAGTCGAAACAGAGTCAATAATTGACCGGTCAAGTAGCTTCAAAATAGCAGCTTCATCCCACACAATCTGAGTACTCCCTTCTGTGCACTTATCCTGGTACACGTCCCCCAAACCTCCAACCCGCCTCTTATTCTTGTGCTCTGAATCTACAGAACCTTCACGTTTATTCTCATTTTGCTCACCCAAATCTTTGGAAGAGTCGTTGAAAAGTTGCTCGGTTCCCCATTTCAAAATATCTTCAACCTCCTTTTGAGATCCTGTCTTATTCACAAAAAGATGATCAAGCATCAGTTTCTTCTTTGCCAGCTGTAAGATTCTCTCTTCAACGCTGGCACGGACAACAAGCCTATAGACTAAAAGCCTCTTAGACTGCCCAATTCTATGAGCACGGTTCATAGCTTGGATATCAGCGTGTGGATTGAAATCCGAATCATAAATGATGACCGTATCCGCGCTTGCCAAGTTAATCCCGAGACCACACGCTCGCGTCGATAGCAAGAACACAAACCGGCTTTTATCTTGGTTGAACCGTGCAATTGCCATTTGGCGGTCAGCAATGGAGACTGATCCATCAACTCTTTCAAACGTTTTCGGCCCAAATTCAATGTTCAAGTAGTCTTCGAGAATATCTAACAGCTTTGTCATTTGTGAAAAGATTAGAACCCGGTGACCTTCCTTGTGCAGAATCTTTAACATTGTATGAAGCAAAGCAAGCTTTGCAGAAGCCTTGATCCGCATGTCGTGAAGGAACTCAACGGTTCCCGACTCAGGTTCGGTCCCTTGAATAAGATACGGATGGTTGCAAACCTTTCTCAGTTGCATAACAATGTTAAGCATGGATTGCTGTGGGACCCCTTTTCCGACGTTGCGTAAAACCTGATAATTTTTTGTTAACATGGCCCGATAATATTCTGCTTGAATAGTTGACAAGTCAACAGGAACAACCCGCTCAGTCTTTGGAGGAATATTCTGCATAGCATCTTTTTTTAGCCTTCTAAGCATATGAGGAGCCACAAGTTTCTTCAATTCATCCACTTTTTCGGCTGTTGTAAGATCACGAAACTTATCCTCGAATGATTTTAGAGATGGGAATGAAGAGGGTTGTAAGAAATTTAGCAAATTATACATCTCACCCAAGTTGTTCTGTAGTGGGGTACCCGTCAATAGCACACGATGTTGGAATGAGAACGTATTAAGCAAGCTAAAAAGCTTACTACCCGAGTTTTTTAGCCGATGACCCTCATCAACGATAAGAACCTCCCATGGAACTTTACTTAAATGGGTCGAATCAGCAAGAACCATTTCATAAGTGGTTAAAAGAACGTTGAACTTGTAACTGGATGTTTTCTTTGAAGTCACGGGATCATTTGCATGCCATTCATACTCGCGCATTAGAGCTCGTGCTTTTGCACAACCATGATACTCGACCACATTTATATTAGGAGCCCATAATGAAAACTCAGCCATCCAGTTTGGCATGGTGGAAAGAGGAACCAAAACTAGACAAGGTAATCGAGCTTTAAACTCAAAGCATAATGAAGACAGAAATGCACAAGCGGATATTGTTTTACCAAGCCCCATTTCATCAGCAAGAATCACGTTTTTTGACTTAGACCAGCATTTCCTCAGCCAATTAAGTGCTTCTAATTGATGGGGAAATAATGAGCCTCCAAGCTCTTTAGGCTGCTCAGTAAGAGTAACTACATCGCTATGATGAAATTGGCTTTTTTCCTTAACAGTCTCATAGTCAGCAGCATCTTTTTCTAGTGTTCGACGCTCGAATTGATCAAATAAATCAATAAGATGAGAAAATTTTGCGATAAGAGGCTCAGTTATCGTCTCCCAAGTGCATTCTTCATAAGGAAGACCAGTCCACTTTACAAAAACTTCTTCAGATCCATATTTAGCAATCACCCGTTGAGGCAATTTCCATCTTTCTTCAGAGATATTAATCAATGTCTTCCCATATTTGTAATTGTAGTTGTCGTATTTCCTCTTTGCTATTACTTTTAACTGTGATTCGCTCACCCAGCTATTATGTAAATGAGATTTTCCAACCCATTTGACCAAATACTCATATGAGACCATTTTCCTATCACGCGGTAAAGATCCTGCAACTGAAGAATCCTTTATCTTATGACTATGGTTTGCTTCAACCTCAATCTGATCATCTACAAGTTCATGGGAGTTTGAAGCACAATTAGTGTTGTCTCCCCTTGGGATCTCTTCAGCTGGTTTTGCTAAATCAATTAAAGTCAAAGCAGTGTCATCTTTACGTTTCGTGTCTTCGTCCATGGACCGCCCCGCCAAATCAGTGATATTCTCTTCACCACAATCTCTGGTCAGTCTTTGTGTATTGGAGGGGGTCAGGATGTTTCCTGTGCCTTCACTAATTGTTTCAGCATCTGCAATATCGGATCCGCTACATTTGCTGGTTTCTTCCAACTGTCCAATATGTTTGTCAGCGACAGTAGGACTCTGCGAAGACGTGCTGTGAGCCTCTGTTGCTGAGTGGTGATGCCCAGAATCTATCTCATTAACTTGAATTCGACAACCTAATACTCGATCAACCTGCAATATGTGTGCACATGTGTAGGGCATGTTAGCCTTTGCATTATTAAGGTTTAACTAGTACAATATGCAATGAATCAATGATAGTATTTCCATTATTTTTATAGGTAACATTATAATCATGAATGCAGTAAAATGCAATTAGGTAATGTGAGATATGGATTGGTATGTTTAATTTGATAATTAAAGCGGGGCTGACCATCATTGCAGAGAGCCTCTCGAAAGCAAGCAAGTTGATTTTTTGTTATCTAACATTCTAACGTCTTCGCTAATCATTTAGAAGGGTATATGCATTAGATATACACTTTGGCGACTCTAAACCTGTTTCCTAGATCCTTTTGAAAGCTAAATTGGTGTCTTTACCCATTTTAATTGAAACGGTTAATGTAAAAGGTAACCCACAATTATCACATTCATAAGAGTATGGGCCAAAATTGCCACCTTTAGCTTTTATATTCTCTATCATTTGAACTCAGAGATATGAAATATGAAATAACACTCTAGCGATTAAGAAAATTAAGATTTTATCATTCAATATGGCCTTCCTAACATGACATGTATATCGGGGATTTTCCTTAACAAGCATATTCTTAATTCTAAAGATACTTACACAGGACATTAATCATCCTCAGAAATCAACTCTAATAACACTTGTGGAAAATAAACAAGTTTTGCACTATTGTACCTGGTGAAACTGAGAAAGATCTCCAAAATTTTGTATTTCACCATTTCCTGCTTTGCCTGATTCAGGTGATGAGTTTGAAACTTCCTCAGAAACCTGCTCAATAGAAGATGATTTACAATAAGCATCATACAGCAAAGTAGTTTTTCATGTGATCGTTAAACTAATGCAAACTAAATTAGAATAAGAGAATGATTGGCATAATGAATACAATAACACTAACAGGGATTAGGAGGACATAATGAGAAACTATTGTAGGGAAATAAATACATGAACAGACAGAAGTTGAACAAAGTACAGCTGAACTGAAAAACGACCTGGCAAAGAATTTCTGTTATCGTGATCCAAATAGAATACACAGGAACTATTTAAGCATCAAGTTAAAACAAGGATTAAGGAGGTGGCGATTAATATTTATTTCCTTAAACATTGCGCTTTTAGCCAAAGCATTAGCTATAACGGGTCAAATGGGTTCAGTTCTAAGGTTTAACTAAAAGAAAATGGGTCAAAAATCTTCCAAAATGTTTTCAAATACACACAGCTGCCTGAATTAATTTATTACAAAAAGAGAAAGTTGGAATATTATTATAATAAAATAGTTTTTGAATTATATTTAACAATTAACTATTCATAATGTTTAAAAAATATAGGGATGAAAAAGTGTCTGAAGACCAGCCCAACCCCACCTGCCCGTTACCCAAAGTGGGAGACCCGTCAAATTTGCCGCCTAGATAGACTACATTGATATCATAACTAAGTAAGGAAATAATACCTCGTCTTTCAACTTCTTTTCACGAAGTTCAAGTCCCTTGTCATCTTTTGACACAGATTTTATTTTTAAATGCCTTACGGATTTCCGCTTTACTGGAGAACTACTTGAATCCAAATGTGCTTTAGCTTCACTTTTCTGAGAACCATCTGCAGGTTTTTTACCCTTATCAGTCCTCGGCTTTTTTTTACCATTATCAGACGGATCTTCACACTTTCTTTTCGAGGATTTCTTTTTAGAACTTCCTGCTCCAAGAACAACTTTCTTCTCGTGAGAATGATTCACGTTTGCTTCTTCATCAGTCTGTTTCTCTTTTTTATCATCAGAAGAAGATGAACCAGATACATCCACATCGGTGATTGAAAATTCAGATTTCCATTTACTAGATCTTTTCTTCCCATTCTTGTCATTTTTTGTAGAGTCAATTTTACTTTTAGATTTTTTAATTGTGATCTTTAATTTTGCTCGTTTGGAGGTAGGATCGGCATCAACTACGCGCTCTGCTAAGTTATTCTTAAGGCAGCAGCTTGGGCATTTCCATTTTCCATTTGGTATACGCTTAAACCACGAATAATTGCAAGACAAAAGAACATTAAAATAATTAGATTTATTGTAATAGGTAAGATCGAATAATAAAAACGTTGTCATTAAATGCATGGATAGATAGAAACCTCAAGAGGCGGATCCAGGCACCCAATATGATATGACCTAGTACAGCGATCACAACAGAGCAAGTCGCCACCAAGATCACAGACATCGCATTCGTTATATTTCTGGTGGAAAAACACAGAAATAAATATAAATATATACGCTCGCATGAATTATTATACGTACACACACATATACAATATGAAAGTGATTATATGATGTTCCATTGTTAGAAACAAATACTCAGCTTTATAACACAGTTGTAAGAGATAATGTTTGGATGTGCTTCTACTGTATGAATTGTAATCAGATAATCAGAAGTTTGAGTGTTTGACAAATCAGATTATTCAAGGATGTAAAAGATAGGATAACCAAAAACGACATTGTAAAAAAAGGACACTTTTTTTCAAACGGGTATAAATGTCTTCCAAAATAGGTTAAAAAGTGTGAAACAAGGGCACTTTTTTTGTTGTAGCTGGTGAAAACTTATTTAAAACTGATTATACAACCCAGAAGCACAATCTGTTTATCAGAATATTAGAATTATATTATCGCAACTCAGATAATCAGTTGTAGCAGGCAATACAAACACCCGATATGTATGAAGAACTGACCCTATCTTTTTCCTTGGTAGGAGCACGTTCAGAAGAGCTTCCTTTCTCTTTTGGTTTGGTGGTTGTGTGTGATCCTGATGGTACAGAACCAATTATGTTGCCGTTGGACCTGACTTTACCGGACGGAATCCTTTTCCTTTTACCCTTCAAAGCCCAGGTTTGATTAATAACGTTACTAGTTGATAGCTCGTCATTTTTCATCTTAGGATCTGGATCTTTCATTTATGATAAGCCGTTGAACATCCAATTTGATACACTAGAACCATAAATAATATTAGTAAGAAAGTAATAGCATGCATTAGAAGAGGAACAGTAAAGACTATTTCAGCAAAGCTAAGATCGTTTAATGCAACAGATTCCTTATATAAATGGCATTTAACACCTCATCATATGCGTCAGAATGATTAAATTATGGCCCAAGATTGGACTTAGAAAGTGATTAAAATTTCAATTAACACATGCCGTTATACTTTACCACGTAAAAAACATAGCAAATGTTATTACGTAAGCCGATGAAACACGTTCACATTGTACAGAAACCCGAAGTACCGAGCATGACGTCAAACGGATACATTTTTATATCAAAATTGAAGGCTAGCAATAATGAAATCTGGAAACGAAAAAATATGCCACCAACACAAGAATCCAACATAAAACAAAACAACCAAGTTGACATTTACAACATAAGTCACAAGTCTATCATAATGAAAATGAAGTATATCCATAAACTCCACAGGCTAATAGAATCAGAAATCTAAAATTCAAAACTGTGTCACTCTAAGAAATCCATTAACTCTACAAAATAAGAGAAACAAAAATCTAAAAATGTGTATCTCGATAAGGAACAAGTTAAGCCTCAATATTATTAAAATAGTAACTTACTGTTTTCTCTTGTTCATTGAAGAGCTAATGATAACGGTCTTAAGTTCCATGTTTCAAAAATAGGTAGCATAAAAATCTTAAAACAACAAAACATGCCATAAACACAAGATTCAATTACTTGACATATCTAACAAGCAATATACAAAAACAACTAAACAATAACCAATTCTTTACATACAAACCAAATAGCACCTAAAACGGAACATAGTTATCGATCAAACAAAACAAAATCCAAATCAACCACCATAACACCAAACGACATCACATAACACCACAAAAAACAATCACATTGCACAATATACAAAGGTACATCAAAATGTACACAATTACATAACGAACTGCAACTAACCAAATACCAAAACAATAAAATCCGTCAAGACAAGATTTCATTACTTAACATATATAACAAAAAATAAACCAAACTACACCCAATTCTTTACGTACCAATCAAAATAACACCTAAAATCAAACTTAACCATCAATCAAACAAAACCGAATCCGAAAATTAGAATCAGCAGCCCATAACATCAAACAACATCACCAAATACTAGAAAAAAAACAATCACATTGCACCATAAAGAAAAGCACATAAAAATGTACACATTTTCATATCAAACTTGAGAAGAAAAAACAATCCAAACCTATAAACAGTAAATTGAATAAACCTAAAACCCAAATCAGCACAAAGATGAAAACTTTAGTAGTAAAAAAGTAAAATTGAGCTAGAAAAACAAAACCCATAAACCAAAACACATAAAAACAGCTTACAGTGAATGAAAAGGTAGATCAAAACCCAAAAAGAGAAGCAATTGAAAGAGGGTTTTTTTGGGTTCTAGGGCATGAACAGAAGAACAAAAGGGGGATAAAAGGAGCGTATGATACGGGTGAGTGTGGTAAGTCTTCTAGTATTTATTTATAAACCATCATAAAAACAACAACTAATAATAATAAATGCAAATTGATTTTTGGAATTAACACAACACCCAACACATTTCTCTGACAAACATAGATGTCTTTGAGACTTGCTTTATCCAATGGGTACTTGCCACGTGGAACTGTCAGAACAATTAGTCTTGACCCCACCCAACTCCCACTTTCTTATTTTCATCTCCTTGTTCGAAGAATTCTTCTTTCTTCCATTTGCATGTTTCTAGAGGGGGGAACTGTACTTCCATCATCAACATATTACTAGTATTATTTTTTTTTTTTTTTTCAGAAATACAAGTCTGTTTTTGTGTGTACTTAGGTTAGATTGCTATTTGTGGTCTTTGAAATTGTGTTTACCAACTTTCTATTATATTCTACTAACTAGCATGAAGTTACCCGCGCGTTGCGGCGGGGCTCATTTGTCATAGATACATGTACTTTTTTTTTATCGTAAACCGTTTTTTGCGCTTTAGTCCGTGTGTTCTGTCGCGGTTTTTTCATGGTGGATATATGGTTTGCCATTTGTTTATAAAGTTGGTATTCTAGGTGTTCACAAATGTAAACAAAATTCCTAAATATTTGAGCTTGAGTGTTGTTGGACCCATTTGTATTCTAGCAAAGTGTTCACACTATGACCATTTTAAATATCAGAAGATTGCTGTCACTCCATCATAGCCTACGATGCACCATCGATCTAACGGTCCAAAATAGATTTGGTAATCAAACAGGCCAAAATCAGCCCATGGCCCAAAACGATATGCATGGTGTACTGTTCATCGAACGACGCCGTTTTAAACGGCTTTTAATATATATAGTAATAATGGGGAGCATGAAGGCTGCTTGTAAATCATGCTTAAAATTTTCTATAAATATTATATTTCATGTTTAATACTACTCGGCTCGCGCGCAACCCCACCCAGTTATATTATAGAAGAATTGAGCTTCTTGCCGGGCCTCATTCCACTATTCTCTGATCAAGAAAGAATCTCTTCTGAATGATCAAGTCATAATGCGATTAAAAATTGATGCTTCCTTGGCCGTGTGGGGCCTCAGGCCCTACTTAGTTGACTGACAATGACAAAGGCTTGCGAAACTAAGTAGGGCCTTTTGAATTGAATCTTAAGTAGTCTATCAGTGGTGCAAAGCTTCATATAGAGTTTGAGACATAACTAGCATTAAGAGTGAAAGTTGATGAGTAGTAAGACACAGTACTAGCAAATGTAAAAGGTTTTTTCCTTAAAAATGAATCATTAAAAAAAAATAATTAAAAGTTCATGCAATCATTGTGCGATGGTATCAAAAGATAAATTAAATCACAAATCAAGATCGAGATTCTAACTATGAAACGATTTAGTCGGCAAGAATACCAACTAAACAATACACAATGTTTCAATACACAAAAGATTATTATCAATGAGATAATAATCTATAATAAATACAAAAATAAAAGATCAAGATGATCTGAGAGAGTAATCAAAAATCAAGAGAGATGGTACGGGAGAGTTATGAGGTAATGAAAGAAGTTATCATAACCCTATTCGTTTATGCTCTTTATATAGCCCGTCCACATGATACAAAACTAGTCCTCCATCTTTGATAAGCTTAGCACTCCAAACCTAAATTTTTGAGTCTTGGCCAGTCCCTCAACTTTATTAATCAATAAAACTACAAAACAACTACAAAACTAGTAACAAAGAATAAGCAAATGAAATAGAAGAATGTTTAGTGCATATCAAAGCTTATTTTAGCTTATTTGAACATTCCCCTTTGATCTGTTACTAAACACATCAAACATTCCCAGTTTTTCACAAAGAAATTTATGTTGATAAATTGGAAGATGTTTAGTTAATATGTCTGCAATTTGGTTTAAGGAATCAATCTTTTTGGTGCTCAAAATCCCTTTTTCAATTTTTCTCGAATAAAATGAACATCAATTTCAAAATGCTTTGATCTCTCATGAAAGAGATTTATAGCAAGTAGTAAAGCAGACTTATTGTCACTAAACAAAGTCACAAGTATAGAAATATTAACATTTAAGTCCTTTAAAAGTTTCTAAATCTATATAATTTCACAAACAAAAGAAGACATAGATCTGTATTCAACTTGAGTGGAAGATTTAGAGAGAGTGTTTTGCTTTTTACTTTTTTAGAAAATCAGACAATTATTAAAGTAAACACAATAACTTGTGACAAACTTTCTATTTTTTAAGCATTTTGCTCAGTCTGCATCACTATATCCTTCAACACAATCAGTATAAATATACCTCAAACCTTTACCTGGAGCACCTTTTATATATCTCAGTACATTGAGAGCACGAGTCAGATATGAATTTAAAGGAGAATGCATATATTGTGCTAAATAATGAACTAAATAGGAAATGTCAGGTCTAGTATGTTAATACAAATATCGTCATTAAACGTTATTTATATTTTTGATCTTTACCTAAGTTTTGTTAACGACAAAAGTAAATTTAAATTTTATAAAGCTTAAAGTTTGTCAAGTTTAATAGATATTAAAACAAGCTTTTTCAAATAATATCTTCATCACTCAAGCATTTACATTGTGATTAATCATATCTTGATATGACTCTAAACCATAATGTATTATAGTAGTTTTTAGTTCCAGAATGTTTTGGTTTTTTAAAACTAAACATTACATATGTATTTACATATTTATAAAAATAGAAAAACAAACACATGACATCATGTAGTGCATCATTGAAATCCTTAGAAGATTTCACTAGATACTTTGTGTAGATTTAGACTCTACATATCTTACACAATCTTGGATAGATATGGTTGACTTTGGTAAGATTTTGTGATCTTGTTGTCAGACCTCGGCGGCACCAAAATTTAACACGGGCGGAACCCTTTTGAGGGTTCCGTGGTGCTTGCTGAACATTTTGGCTATAAATAGCAAAGCCAAACCAAGTTGTTTTTTTTTATCCCTTTGTATCATATTCTCATACATTCCTTCTCTCTAACATTTCTAACTCAGTTTCATATCATATTAGTGATCTCTTTTGTAGCAAAGAAGATCAAGGTACATTCAAGCTTCAACAAGAAGTTGGAAGTCTTGTTTGTTTGTTGTTGTATGATCTTGTGTTGATTCATACATCATTGTTGTACCAAACCATCATAATCTTGTGAGTGTGAGTGGTTAGTATTTTAGTCCTTAAAATACATTGTGTGTGGGAGTGGTTGTACCCTTGAAAAGAACTCGACATCTAGCTTAGTGTCGGAAATAGTGTGTAAGCGAAGTGTAAAGGTTTCTCCGCCGGTGAAAGGAGCTTGTTGACTAGTGAAATTAAACTCTCGAGTGTGAGACTCGGGGAGTGGAGTAGGGCAAGGAAAAAAAGTCCTTGTAGACCGAACCACTATAAACAACTTGTTGTGGTTTGATTGTTTCTTTCCTTATCTACTCTTTACATATTGTTGATTACTATTCACTAACATATCTAAGATCAATATCAATTGATCTTTCAATAAGTTTTAAAACAAAGTTTTTAATCGGTAAACTATTCAACCCCCCTTCTAGTTTTCCACAATTGGTACCAGAGCCTCGTTGCTCAAGAATTTCTAAAATATATTGTATTTTATAAACTTGAAACGATCCATAGATTCTGAAAACTTTAAAGAAGGGCAATCTATGCAAAGACCACCACTCTTTGAAACCAATGGATTTATCTATTGGAAAAACCGTTTTGAAACATATGTAAAATCAAAAGATATAGATCTTTGGTTTGTTATTGTTAGAGGGGATTTTAGTTCCACAACAAAAGATATTTCTGTTGATGATCAAAAGAAATTAATAGCTAAAAATAATGAAGCTAAAATGATGCTTTATAATGCTTTGCCTAGAAAAGAATATGAAAGAATTTTTATGTGTGAAACCGCTAAAGATATTTGGGAATCTTTGATTATTACACATCAAGGAAATTCACAAGTCAAGGATAACAAAATTGATCTTCTTGTTCAACAATATGAACAATTTGTTATCCCTGAAGATGAAACCATTGATTGTGGCTTTGCTCGCTTTAATACTATTATTACATCTCTTAAAGCTCTTGATGAATCTTTTCGTAGTAAGAACTTTGTCAGGAAATTTCTTAAAGCACTCCATCCAAAGTGGAGAGCTAAAGTGACGGCCATTGAGGAATCAAAAGATCTCTCAAAAGTGACACTAGACGAGCTAATCAGAAACCTCAAAGTACATGAAATGGTGATGGAGAAAGATTCAGAAATCATCAAAGGAAAAAGGGAGAAAATCAAATCTGTTGCTCTAAAAGCAAGAACGGAATCAAGTGATGATGACGAATCTTGCTCCGGTAGTGAAGATGAGGAGTATGCCATGGCCATTAGAGATTTCAAAAAGTTCTTTAGAAGAAGAGGGAAGTTTGTAAGACAACCTCGAGAAGAAAAGAAGTCATTCCGAAAAGATCGGGATGACAAAAAGGGTAAAGGTGAAAGAAAGTGTTTTAGATGCGGTGATGCAAGTCATCTAATAGGAGATTGTCCCAAGCCACCTAAAAACAAAACTCAACGAGCTTTTGTAAGTGGTGCTTGGAGTGATAGTGAGGATGATAAAGAGTCGAGCAAGGATGAGATCGCTCTAATGGCACATGAGTCAAACGAGGTACATTCCGACTCATCTTATTCCTCTATTGATGATGACACTTTGCAAAAACAATATAATCAATTGTGTGAGCTTAGTCTAAAAATCATAATTGAAAATAAGTTTTTAAAGACTAAAAAGGAATTTTTATAAAATGAAGTCTATGAATTAAAAGAAAAGGCAAAACGATTAGAAAAGGGAAAAGCAAATGACGATGGTTGCAAATCATGTCAAGAGCTTAATCTTGAAATAGAAAAACTAAAGCTCACACAAGATGTTCTAATCGAACATAATTCTAAATTTAAAAGGTTTAACAAAAACATTGCATGTGCCGATGAAATAATTAGAATTCAAAAAACACCAGGAAACATGAATGGGCTAGGATTTAATGAGGTGTTAATTCCAAAGAGTCAAACCAAAAAGGCCGAAAAAGACAAACAAACTGTCAAAACTGCTGCAGTGCAACACGGACCAGACGGACCCAAAAATAGGGTTCCGTCCTTTGTAAAAAATGGTGTTGTGGGAACTGCAGCAGGATAGAATGTTTGCAATACGGACCGTAGTGAATTTGTCAAAGTAACAAAGAAAACCAAGGATAGTGTTAAACTAAAACCTGTTGTTACATCAGGAGTCGAACTTGCTAAAAATGAATTTAGATCAAAAACTACTCAACAACGACATAAAACACCTTTTGCCAAACGCCCCTTTCCTAAGAGTAACCATAACGTACAACCCAACTATCAACATAACGGTTGGAATCAAAACTTCCCTAGACCATATCAAACTCCAGATTACATGTCATGGAACTCTTACCCATCATTTCCATACATGAATCAAGTAAATGGTATGTTTAACCCAAACGGACCCATGAGATATTGGGGACCAAACGCTTGAGTTATTTGTGTCTTAGGTATGCTTGAAAGTCAGATTGGAACCTGATGAGTGGATAAAAGATAGTGGATGCTCACGACACATGATGGGCAACAAAAGCCTCTTCTCAACATACCAAGAATATGATGGAGGTAATGTCACTTTTGGTAGCAATCTCAAAAGCAAAATCATTGGCAAAGGTACGATCGCTCATAACTCCCTAACTATTGAAAATGTTACTCATGTCGATAGGTTAGGATTTAATCTACTTAGTATTAGCCAACTATGTGATAAAAAGTATAAAGTACTATTTGAAGAAAATGGTAGTAAAATACTAAAAGATGGTATCACCATAGCTAAAGGAGTTAGGAAAAATAATATATACGTCATGAAAATAGATAAAACATCTAATGACAAACTGTGTCTAACAACATTAGATGATAGCTCAACTCTTTGGCATAGACGCTTAGGTCACGCTAATATGAGACTTATACAAAACCTATCTTCAAAAGAGTTAGTTAGGAATTTACCAAAACTTAAATATGACCAACATTTTTGCGACGCTTGCAAAATTGGTAAACAAACTCATAGTAGTCATAAGGCTAAAAACATGGTGTCCACATCTAAGTGTCTAGAACTTTTGCATATGGACTTGTTTGGTCCATCCGCTATAAGAAGCTATGGAGGCAACTTATACACTTTGGTCATAGTAGATGATTACTCAAAGTTTACTTGGACGTTGTTTTTGAAAACAAAAAATGAAGCTTTTGATAAATTTGAAATTCTTAGCAAGAGAATTCAAAATCAACTAGGTCTTAAAATTGTGTCGATCCGAACGGATCATGGTCGTGAATTTGACAATGAAACACAATTTGGAAACTTTTGTGATGCAAATGGTATAACACACAACTTCTCGGCTCCTCGAAAACCTCAATCAAATGGAGTTGTAGAACGTAAAAATAGAACCATTCAAGAAATGAGTAGAACAATGCTTAATGAACAAAACATTCCTCAAAAGTTTTGGTGCAACGCCGTTGACACTTCTACATATATTTTAAATAGAGTCTTAATACGTCATTTCTTGAACAAAACACCATATGAGCTATATAAAGGTAAAAAGCCAACTTTAGGATATTTTAGAGTATTTGGATGTAAATGTTTTATTCTTAATACTAAAGATTATCTCACCAAGTTTGACCCAAAGTCTTATGAAGGTGTATTTCTTGGTTACTCACAAACTAGTAAAGCTTACATTGTCTTAAACAAAGAAACAATGAGAGTCGAGGAATCGTTGAACATAACATTCGACGAAAGTCCACCTCCCTCTAAGACATCACCTTTGGTAGATGATGACTTAGTTGAAAGTCAACTTGTAGAAGGTCAAGAAATAATTGAAAATGACAAGGAAGATGAACCATTAAATAATGAATTTATAAACATCAAAGAATCCAAAAGTCATCCTTTAGAAAAGGTCATAGGACAACTAAATCAAAGCACCTTAAGATCACAAGCCCAAAATCAAATTAATCATTTTTGTTTTGTATCTACCATTGAACCGAAAAACATAAATGAAGCAATAAAAGATGAATCTTGGGTTATTGCTATGCAAGAAGAGTTAAACCAATTCGTTAGAAACGATGTTTGGAAGTTAGTTCCTAAACCTAAAGATCAAACTATAATTGGAACGAAATGGGTTTTTCGAAATAAAATGAATGAAAATGGTGTAGTGTCTGGAAACAAATCTAGGCTTGTCGCACAAGGTTATAATCAACAAGAGGGGATTGATTATGATGAAACTTATGCACCGGTAGCTAGGCTCGAGTCTATTAGAATCTTACTTGCATATGCATGTGCTTATGACTTTAAATTATTTCTAATGGATGTTAAGAGTGCATTTCTTAATGGGTTTATTAACAAAGAAGTATATGTTGCTCAACCTCCCGGTTTTACTGACTTTGAGAAATCACATCATGTTTTCAAACTCAAGAAAGCATTATACGGTCTTAAGCAAGCACCAAAAGCTTGGTACGATAGACTTAAGACTTTTCTTGTTGAAAACAAATACACCATGGGATTAGTAGATAATACTCTTTTTACCAAGAAAAAGGAATCACATATTATCATCGTTCAAATATACGTTGATGACATCATATTCGGATCAACTTGTCAAGAGCTATGTGATGATTTCTCTAAAATCATGCACGATGAGTTTGAGATGAGTATGATGGGTGAATTAAACTTCTTTCTAGGACTTCAAATTAAACAACTAGAAGATGGCATATTCTTTAACTAATCTAAATATATAAAAGATATGCTTAAGAAATTTGGTCTTGAAGATTCAAAACCAACCAAGACACCCATGTCTTCGGACACTAAACTCACCAAGGATGAAGAAGGTGAATCGGTAGATAACACTAAATATAGAGGAATGATTGGTAGCCTACTCTATCTCACGGCTAGTAGACCCGACATTATGTTTAGTGTTTGTCTATGTGCTCGCTTTCAAGAAAATCCCAAAGTATCACACTTAGAATCCTTGAAAAGGATATTTAGATACATCAAGGGAACGACATGTTTAGGATTATGGTATCTCAAAGGAACGGGTGTAGAAACTTTAGTGTATGCCAACTCGGACCATGCCGGTGACTATGTCGATAGAAAAGTACAAGTGGTATTTGCACTTTTGTTGGACATTGTCTCACCTCAAGGTTTGCAAAGAAGCAAACGGCTTTGGCTATCTCAACTAGTGAAGTCGAATACGTCTCAGCCGGAAAAGCATGTCAACAAGCTCTTTGGATGAAGCAAGCTCTCGTGGATTACGGAATTCATCTTAACGATATCATTATATTTTGCGACAACAAAGGAGCTATTGATCTCAGCAAAAATCCCGTCCAACATGCTCGTACGAAGCATATTGAAATCCGTCATCACTTTCTTCACGACAATGTTCAAAAAGGAAACATCTCAATTGAGAAAGTATCCTCCGAAGACAACATTGCCGACATTCTAACCAAGCATCTCAAACGAGAACCATTTAATCTTCTTAGACTTGGTTTAGGGTTAATGGAACCAAACATGTAGGTAAAACATAGTCTAAACCTTAGAACAAACAAACAAAATAAATTTGTTTAAAACTGCCACTGTTCCCACGGCACCAAACGACAACAAAGGCGGAACCATTTTTTTGGTGCCGTCTGGTCCGTGGTGACAACAGTAGCAAAAATGCTACCTACAAAACATCTTCTTCCTCACAACCTACTTTACCAAAACGTGTAAACATTAGACCTAACTCATTGTTGACATTTTCTCACCCACTAATCACTGAGGATAACATCATTGTAAGTATCCTAACTACATTTCATCTCTTAATTCTGAGTCTAGGATTCTAATTTGTGAACAAAATCATTACATGGGGATTATGTATATTCTTGTACAAAACATGGATTCAATTGGCAAAACTCATAACTAGTCATTGGAATTAGGTACTACATTGTCACATTGCATAAAAAAATCATGTTTCCCACTAATCAAAAGATAATGACTATAAGGTTTTATTCAAATAACCAAACACCCCATGTCAAATTTTTTTGAAAAGCTTCTCACTTGTAGGAAAACAATTTTTCATTGTTAATACAAATAGAAACGTAAAACTTTCATCACTTGCATGCTCTTGAATACTAAAGGTAATACATAACTAATATGTATTCCCGGGTATATTCAAATGAAGCCACATTGAATTAGGAGCATTTGGGTTATCTCATGCCTTTTTCCAAACACCCATACTAAAAACCATTTTATGCATAAAATGAGTCGAGATAACCGCAACTCCAAATCGTTTTCATATAGGCACACACTAGAACCAAAACGCTAGTTTATTCTTATTTTTAACATGTAAATTCTTGCTCATAGGAATAACCATGGTAGCGGCAAGATTCTATGATCACAAGGATACTCTTAACTACATTCCCAAACATCACAAAACCAAAGACCTCTCCAAAGAACAAGTCAAAATCTTTAAGAGTCTAGAACAAAGGTACTTCCATGAGGGTAGAACCATTCACTCCTCCTTTGTCGACGGAACCAATCTCCGTCAAGAACTAGCCGCCATTCACTTCGATTGTCTCCTTGACATCGATGAACCCATTTGTCCTAGGTTTGTGTTAGAGTTCTATGCTAGTGTCACCGGTTTCATTGATGAGGATGATGAATTTAGCCTTAGGTTTAGGATCAATCAAAATGACTACACCATCTCCTTAACCCAATTTGCTCAAGTGCTAGGAATTCCCAACCGAGGGACATGTGTCTACTCGGATAAGTGGTCACTCACTATCCTTGATGCAATCAATGACCGCTCTTTTCCCTACCAAACTCCTTTAGCGGATAAGGATGTCATCCGTGAGCACCTTTTTAATGTAAGGGCCGCTCCAACCCGTGTCACCCGAAAGGGAAAGGAGGTGAACCGAGATCCATATGGAATGGAGCTCAATGAACTTAAGCCCGAATTCAAGAAATGGGAGGAACTACTTAGAGCCAATGTCATTAGCACCATAGGAAATTGGGATCATATCAATGCTTGCCTTTGTCACATGCTCTACAACTTGTCCACCCGTCAACCATTCAATTTAGTCTACTACATTGCTAGGAGAATGATTGACATTCCAACTCAAGGATCGGTCGCTCTTCCCTACGGGATGCTTCTCACCCGTATCTATAGAGCCTTTGCACCCATTCCACCAAGCCCAAAAGGGTTGAAGCTTGACTATGAGCTCATCCCTCACATCTTTGTGCCCTTGAGTGACGAGCGAGTGGCTAAGACTAAAGGCAAAAGAGCAAAATCTCCAACTCCATCATCATCATCACCAAATAGCTCCGAGGATGGTCTTCCAAATTCTCGCCTTCCACCTAATGAGTACTATGCGCCTCTCCCCGAGATTAAAAATGAATCGGCGGAGTTCAAGCAAACCAAGGGGATGTTCAAGTGCCTTGGTAGGATGATGAACAAGATTTACAAGAAGTTGGATAAGTGAGGTTCATTTGAAGGAGTGTTTGGAACAAGACAATAACTTTGATATATGATACAATTTGGTTGCTTTTAATTTGTAGGATGATAATATGACTTAAAACAATGATGTATGCTAACAATTTCATGCAGGGTGATAGCACAAGTGTGTTATCAAATTTTACCCATTTTCACTTTTATGTGAAAATCGTTAGCCCTTGGTCAAAGTCTATGCTCCACTATGTTTGTATATGTGTTATTTACTTTTCCTAACTAGAAATAATTAATGTCACATGTTTTGAGCAAAATTTCAGGTTTCGGAAAAGTCCACGACACCTAAAAAACTGTTCTGTGTTAATTTCTGGTGTCCATGGATCAGACGGCACCAAAAATTTGGTACCGTCTGTTATGGAATTTGGTACCGCCGTACCTGTACAGGCGGACCAGGCGGCACCCTTTTTTGGGTTCCGCCTGTGTATTTTTTTGGTGCCGTGGATCCTACAGGTAATTTTCTGAATTTCGCTTATTTCGACATTCCAAATTACCATACATTGCTTCTAGGTTAATCTTAACTAGTTCTTACCCATATTAGAACTATTATAACACACTTAGGCATATAGGATATCCATTTCCCACCAAAATTCAAAAATTTCAAAAATCCACCCAAGGAGCCCTTTTGCATAAAGGAAGGAACCAAAGATTTGGTTCCTTGCAATCCATGGGTAATCTGATTGATAGGATCTCATAATCATTAGAACACATTTATTGCAAATCTTTGTCTCTTCACTCCATCCTTCTTGTATGGATTGACTTGGGTGATATGACTAGCATTAAACCCACTTCAAAATCATTAGGAACCTCATATCTTCTATGGTTTAACATCAAATCAAACACATTTCTCCATAATTTTCCACTCCTATAAATTAAGAGCTTTTACCATGATCATCTTCACACCTTCTCAATTCTCATCATCTACTAGCAAAAGCTTAAGTCAAAATGACTAAATCTTCACCATCAACCAAGCCTTGCAAAAGAACCGCTAGAATGAGCGTAAGACCTTGTTGCTTTGTCAACATAAGCTCTTCTTCCGAGTCTTCTCCATTAACCATCTCATCACCCATACGAGATGAGACCACTGTCACTTTAGCTACTCCTACACCACCTCCACAATCACCTATCACTATCACTACTCCACCACCAACAAAGACTCCTAGTTCATCACCACCGGCTCCTATCCAAACATCCAAATCACCATCACCTCCAAAATCTCCAACACTTATCCCATTAGAGTTATTCTCTACACCACCTACATCTACAAATCCATTTTTGGAAGACTTGGAGGACTTGCCTCTGAGGCCCAATCATCCACCACCGCTACCATTTTTTGGTACAATTGAGCGTATAGCTCATGAGTCTCCACGACCATCTTTTGACCCAAACGCCCCGTTAGGGCCAAGACCTCTTCTTTGCCATCCCATCCACAAGGAAATCCATGGTCCTTTGTATGGGGATCAACCACTTCCTACATTAATGTCTTCTCATATAGAGGACATTGAGGAATCCATGTGGGAAGATCACCCCACCAAAGAAGAGATTCAAGTCGAACTCCATCATCTCCACCAATTTTCAAATATTGTGGATTCTCATCTTAGTGATGCTATGCAAATGCAAAGTGCTTTGCTAGCCTCCATAATCACCACTCCAAACACCAACACCAACATCAACACCTCCACCATTCCACCACCATAAAACCATGAACCATACTACCCCCTAGACATGGTTGCTCCAATTGTGAGCGTACCGCCCAAATAACCGAAAGGACCCGGGTGATGGTCCATGAGCTTCAAGACGAAATGAGGTTCATCCTCAATCACATCCTAGAGCGCATCAATGCTCTTGCTCATCCACCACCTCAATAGGAGGGTCTTAGCTTAGTTTCTTTAAGCATTTTTATTTTTCTAGGATTTTTCTTGTATTTTTTTTTTAATTTTCTAGGATAATTTTTTTGGATTTTATCATTGTACTAACACTTCATTGTGTTCCCTTTTCATGATTCTTAAATCATAAAAAATTTTAACAAATGAATGGTGTTTCTTATATGGTTGTGGATTGTTACATGGTGTTTGGAAATGCTTGTGATGATGCTTATTACTAACAATTTTTTTTATAGCTTTTTCACAATCCATGTATCTTTCTCTTGGCACCAAATTTAGGAGGAGCATTGGTCAAGGGGGAGATAATGGCTCGGGCTCATTACACATTCCGCCTCGCATTCTCTTTTTGTTGAGACAAAAATGGGGAGAAATATATAGAACTTGGTTATATTTGACTTTCTGAAAAAGTCAACTGCATACTTTGACTTTCTGAAAAGTCAAACATCATACTTCAACTAATGAAGACCTTGACTTTCTAAAAAGTCAATTGCATACCTTGACTTTATGAAAAAGTCAACATCATGTCTAAATTGGACATACTTGCATTATCATCTTTATATTTCAAGTTCTAAAAACTAATATTTTTATAAATCTTGTACAATCTTTACATCTTTTATAAAAATAAAATTATGTTTTGTCCTCAACAAAAAGGGGGAGATTGTTAATACAAATATCGTCATTAAACGTTATTTATATTTTTGATCTTTACCTAAGTTTTGTTAACGACAAAAGTAAATTTAATTTTTATAAAGCTTAAAGCTTGTCAAGTTTAATAGATATTAAAACAAGCTTTTTCAAATAATATCTTCATCACTCAAGCATTTACATTGTGATTAATCATATCTTGATATGACTCTAAACCATAATGTATGATAGTAGGTTTTAGTTCAAGAATGTTTTGGTTTCTTAAAACTAAACATTACATATGTATTTACATATTTCTAAAAATAGAAAAACAAACACATGACATCATGTAGTGCATCATTGAAATCCTTAGAAGATTTCACTAGATACTCTGTGTAGATTTAGACTCTACATATCTTACACAATCTTGGATAGATATGGTTGACTTTGGTAAGATTTTGTGATCTTCCTGTCAGACCTCGGCGGCACCAAAAATTAACACGGGCGGAACCCTTTTGAGGGTTCCGTGGTCCGTGGTGCTTGCTGAACATTTTGGCTATAAATAGCAAAGCCAAACCAAGTTGTTTTTCATCCCTTTCTATCATATTCTCATACACTCATTCTCTCTAACATTTCTAACTCAGTTTCATATCATATTAGTAATCTCTTTTGTAGCAAAGAAGAAGCTTCAACAAGAAGTTGGAAGTCTTGTTTGTTTGTTGTTGTATGATCTTGTGTTGATTCATACATCATTGTTGTACCAAACCATCATAATCTTGTGAGTGTGAGTGGTTAGTATTTTAGTCCTTAAAATACATTGTGTGTGGGAGTGGTTGTACCCTTGAAAAGAACTCGACATCTAGCTTAGTGTCGGAAATAGTGTGTAAGCGAAGTGTAAAGGTTTCTCCGCCGGTGAAAGGAGCTTGTTGACTAGTGATGTTAAACTCTCGAGTGTGAGACTTAGGAAGTGGAGTAGGGCAAGGAAAAAGAGTCCTTGTAGACCGAACCACTATAAACAACTTGTTGTGTTTGATTGTTTCTTTCCTTATCTACTCTTTACATATTGTTGATTACTATTCACTAACATATCTAAGATCAATATCAATTGATCTTTCAATAAGTTTCAAAACAAAGTTTTTAATCGGTAAACTATTCAACCCCCTTCTAGTTTTCCACATAGTATGAGTCAAGTATATTAGTTTTCCAAACAATTTTAATATCCAGTAATATTCTCAATCAAAGGATTATTTGTAGTAAGAGTGAAAGATAAAACAGAATTAGGTTCTATAGAAGTAGAAACATGTTTACAACCTAATAAACCAAATTCTTGAACCATTTCAAGATAATACTTTCTTTGTGATAAACAGACATCATTTCTCGTTTTAATTACCTCAATTCCAAGAAAATATTCAAAGTTCCCAAGTCTTTAATGCTAAATTTGGATTTTAAGAAAACTTTGAACTGATTAATTTCTTCCAAACAACTTTCAGTAAGAACAATGTCATCTACATAAACCAGAAGTGCAATAAACTTATCATTCTTTGTTTTTGTAAACAAAGAATGATCAATAGCAGATTGCACAAAACCATTTTCTTTAAGTGTTAAGTTTTTCATTCCATTTTCTAAGAGCTTGTTTGAGTCCATAAAGAGACTTAACAAGCTTTTAGACTTTGTTCTTATTATCCTCATTAGTAAAACCATGAGGAATAGTGATAACATCAATTAAGTACTACAATTACTTATCATTTTTCCCATGAATTTTGCTCAATTATTATATGTTTATATTTGAATTGATACTTAATAGTATACTTTAGTCATTTTTGGTATTTACAGAGCAAATTTGGCAATGACACGGAAAACAACCAGATTTGGAGCATAAATGAAGAATATGTATGCAACCTGCAAAGGGTATACGATGTATCCACTACGGGAGATACGCCGTATCAACACCTAGAAGATTTCACTAAGTATTGGTGAAAATGAAGACATACGGTGTATTAAACTCTGGCAATACGCCGTATCTGAAGCTCTGTAGTCAAGGCCCAAGTCAACCATTGAAGGAATACAACATACAAAACTCTGGCCATACGCCGTATTGAAGATCTTATCCCCAGTCCAAAATATCAGGATTTATGAAGAATACGGCATATCACTATTCAACAATACGCTGTATTTAAAGATACGCACGTATATGTTAGGAATATTCTTTCTTACTCCCTACTGATGATATCTTGGATACGGCGTATTGGACCTCAATACGCCATATCGATGCCCCAGACATAACAATATTATAACATATTGGTTATCATAAACACACAAACACAAATAGTTATTGTTCGAATTAGGAGAGTCTAGAGAGAGAAAGATGGAGAGAAAGGGAACTTCTAGTGAAAGATAGTGAAAGTAATATTATGAAGCTCCACCACTTGCCTTGGGAGGCAAAGGGTATTTATAGTGTCTTACAATATACGCCACCTACGGGCTGTAGATCAGGTATACAGTGGGTAAAGACCCGTCCGTCCTCCACGGTGTTACTTAACTAACTACTAACAATAACTAAATGACTACGACTACGAGCTTTCTAATGCTTAGACATACTTGAGGTGACCGATTCTTTAACTTACAGATTTTCTAAATCCTAACAATCTCCCCCTAAAGGAGGTCACCTCAATTACAAATAGATATTACAATTTGAGTTCCAGCATTCTAGGACACGCTCTATACTTTGTAGCTTGTAATATTTGATTCTTCAAAGTCCGCATGCTTTGTACTTTAAGTGGAGGTCTTTAACTGATCCACGAGTTGGTTATTCTTTGAGCCTTCTTAGAGATCATCAGCCACCGTAAATCTCTTGATTTATCCTTTGTTGTGTTGCCTTAATGTGATGTTTGTGACTTTTGGACCGACATGCTCACAGTATTGGATCATGACATCTTTTCATCAGAGTTGCGGAAGCTTTGTTGGATCATGATATTTGCATTAGCGTAACGGAAGCATAGCATGATGGTATCAGAGTAAAAGCAAAAGTATCATGATGATATCTGAGCAAAAGAGTGTAGATGTGCACTTGTCATGATTTCTTTGAACGTGAGTGTGATGTGTGAGCATGTGGTTATGGATTGACTTCTCAATTACGATCAACTACAACCGTACGATGTTCCTGCAAACAACAGTTAGCAATAAAACACAAGAAAGTGTCTTTGTTCACTTTCGTAGAATACGGTTGCAAGAACCATGGTTCCCTGTTGATGAGTATATATATACTGCCTGTGATCAGGTAGAATTCCTAAGAATCTCCTTCACTGGGTTTCGCAGCTTGATCTAGCCTTTCTCAAACCGAAGCGTCCTAAAGTAGACAAAACAGAGTGAGTGAACCAGCGAATTGAGATTCACTGATTGATGAAAAATTGATTTGAAAAACAATCACGTATTGCTTAAGAGAAAGAGTTTTGCAATACGACGAAGGTTTTATGAGAAAGATCAATTTTCAATCATAAATACCCTTTTTATTTGGAAAATTAATACACAGTCGATGTGCTAGAGAAACGAATTGTAGCACACATCGAGAGGTTTTTTCAAAAGTATTCGTCAATCCATTTCCTAGACCAAGGTTGATTCAAGAGTGAATCGCCCCATCATTTATATCCAGTTGTCACAAGTTTGATTCTAGAAGAATCTCACATGTCACCCACCAAGAGTTTGTTTGATATTGGCTCTAGAAGGATTTCCATCTTCATCGTGAATATTTAACATATCACTCGGATGTTCTGGCAATATCACAAGGATAATGCGTAGGACTTTTAATATATAATCTTACTTTCCACATTGTGTGAAACAGTAAGTCTTGATGAATTGTGTGTCCTATTGAGATTTATTGATAATCTCTTGGCTCTAGACTCAATTGTGCACTTTGGTTTCCTATTCGGAGACTAGGGAGAGGGTCTCCTTTTCAATATCAACTATCTCTAAGAGAAAGTCGATAGATTATGTAGATTCCCCATGAGAATGAAAAAAGTCCTTTTAAGAGAACTTGAGTAGCTTGGGAAGTTTAGTGTAGTGCGTCACTGGGTCCATGACGTCTTGTCTTCAATACCGGCGTTACCTTAGTAACCCCCAATAGCATATGTATTGAACCCGGTTTCTGCCCTAAGGTTGAATTAATGGAGTGCTATTTCTTTTCACCCTTTTCACTTTTCATTTCTTTTTCATTATTTAACCCCTTCAATGCTTACCAAGACTTCATTGCTAGAACCTTGTTGGGTTTGTTCCAGTTCTAGCTCTATCTCAGTCGGCACTCTTCCCTTATTCTCACTTTTCTCCTTTTCTCATAACACCTAAGGACTTCAACGCTATCTAGTGGATTGTCCCTGGGTAGATCCCTCTAGCTCTGGCGGGATCATGGGAACTAATACCTAACCTTACCATCCTTATAACTCCAATGCATAAAGTAAAATGGTCGATCTTTTGGTACAGTTCTTTCCGCCTTGAAACCAAATGAAAAACCACTTGAAAAATCAATCAAGGTACTTATGATATAGAATCAAAGCATTTTGTACCTCAATTGTTTTGATCATTTAGAAATGCTCCCCCTCAACATGTGCATTGTGTATTAGAAATCGTTTGGCACGTGGTGGAAGGATCCAAATAAGTGAGAGAAAACAAGAAGGTTAGATTTGAATGAAAGCTCCAATTCTTCTTCACGTTATCAATAAAGTGATTTTGTTTTCTAAAATGATCACCATCTCCCCCTAATCAAATATAGTATTTAAATACTTAAAACAAACATTTTGGGGAAAGCCCTGGCTTTCTTTTAATTGCTCCCTCTCAATATGTGCATCGATATTCGAAAGAGTTTAGCACATATTAGAGAGAACATACACTTTGAGTCAAAACTATCACTTTTTAATCCTTTTTGGTTTTAAAAATAACACATAATAACATAAACATAAAACATCGATAACTTGATAAGCTACTCAACGTCGACTCGAGGTCTCGAATCAGGCATCAACTGCAGGTGCATGGCGGCAATACCTCTGTGTGTGAGCCCTCAATGCCACGTTGGAAGTGGGTTTGAAGAAACATAAACAATGCTTACATTGAGCCTTTCGCATGCCATCCGACATTTCGACGTAGTGGTAGTGAGCCCAAACATTTGGTACACGGTCTACCGGTAAATAACGAACAATCACCGGTGGCGGGGGTGGTGGAGGTGGTGCAGGATCAGCATTAGCCATAGTAAAAATGTGAAATGCTTCCGATTTTTATTTTTTAGAGTTTATTTTAATTGTATTAAAGTTGCAGAGAAATAAAAACACAATTTATCTATTTATACTAGTCTTAAAATGGCAAACTTGTAAATATAAAAAAAAAAATCAAATTTTGAAAGTTTACCCGCCTTCCCGATCAAAAAAATTCAAAATTTGAAATTTTAAATTTTAATATTCGGACCGGTTTGACCGGTTTTAACCGGTTTCGGACCGGTTCATAACCGGTTGTGAATTCAAAATTTTGAATTTTAAAAAATTGCCGCCGGTTTTAAAAATTTGAATTTTTAAAAATTAGTAACCGGTTTAACCGGTTTGGGACCCGGTTAACCGGTTTCATTTTGAAATTTTTTTTGCCGCCTAGTCGAAAATTCAAAATTTTTAAATATTTAACCGGTTTTAACCGGATTTTTTTTTTCGTTTTTCAACATTTAACAAACTTACACTGAATAAACTTCAACTTTTATTTATAACGTCGGAAATACATAAACTGAAAGGAAATACATAAACTTAAAAGAAATACATCAAAGGAAATACATAAACTTAAAACATAATACGTAAGCATAAAGGTCCTAATAGTCGTCATCGGATCCCCTAGCTTCTTGAGCAGCTGCATCTTGTCTTAGTTCTTCATCGGAAAGCATCTCGATTTCACCCGCTTGTGCCTCTTCCACGTAGACCTCCCCTTCGAAGTCTGCGGCATTTTCAAGATCAGTCTTATCTTGCACTCGCTTCATTGCATCCAAGTGATCTTTCAAACCCATACACATCTCCAAAGAAGCCGGTGTGAGTCTGTTTCTCAGATTTGATAAAACCCTTCCACTTGTTGAAAAAGCGGATTCAGAAGCTACCGAAGTAGGTTGTACACTTAGTACATCACGAGCCATTCGGGATAGAACGGGAAACATTGTTTCCTTTGCTTTCCAAAACGCCAACACATCAAAGTTTTCAACTTGTTCGGCCGGAATATGTGAGATAAAATCGGTTGTGATATATCTTTCATATTCACTATTCGCTAAACTATCATTTCTTAACCGTTTGTTGGGATTATCTCTTATCTTTTTATGCAAAGCAAGTATCGGATTCCCTCTAAAACCCCTTGATGATGATGAAGAAGACTCCGTCACAGTAGGAGGTGGGTTACCATATTTTTCAAAATAATATTGCCACAAACTTTTAAAAGAATGGCCAAAGGACTCTTTTGCATCATTAGCATAGTTCGCGTTTGACGCGAAACAACCCAAATCAGTCACAATCGAGTTGATAAGCACCTCTACCCCGTTTACATTATAACATGGATTTAATGCGGCCGCACAAGTAATTAACGGTGGCAAAGTTTCAAAATATTTCAAAAGCTTTTCTTTCATCCCGGAAACCATGCTTGTATAAACTCCACCATGAAATTCAAATGCGGAAATTTGTGAAGACATCAAGAATAGTTGCTCGAGTACCAAATGAGCCGTTGGATAATAAACTCCCGACAATTTTTTTGTTGCGTTGTAAAAAACTTCAAGTAGCCGGGTTAGTTTTTCAATAGTATCCCAATTATCGGCATCAAATGGAGCACACCTACCCCTTCCCGACAATTTCTCATCATGAAAATATTGCAAAGTTATCTTTTGTTTTAAACCACTTATGAACATAAGATAAGTGGAGTTCCATCTTGTTTCAACATCCCAACAAGGTTGTAACCAAGGTTTCTCCGCACTTTTACACAACCGAATGTATGCATTATATCTTTTATTACCCTTTTTAAAAACATCGACTAACATTCTTTTAAAACTTTCTCTCACTTCACTCAAATGCGGATCTTTTAATCCCGCTTGCACGGCCAAGTTAATGATGGGTGCAACACATCGACTATGAAAAAAATCTCCATTACAAGGTGGATCGTATTCCATTTTTAGTCTACCCATTGCATTTGTGTTGTTACTAGCATTATCCAACGTTATTGATTTTTTTTTCTGTCAAGTTAAATTTATGAAACACTTTTTTCAACAATTTGTATAAAGCTTCTCCGGAGTGAGGAACCGGAAAGTTTTCAAATGCTACGACTCGCTTCATCATTTGCCAACTTTCGGGATCAACCAAATGTGCGGTAACACAAAGGTACGAAAATGGCAAATTATGAGGAGCGACCCAAACATCGGTTGTTAAATTAACACAAGCATCTATATTTAAAAAAGTATTTTTTAAATCTTGCTTAGCCGTTTTCCACATTTTCATAGCATCGCGTTTAAGAGTCATACGACTTACATGATGGTACTGTGGTTGCATATAATTCTGGTACACCTCCGTCGTCCCATCGTGGTCATAGTGGTTGAACGGCAAACCACGTTGAATCACCAAACCGGCCAATTTTTGACGGAGTAAATCATGATCGTATGCAAAAATAGTCCCGTCTCGAGCCATGGAGGATTGACCGGCTTCCGGAACCGATTTGAGTGCCTTGCAATACTTTTGTTTGATGTGAGCCCTCAACGTCGAGTTGGAACCGGCAGACAATATACTCAAGCAATATTTACATTGAGCCTTTTTCTTACCGTCCGACATTAGGACGTAGTTGTAGTGTTCCCATGGATCTTTTACACGGTCGCATGGTAAAACTTTCAAAACCGTCGCTGCACTTGTTGAACCAGCTTCGGTGTTGGTGGTGTTGTTGGTGTTTGAACTTTCCATTAGTGTTTAGTGAAATACTTGCGGTTTTGATTTTTTTGGAGTGTTTTTTGATTGCTTGAAAGTGGTAATTAACCAAATACATAACACATCTATTTATACTAACATTTGTATGGCAAAATGGTAATTTTTGAAACATATTTAATAATATCCGCCCCCCCCTCCGCTCCCCTCTTTCAAAATTTCAAATTCAAAAGTTTAAAATTAAAAAAAAATAAAAAAAACCCGCCCATAGCAAAAAAACCGGTTCCTAACCGGTTAACCGAACCGGTTTGGTTATTCGGTTAATAAAAACCGGTCTCCAAACCGGTGGTTTTTTCAAAATGTCGAACCGGTTCCTAACCGGCTGTTTAAATAAAAACCGGACCGGTTATGGTCAAAACCGGTTTTGACCAGTTGGGTTTTTTGGTTTGTCTTCGGATGCGGTTCGGTTAACCGGTTCGGATGTGCACCTCTACACTTAACTGATAAGGATCAGATTTTGGAATTTTAAGATTGTTAGTGTCAGGTATTGAAAAGATTTTTGGAGTCTTGAAAAATCATAACTTTTGAACCGTAACTCCATTTTAAGATTATACCTTGACACATAGCACTAAAACTATTTAATCACCGTAAAGTGGTGATTACAAAGTACAAATTAACATGCTCATGTACCAAATGTTTAAAAGGAACAAAGTTAACATGCTCTTTTGCCAATTGTAGATAAAATATTTTGATAAGTTAACATGCTCTTGTACCAAATGTATAAAACATGCTCTTATTGGTACCAATTGTTTGAAAATATCTTTTTTCAAATGTTTGAAATCACTCTCCCCCTCAATCAATTACCGTAGTTGTTGATTGAGTGACAAAGATTTTGACATAGATTAAGTCCAGTTGATTTTCAAAGGTTAAATCCGAGTTATTTTCAAACAAAGTTATTACCATTTGATGACAAATATTTTTCAGAAGAATCTTTAGAATGAAAAACATTTGAAGAGGAACATTTGTCTTTTGTCGACAAATTTTCCTGATTATTTTTTGTTTTTACGATCAGAGCATGATATTAAAAAAATCGATTTTGCACAACACTGTCCTTTCTTTAGAAGCGGGTTACATTCTGAAATAACTGCAAGCCATGATTTTAAACCCAAGTTACTACCTGAAATGACAGTAAGCCATTAAATTAAGTGCGGGTTACAATCTGAAGTAATTGTAAACCATTTGATTGTTTAAGGCATGTTTTGAAAAATATTTGAACTTATGTTCGAACTTAATATAAAGTCTCGTGCCATTATTGAATGACATTTCTAAGATCGTAGATGTTATCGATGCCAGAAGACATGCCTTGGAAAAAAACTATTTTTGGTATTTTCTGATTTTTCAAATTTTTATGGGTTTTTGAAGATTTTATATTTTTCTATTTTCTTTTTTTGGTTTTATATTTTTGTATTTTGCTTTTTGATAAAAAATATACAAAGAATAAGTGAAGAAACTTCGTTACTCCTCATCTTCCTCCTGAAGATGTTTGAGTGTTTCCGGCTGTAGACTCTTCATGCCGAGTCGTGGGAAGATAAACTCAAAACGGTCTTTTGGAAGAGCTTTGGTGAAGATGTCTGCTAACTGATACTCAGTCCTCACAAAATATAGTTCAACCAAACCTTTCTCTACTTGTTCCCTGATGAAATGATGTCGAATGTCAATGTGCTTCGATCTTGAGTGTTGGACATTGTTGCAGCAGAGAGCGATGACACTTTTGTTATCACAGTACAGAGGAATTTTGTTGAATACAAAGCCATAGTTCGATAATTGGGATCTCATCCATAAGATTTGAGCACAACATGATGACATAGCAATGTATTCAGCCTCTGTAGAGGATATGGAAGTACTCATTTGCTTCTTTGAAGACCAACTCACTAACTTATCACCCAAAAACTGAGCAGCTTTTAACGTACTTCGACGAGTATCTTGACACCCTGCATGGTCAGCATCTGCATAGGCTGTTAGTGACATAGAGGTGTCCTTCGGATACCAAAGTCCCATGTTAATGGTTCCTTGGAGGTACCGAAAGACCCGTTTAACCGCTTCAAGGTGCTTTTTGGTAGGCTTAGCTTGGTAGCAAGCACACATGCATACATCGAACAAAATATGAGGTCTACTGGCAGTGAGATACATCAAGGATCCAATCATACTACAATATTTAGTTTGTTCAATCGGGATCCCCGAGTGGTCCTCATCCAGTTTTGTACGTTCCACCATGGGAGTGTCAACAGGGTCACAAGAATCAAATCCAAATTTCTTTAAAATTTCATTAGCATATTTAGATTGATTAATAAAAATGCCTCAGGGATTTTATGAAACTTGTAATTCTAAGAAAAATGACATTTGTCCCATCATTGACATTTGAAATTTAGAGTTCATCTCTTTAGGAAAATGGTCACATTCATTAGGGTTGGTCGAGGCAAAAATAATATCATCAACATATATTTGTACATGAATTAAATATTTGCCTGACTTTCGGGTGGACAATGTAGGATCAATAGCTTATTTGTAGAATCCATTAGCCAAAAGAAACTTTGACAAAGTATCGTACCATGCCCTAGGAGCTTGCTTCAAGCCGTAGAGGGCTTTTTTCAAGCGGTAGACATGGGTAGGATGCTCAGGATCTACAAAACCTTCGGGTTGAGTAACATAGACCACTTCTTTGAGATCTCCATTGAGAAAAGCAGTCTTCACATCCATCTGATAAACTACCATATACTTGCTAGCAGCATTAGCCAGGAAGATTCTGATATCCTCAATTCGTGCAACTGGAGCAAATGATTCCTCAAAGTCGATACCCTCCTCTTGTCGATATCCTTTAGCCACAAGCCTAGCCTTATTCTTCAGAACATCACCATGCTCATCAAGTTTTACATTGAAGATCCACTTGAGAGAAATAATCATAGCACAATTTGGAGCAGGCACTAATTCCTATACATCAAGACGATCAAACTCATGAATTTCCTCTTGCATGGCATTAAACCAGCTGTCCTCAAACATTGCAGTCTTGACATCTTTAGGTTCGATCTTTGATAATACAGAGTTAAGGCATCAGTGACAAGTTGTTTTCTAGTAGATACCGGTCGAGAAGGATTCCTAATGATATTGTACATTGGATGATTATGTGTCCATTTTCTGAGATGTTTATGTGGTTGTTGGTAAGGTACTAAAGTAGCAGAATTAGGATCCCCCGGAGACGATGTTTCAGGAGTAGGTTCAGGGGCAAATATATTTTCAAACGGAGCATCTTTGGAAGTAGCAAAGGGGCTATCTCCAAAAGAATTAGCAGCTGCATTTCTTTGATGTACAGAAGATGATTGAGGATTCAAAGATGATGATAAATGATCGGCAAATGGCTCTTCTTGAGATAAAGACATTGAGACCGATGGACCATTTGTGTCGGTTAGAGTAGGGGCAGCATGTCACACCCCCAAATTACCTGTTTTGCAGCGGAATGGAATACCTTGGGGGATGACGGTCATAGCATCAAAGTCACAGTTATATCGAACGACCTAAAGTGTCGTTTGGAAAACACATCGTTTGATTTATTAAAACAATCAGAGTTTACAAAGTATAGGTCCCAAATGAAAATCAACTTGTGCGGAAATAAGTTTGATACAATCCAAACGATGTTTTTAAAGTGTATAAAACCCAAGTGCGACGCGTCGTCTCCGCGACTCTATGAAATGTCCATATGCATGCCATGAAGTGAATGCCTTAGATACCTGAGATAAAACATGCTAAAAAGTGTCAACACAAAGGTTGGTGAGTTCATAGAGTTTGGTTAACAAGTAAAGCTTTTAAAGAGCGTTCATGTAGCAAAGTCTAAGTTTTTGGTCATATAGAATAGTTTGCAAGCAAAGGCATCGTAAATCCACTCAGTTCCAAGTCCCGCCCATACAAAACTTGCAACCTGTGTGTTTACAACCCATTGCTAAAATAGTATGATTGTCAATCTTGTTTGTAAGTAGGACATAGGTGCATACGATATATACATAAACTTAATGCAAAGAATCACAGCCAACTGAACCTCACGACGAAGTCTAACTTGTTTGTTGTTATTGCCTTGAATAACTTGAATACAGATTATATTCACCCAAGGTCTCGTCTATCAAGGACACAAGGGTGGGGGCGTCAGCCCGATAGTACTATCAATACCTCTCTGCCGGCTCCCGCAGGAGTTAACCAGTTGCTAAAGTTTGTATGTTGATGCACAATTGAAAACTAGTTTAGCACATTAAGGCACATATCGCAATAAACCACACATAATGTCCAAAGTGTATAAGAAGTATATTGTAACACCATTGTATAAATGGTTGGAGTATTCGCAAGAGTGAAACAAGTATTTAAGCATGTATCTCCCCCAAATAGTTTGTAAGAATTTAAACGAGTAAAAGTGGGGTATGAACTCACAGTAGTATGTCAAAGTTTAGAATATTTGTGAAAGTAAATGAAAATAGTTTGAGCATGTATCTCCCCCAAAAGTAATTGAAAATGTATAAAAGTAGGGGCTATGAAACTCACCTGGTGTGATGGATATGCTAACAAAATGAAGTGCACGAAAGTGAGACTCGGAAACTATCCGCGACCTAAAATGAATGTTATGACTTGAGTTATGATATGTTGTCGTGAATGCATGATTTTGAAAACGTATCACCCAATATGCTACATGAAAACTAGTTATATAAAAATATTGTTACTTGAATGTGTGACGGTTTCATGTCGAAAATAAATACTTTTGAGCTAATGGTGAAAAATGTAGTTAAAATATGTAACGGTTTTAGTAATTGAAAAATCAGTTTACGTCGGACTTGACGTAATATATACATAGGAAAACTAACTCGTTTTTAACGTCCATTTCCTCCGAAACGTCCGTTTAGGCCCTCAAAAACCTTGATTAAAATCCTGACAGCTTACTAAAGCTGTGAATAGTGTTTTCAGCACGTTTTTGACTCAAAGTTCGGTTAACCATAAATCACTCGTTTTAAGTCCGTTTTTCAAGTTCTTTATATCCACGCGAAGGTAATGAAGAGTACTAATATATTTTTAAACTTCGGAGACTTCACAGAAATTTTAAGGCCACTGTTTGGGTCAGTTAAAATTCGGACTGCATGAATATTTTCCGGAAAATTATAGTTTTTAAATCGTAACTTGGAAACCACGTATATTTTTCGTTATAAATCCGTTTTAGTCCGTTCGAAAGGCCACGTTTATAACTAAAAATCTATTTTCTAAAACTTTAATAAAACTTATAAAAATGACTAACTTTTCGGAAAAATTATAAATTTCGACAGCGCTTCCGCGCTTATTTTAAAATTACCATTTTTCTACTTGTTTAACCACAACTTCACCACAAAAATCCCTTAATCTACTCATCACCAATCCTACTAGTAAAACAACTTCCTTTGATCATAACCAAAATAAATATTCATTGTGAGGCTAAAAATATATATACAAACTTAAATAAACATGTATAAAATTTATGTAATCATTTCCTCCAAAAATCACAACTAGACTTTGATGATCCATTTTTCAAACTTAACATTTTTATAAACTTCTAACTAGTACATACTTGTTATAAAGATTAATAGGACACATATGGGTGATAACATTTGATAAACATGAATAAAAACTACAACTTGAGCAAATATGATCATTTGGACTTCATGAATTGTATGAAAAATATATATGAAAAAGTAAGAGATGAAGTTTCATGCTTACAAGAGTGTATGATAAAGATGGTGATGTTTGGATGTGATGAGAGCAAGATGAGCACCGAACCCGAATTAAACCCACAATCTACTAATCAAAACACACCCGATAACTTGGACACTACTTGGAGACTTGAAGGTTTTTCTTCCTTGCCCCCATGGCTGCCGAAATTTTTAGAGAGAAGGAAGAAGAAGTTTTTGATCTAGTTCTTGCATTATTGAAGGAATGAAGTGAAAAAGTCTTTGAGTGAAAGACTATATAATAATAGATCTTGCATATCTTGGAAAATCATGTAATAAATGATACATATACATATATTTATTATTAATATGTAAAAGTATAAATATAGTAGAAGTAAAGTTATTTGAGGATAAGTAGTAGCTTGTAGCATTGTTGAGTAATATTAGTAAGTTGTATACACATTTGAATCTTTAAGGTAGCGTTAGATAAAATAAATTTCACGGTTCAAGATAAAATATATTTAAGTCATAAAAAAATTTTAAAAATACATTTCTTGAAAGAGTAGAGTGAATAATTATTTATCGGGTTGAATTTAAGAAAACGTCGTAATTTATATAAATATAACAATTTATATACGAAAAAATTTAAAACACCGGTTAGACTAATAATAATATTTTTATAGACTTAATATGAGTATAAAAATATATTGGAAAAATTTTTGGAAGTATTGAATCAATTGTTCAAAAATAATGTTTATGCGATAACGTTTATTGAAAAAATGCAAAACCATGTACGAATCGTTAAGAAATGATGAATATGGAGTATGAGAAATGACCGGAAAATGAGAATTGTGACACAGCAGCAGCTAGTGATGCAAGATTATCATCAGTTGGTGGCTCATAGTATTCATCATACATTGGATCACACAGTTCATTCAAATCTTCTTGTGAGGGAGGTACGTAAGGAGCTACAGAAGTGGAATACTGTACAAGACCCAAACTAATGGGTCCAGGTGTCAAAATTTGAGGTGCAGGTCCAGAACTGGATTATCAAGGAGCCATTTGCTCAGTCAGTTCATCGAACGTAACATGAATAGTTTCCATAATGTCTCGGGTTCTTTTGTTATAGATTCGGTAACCCTTCCGATTAGGTACATAACCAACTAAAAATCCAATATCAGCCTTAGCTTTCAACTTTCCGAGATCTTGACCATCATTGGTTGGATAGCACAAAGCTCCAAACACATGAAGAAATGAGAGATCCGGTTTTCTGTTGTGAACTAATTCGTATGGATTTTTTCCATGAATAGTATGTATTAGGGAACGGTTTTGAGTATAAAAAGCAGTGGCAATGGCTTTCACCTAGAGAAATATTGGAGCCTTTGAAAATATTAGCATAGTCCTTGCAGCTTCTACAAAAGTCCATTTCACCTTTCAACTACACCGTTCTGTTGAGAAGTGCGTGGAACACTTCTTTGATGACTGATTCCAATGCTTTCATAAAACTGACTAAGTTCCTTGTTCACAAATTCAGTTCCATTGTCTGTTCGGATGTGATGGATCTAGACACACTCCTTGTGTTAATGATGTTTTGTATGATATTAATAAGCACGCGGAATTTACTTAGTAATACTTAGAAGATGGATTGTATAATGTATTGTATGAGAGTAAACACAGATTAAACACAAAACTCAAGCTCCAATATTATTGATAAATAATACGAGTGATCTTAGTATCACTAGGGTTACACCTTGAAGCTTTCGTAGGTAAATTAACAAGTACCTAAGACAATAACCTAGGATCTCCTTTTATACAACAAGGAGTCCTTTACAAGATAAGTATAAAGCTAACATAATAGAATATACACAAGATCTATTCTATACTTATCTAGACGCGTTAACCTTATCATAAACAATAGCAGTGGTAATAATGTTCTAGCAGTGGGAATACGTTTCCACTGCTAGTGTTAAACCGAGCAGTGTAAACCACATACTATCCGTGGTAACGGATTATTCCCAACAATCCTCCCCTAAACTTATGATTTCTCTGCAAATCAATAAGTTTCTTCAATATGCATTATCTTCAAGGATTTGGGAAATTCAATCAAACACTTCACTTCTTTCTTAACTTCTGTATAGCTCTTGAACATTGATCTTGAAGTCTTTGTAACAATGCTCTGACCTTTTCATTGTCTTCATTAACTCTTATTGGTAAGGTTAACATCACTGTAAGAGCTCCAGCTCTAAGTGGATATTCTTTCTCAGCAAGCATGAAAAAGTCTTCTCCATTAGTTGTAGAGACATGATGAACTTCACATGAATCATAAAAAAACCATTTAGTACCAAAACTTGTGAATAAGGTTTTCCAGAAGTCATCATCAACATTTGGTTCATAGAGCCTTCTAAGATTCACCCATAACTGCATCTCCTTTGTATCTTTGAGATCTTGAGCATTAAACCTTTCTTGTACTAACCTCCATAGTGTATTAAGGTCATCTTTGTAAAAATCTTTAATAAGATCTTCAAATATCATAAATGATGAAGTTTCACCTCCCAGCCTTGTGATCTTCCATGATGGAGCAAAACTTCCCAATCAATAATAGGATGTCGAACTTGCAGTGGATCTGGATAAAAATCTTCTTCTACTATCATCATCATTCCAGTCAGTTGTTCTTCAGTGAACTTCTCAGTAGGAATTTCCTTCTCAGTAGACATTGCTTGATCTTTATCAACCTTAGTCTTCTTAATAGTTTGAGAATCACTTACTTTGGCCTTTCTCTTCAATCTAGGAAATCTTCTTGCTTCTTCTTCAGAGCCCATTGCAATAAAATCTTTATCTTTTTTTTGAGTTCTATAGTAAGCCTTTTCAACTTGATCATCAGACATTCCTTTGAATTGATGCATCTTCCAACCTCCAACATGACAACAATAAGTTTTCATATATGAAAGAATTTGTCTCTTGGTAGGTTGTCTTGATTTCTTTTGACCCTTTTTGACTATACTAATCACATCTTCAAGTGCTTGATTGTTCTTCATTTGAATGAAATCCTTCAACTGAGCAGTTCTTTGTTCCTCAGTTAAGGATGCGTCAGCTACTAGGTCAATTGCCTTCTTCTTGATTTCTGCATTATTAGCAATCAAAAATTCAATGTCTTCTTCAGTAGGAACATAACTAAACTCTGGAGTCTTCTTTCTAAGAACTGTAGGTTGAACAGTGGAAAGTGGATCAAAAAAATCTTCCATTCTATTTAATCTTTTAGCTTCCAAAAAGCTTGCAACTTCCATTTCTTTCAATCTTTTCTTCTCAGCAACTTGTTCTTCTGCTATCTTCTCTGCAAGATCTCTATCAAGAACAATCTGAGTTTGTCTTTTCATTGAAATTTTGCTTCCAGTTTGCTCTACATCTTCCATAACTGTTTTACCCTTGTCTTTCTTCAAATTATCAAATTCTTCACTTGCAGTGGCAAAAGTTGGCTCTGCAGTGGAAATAAAATCAGTGGTAAAATCAGTTGCAGTTTGAAAAATGTCTTGATCTTCAAGTTTCTCTCCATGAGTTTCAGCTTCCTTTGCTCCTTTACTTGTATCTCCTTTATCTTCAAAATCAATTGTCCTCCCCTCAATGTCAGCACCTGTTTTCCTCCCCTGTTTGGGAGAATTTCCCAAATCATGATCAGCTGAATCATCATCATTAGGTGAGGATGAAGATGAAATCACCAACTTTGCAGTCTTCTTGTGCTTTTTCAACCCTTGTATCTCCTCCTTTAAGGTCTGAATCTCTGTCTTTAAGTGTTGAACATCCTTGACATGTTGCTTCTTGACATTTGCCAAGTCCTTCTATAGAGATTCAACCTGCTTTGCTAACTTGGTACACAAAACCATCAATTCCAATTGGTTCCCACTGCCCTCATCACTTCCAACTGTATTACCTGTTGGGAGAGGTGAATCATGGGGCAAAGATTCAGATTCCTCCCTAGTTGGACTAGGTTGAAGTCTAGAACCACCACTACTTGTTCCTAAACCATAAGGTTCAGAAACTTGTTGTGTTGTCATGAGAGGAGTTGACTGTTTAGACCTTCTCTCATAGGTTCTTGAAACTGGTGGGGTATAATCAATGTTTGGAACATTAATTATGGGTGTGTTTTGTCCAGATGAAATTTTAGCAAGCATTTGGGGTAGGAGAGGTGTAAAGATCATATTGCCATCTTTGTTCAAATTTTGAAAAACTTTAGGCTTTAGGCAACTGATTTGATAAACATTAGTGTGAGGTTGCAGTTGAAACTCATTTAACACTGCTTGCACAAACCTTGGATACATTAAAATTTTTGTTTTATTTTGTACATTGCCTTTCATACTTGCAAAAATATAGTTTGACCAGTTAAAAATCTTATCAGTGACTAGACAAACCAAAGGATAAGCCATGGTTGAACTAAATTGCTCATAAGATGTTTTCTTTGGACTGAGACAATGCAACAGAGTATGAATAAAAAATCTCCATTGGGGACAAAAACCACTCTTTTTGAAAGTAGCCCTTTTATCAGTGGTATCATACCCCATGGATGATAAAGTATCATGAATTTCGGGCATAGGTAATGTGATGAGACCATGGAGATCACCCAATTGGAGTACTCTCCTCAAGGATGCCTCAGTAACATCAATAGTTACCCCATCCACAGTGGCTCGTAGAGCATCCACTGTTTCATGTGTATCTCCAATCTCAAGTGTTATGGACTGAGCAGAAGTCCAAAACTGTTTGATTTGAGAGATATAGATTGTGGGTTTTAAAAGCAAAGCATACCTTATATGTGTGGTATGAAGAAAGTCCACAATCTGATGATAAACAGGGCCACTCTTCTCGTTAGACTTTTGTAGGTAGGCCACTAGGTTGTGCTCATCTGCAAAGTTTAAAGATGCCATAGAAACTTTTGATGAAAAATAATATTATGTCAGTAAGAATTGAAAGAATAACTAGCCGATTGAGAGAGAAAAATTATCTTTAGAATGTTATTAAAATATGGAAAGAAGATAATTCCCTTGAATAATTTTAACCCTATATATATTGCAATCAGTGGTTACATTCAACGGCTAGTAACAAATTTGTTACCGACACAATCAGTTGTAACGGCTAGAACAACAGTGGTAATATAACACTGTCAGTGGAAACTGTGAACTAGCAGTGGTAATTTTTCACAAAAATTTCAAAGAGCAGTGGTAAATAAAATCATATAAAACTAGACTACTCTTATCATAGTTTTTAGCAAACTATCAGCTATCAACGGATTTGATATGTCTTTACCATGAGCCGTTTGCTATGGACTAGCCAACTCTTAATCATAGAGAATATGGTGAGTTGATAACCATATAGTTTTTGGTAAATTATCAACCATAAACGGATTTGTTAAGTCTTTACCAGTAGCCGTTTGCTCTGGACTAGTTGATTCTTATGTGTATAAGATATGGTGAATCAATAACCATTTGTTGTGTATCTCAGATATACACCTTTTACATTCAACTCCCATCAATAGCAAGCATATACAAACTCTTACAACAATATCAGTACCCTACAGCCTCCCTTCAACACCAGAGAACATTTGGACAAAAAGGTTACGGATTAAGCATCCCAATACTTGTCACCAAGTACTGAAATCTCCCCACATCAAGGCCTTTTGTTAACAAATCAGCATAGTTGTCATCAATATGATTTTTGACAACTTGAATTAGACCCTTTTCATAGCAATCTCTAATGAAATGGTGTCTAATTTCAATATGTTTGGTCTTTGTGTGTTGAACATGATTCTTAATAATGCAAATGGTACTGCTATTGTCAATATGAATGATGGTATTCATGAAATTATACCCATAGTCCAAAAGTTGATTCGGAAGCCATAGAACTTGAGCACAGCAACTAGCAGCAGCCACATACTCTGCCTCAGTTGAAGAATTAGCCACCATTGTTTGCTTCTTGCACTGCCATGACACTAATCTATTTCCAAGAAATTGGCATCCACCAGTTGTAGATTTTCTATCCAAACTAGCTCTAGCATAATCACTATCTGAGTAAGTAACCAGATCAAGAGGAGAATCTCTGGAGTACCATAATCCTAGAGTAGGAAATGCTTTAAGGTATCTGAAAATCTTCTTCACAGCAGTCACGTGAGAGAACTTGGGAGTAACTTGAAACCTTGCACAGGCACACACTGCAAACATGATATCTGGTCTAGATGATGTAAGATACATCAAAGAACCAATCATAGACCTGTACATGTGCACATCAATAGCTTCATCACTATTTTCCTTCAGAAGTAGATGTGTAGTCTTGTCTGCAGGAGTGCTGGATGACTTTGCATCAGTGAACTTGAACTTCCTTAGTATCTCAGCCACATATTTATCTTGATTACTGAAAATACCATCTAGCCTCTGTAGTACTTGAAGTCCCAAGAAGAATGTGAGTTTACCCATAGAACTCATTTGAAATTCTTCTTCATCAGTTTCTCAAAATCTTTGCACATCTCTGTCTTTGTAGATCCAAAAATGATATCATCAACATACACTTTAACAAGCAAGATATCATTCTTGTCTTTCTTGATGAACAAAGTTTGATCCACTCTGCCTCTATGAAACCCATTAGCAAGAAGATAAGTGGTTAAGGTTTCATACCATTTCCTTGGTGCTTGATGCAAGCCATACAATGCTTTAACTACCCTGTAAACTTTGTTAGGATATTCATGGTCTTCAAAACCTGGAGGTTGTGAGACATAAACCTCCTCATCAATCTGCCCATATAGAAAGGCACTCTTTACATCCATTTGATAGACTTTAAAGCCCATAAAGGATGCATAAGCTAAGAATAACCTGATTGCTTCAATTCGTGCAACTGGGGCAAACACTTCTTCGTAGTCTATACCCTCCTCTTGAGTGTATCCTTGAGCCACAAGCCTAGCTTTGTTTCTGATAACAATTCCTCTTTCATCCTTCTTGTTTCTGAACACCCATTTAGTACCTATTACCTTCTTGCCAGAAGGCAAATCACAAAGCACCCAAACCTTTTGAAGCTTAAATTGGAGCAATTCTTCTTGCATTGCTTCCACCCAACTTTCATCTTCAAGTGCCTTGTAGACATTCTTTGGCTCCATTTGTGACAGAAAACACATAAAGAGACATTCATTCTTGCCTTCATGAGTCTTAGATTCATATATTTTACTAATGAATCCATGGACATCAGACAGCCTAGTTTGTCTTCTAGTCTTCACAGGTGAATAGACATCCCCAATCACATTTTCAATAGGATGTGATTTATGAATAGAAGTGTGAGGAGTCTGAGGAACTGCAATCTCACTTGGCATATTTGAGATTTCAACATCATTGGCTTGAGCTTCCTCAGTAACTGGAGTTGTGTATTCCACATCTGGTGTTGCAGTGGAAACATTTTGCCTAACAGTGGAATCTGTATTTCCACTACTTTCAGTATTTTCAGCATTCAAATTACTACCTCCTTTCTTTCCCAAATCACTAGACGGATGAGCATCTCCAGTCTTTGATATATCATCATTATCTGCATAGTCCCAAAGAGGTAGACTGAATTCATCTTGATCATCTGCATGATCTTTACTTGATTCATCATCATCAAGAAACTCTTCTGAACCTGCAAAATCAAAAGAAGATGTTCCTGTAGAAACAGGTACATAATTCATAGTATTGGTTAGAGTATCAAGATCAAACAGCCTCTCTGGTCCAGTTCCTTTGAGATTGACTTTGTTTTCCAGAAATTCCACATGTAGATTCTCTTCAATCTTTTGGGTTCTTAAGTTGAATACTCTGAAAGCTTTACTGACCATTGAATACCCAACAAAATACCCTTCATCAGCCTTTTCATCAAACTTTCCCAGATAATCTATGGTATTGAGAATAGATACATGACACCCAAATGGTCTCATGAAGTCAAGGATAGGAGATCTTCCCCTAAACAATTCATAAGGTGTCTTGTTCTTTGTCATTACCACTAAAACCCTGTTTTGCACATAACATGCAGTGTTAACTGCTTCAGCCCAAAAGGTGATTGGCAATTTAGAGTCGGCCAACATGGTTCTAGCAGCCTCTATCAGTGTTCTGTTCCTCCTCTCAGCAACACCATTTTGTTGAGGAGTTCTAGCCACACTAAATTCTCTTTTAATACCTTTATCTCTGCAAAACTCATCCATAACTCTATTCTTGAATTATGTTCCATTGTCACACCTAATGATTTTAACTTTATATCATATTGGTTTTCTACTTCTGTGATGAATATCTTGAGGATGCCAGTTGTTTCATCCTTGGTTCCAAGAAAGAAAACCCATGTAAACCTGCTAAAATCATCAGTCACCACTAGACAATATTTCTTGAGATTCAAGCTGCTCACTGATGTAGGACCAAATAAGTCCATATGTAACATTTGAAGTGGGTGAGCAATAGAGTTAACCAACTTTGACCTGCAAGAAGCTCTGTGTTGTTTTCCTTTAAGACAAGCCACACAGGTTTGATCATTTTTAAATCTTTTCAGAGGTAATCCTCTTACCAAACCATCTTTGACAATCTTGTTGATGGTTTTGAAGTTAACATGACCAAGTCTTCTATGCCATAACATGGATTCATCCACTGTGGCCTTTGCAAGCAAGCAAGTATAATCATCTTTAGCTACAATGTTGTTCATATCAAAGCTATAGAGATTGCCTTTTCTAGGAACTTTATGAAGAATCTGACTTTCATCAGGCATCTTAAAATCCTTAGAGAGAACAAAGCACATATCTTTGGTAAAAAGAACATTGTTCATTTTGTCACACATTTGTGACACACTAAAAAGATTATACTTAAGCTCTTTTACATAGTACACAGGTTCAAAGTCCAAGTTACCAGTTTTTATAACTCCTTTACCAGCAACTTTTCCATTTACTCCACCTCCAAAGCTGACATACTGTCCATCATAATGCTCAAAATCTGAAAGATAGGACTTGTTGCCAGTCATGTGCCTTGAACACCCACTATCTGTATATCCTTGATCTGATCTTTTTGTCCTTGGATGTTCCTGCACATAAGAGTAAAGAGTTAGTTTCTTTTGGGGACCCAAGCCATGATTGACTTGGATCTGCCTCGTGTATCAATATAGTTAAATCTATCAAAGGTCATTGATACACCATTGGGATTGGTTGTAGAGGTATTTCCTTTAGGTTTCCATTCCCAACGTGCTGAGGCCTTTACAGCATTGCCCATGTCCCCCCTTTTCTTGTTTACAACCCTTGCAGTGGTAACTTTTGAATGAGCAGTGGTAACTGCTGGTTTCTTTTTAGGCACCAACTATTGGTTATAATTAACCTTTTTAGCTTGAAAAGTTCCTTTTCCTGTTTGTGCAGATTTTGCAAAAGTTGTTTTGTAGTTTGCACTTTTAACAGGTGACTTAGGGTGAGCAGTGTTAACAGTTTTTGCAGTGGCAAAAGTTTTGAGGCCACTTCTTAGTTGAACTGCTCTTGGGACCATTTTGCAATGTGTGTTAGGGTGTACATTATGTTGAAACTTGTTAGACTCCACCCTTTTATTCCCATAGACTTCCCTTCTCCCAACATGATAATCACAATAAGCATGTAGATGATCAAAACTACCACATATATAACATGCCTTATTGTACATTACAAAATCACTACCTAGTTGTTGAGATTTAACATGATTCCAACTCCTCTGGTTACCCCTAGGAGCTGTAGGTTTGTTCCTATACATCTCAGCATACCTTACAGTTGGTCTAGGTTTAACAACTGGTTTCCTAGGTTCCTCTGTAACAGTACTAACAACTTTTGGGATAGTAGTCTCTACATTCTTTTTAACACTCTCATCTACAACAGATGAGTCACTAGCACTCTCAAAAACATCATTATCAAGCTTAATCTCTTCCTCACTTTTCACCACTGTGTCCTTTAAAGGACCATATTCTCTTTCAAGATCTTTAAAATCCTCTATGCCAGTATGAGCTAAGTCTATACCTGGAGGTGAATGAACACCCCTTAGTGGTGGAGGCGCAGTATTATAACCCATACCAGACTTAGCTTTATTATATATTTGAGCATTCCAAATTTTATCAATTGACTTAGACTGATGATAACATGTGTCTACAGTTAAATTGACATTTTCAATTTTCTTTTGAAGTTTTTCAAGCTCTTTTTGGTATGCTTCATTCACAGCAGTTGTATGTTCTACCTCTCTTCTAAGAAGAATTATATCATCATTATATTTTGACTCATTTTCCTGATAGTGCTCTATTTGCTTTTCTAACACTGCCATAGCTCTTCTAAGATTAGACACAGTATAATTAGCAGTATATAATTCTTGTCTTTCATTAGAATATAAATCATTAAGTCTTTCAACTTCTCTAGCAGCCCTACATGTTTTAGAGCAACATTCAGAGTTTTGTACCTCAGAGTTAGAGAAAGACATGAGAGCAAATTCATTAGCAACAAAAGCAGCATCTAAATGTTCTTCTTCTTGTTCATCAGCCATGAAACTCCAATCATAGCTCACACCATCAATAGCCAGCATTGCCTTTGGTTCTTCCACAGTTGGTCCCTTCTTTTGCTTGTACCAATTAGACCTGTTGTCCTTGGTCTTTGGTCTTCTACATTCTCTAGCAAAGTGTCCAAACTTGTGGCAGTTAAAGCACTCCACTTTCTTCTTATCAAAACCTGCAGTATCATCACCATTAATGTGGATAGGTTTGCCAGTCTTCTTGTAAAATTTCTTAGCCCTCATGCTAAGAAGAGCTATCTGCCATTTTATATCCATCTCCTCCAAGTCATCTTCATCAATTTGCTCTATGTCTTCATGAGTTAAGACAGAGCCATCAACTTGTGTGGAGATAAAAGCATAAAAGGTAGGATCTCCAATACTAGCAACCTTCTTCTTTGAACCTGCAGTGGTAACATTAACATTACCAGTGGAAACTTTAGAACCTGCAGTGGCAATATCATCATCACTTTCATCTTCAGAATCATCACTGTCAACAGAGGTTGACAACAATGCCAAACTACTAGAGCTTGTACCAAGTTTCCCTGCCTTCTTCAACCTTTGCTCAATAAATTTGAAGTTGTTGTAAAGGTCATTGAGCTTCATTGTTTCTATGTCTGATTTGTTTTCCCAGACAGTAACATTGGTTTGAAACTCTGAAGGCAAACTTCTTAGAAACTTCAAATTGAGGTCTTCCTTTTCTACCTCAATACCAAGCACAGTCAGTTGAGTAACAATCTTCTGAAGTTTGGTGAAGATGCTATCAAGAGAGTCATTGCTTGAAGTAGAGAAATTTTCATAGCTTTGCTTCAATAATGTCTTTTGTGTCTTCTTTGTAGCATCATTACCACCAAACACTGAGCAGATCTCTTCAAACAGTTCCTTTGCAGTTGTGTACTTGCTAAATGCAATGATCTGATCTCTAGGAAGAGTCATCAGCAACAAACTTCTAGCTTTAAGATCATTCTTCTTGCAAGCCTTTTCAATACTAGATTTAGGCACAGAAACCTTCACAACATCTGTGTCACCAACCTTCACAGTACTAGTCACAGGCTTGAAGGAATCACCAGTTTGAATGATCTCCCATAGAGCATAGTCCTGTATGAGAAAGTATTGCTCTATTAGTATCCTCCACATCTCAAACTCATTAAGTTTGAGCTTAGGTAGCCTTGGTGTAGAAGCGTTGGACTGGTTGTTTTCCATCTCCATTGAATTAAGTGAGTAGGTTAAGCTAATTCCTTGGATCTTCTAAAACAAAATATCAGAACCTTCGCTCTGATACCACTTGATGGATCTAGACACACTCCTTGTGTCAATGATATTTTGTATGATATTAATAAGCACGCGGAATTTACTTAGTAATACTTAGAAGATGGATTGTATAATGTATTGTATGAGAGTAAATACAGATTAAACACAAAACTCAAGCTCCAATATTATTGATAAATAATACGAGTGATCTTAGTATCACTAGGGTTACACCTTGAAGCTTTCGTAGGTAAATTAACAAGTACCTAAGACAATAACCTAGGATCTCCTTTTATACAACAAGGAGTCCTTTACAAGATAAGTATAAAGCTAACATAATAGAATATACACAAGATCTATTCTATACTTTTCTAGACGCGTTAACCTTATCATAAACAATAGCAGTGGTAATAATGTTCTAGCAGTGTGAATACGTTTCCACTGCTAGTGTTAAACCGAGCAGTGTAAACCACATACTATCCGTGGTAACGGATTATTCCCAACAGGATGATTCTGACTATTTTGTTAAGCCTAACCTGCAGTTGTTTAATAAGTTTTATGATAACTTTGGGAGTTTCATCCTTTGTTCTCAAAAACTTAACCCAAGTAAACCGAGAGTAGTCGTCAACAACAACTAGCACATACTTCTTCCCATTTATACTTTGAAATGGGTCCGCATAGATCCATGTGAAGGGTATGAAGAACTTCCATAATGGTATTGTCATGTTTAGGCTTGTGGGCATACTTCTTGCTTTTGCCTAATTGGCATACTGAACAAAAATGATCTTTTTCATATTTCAACCGGGGTAAGCCTCTTACAAGGTCCTTTCTAGAAAGATCATTGATGGTGCCGAAGTTCAAGTTATTGAGGTGACGGTGCCATAACCATGATTTGTTCTTAGATGCCTTTGACAACAAGCAAATAAGAGAAGACTTCATCATGTCTTCGATAGAGATGGTGTACAAATTAGTGCCACGAGATCCCTTTAGAAGCTCAACACCATCTAATTCTCTAACGAAGCAAGAGTGTTTTCTGAAGGCTACTTCGAGATCAGAATCACAAAATTGGCCAACAGAGAACAGATTATGACCAAGAACTTCCACATAATATACCCGGGAGATCACACTATCTCCAAAAACATAATCTCCATAACCTATAATTGCCCCAAAGTGGTTATTCCCAAATCTAACAGTCCCGATGAACTTATTCACGGAGTTCTTGAGCCGTGAGCGATCTCCAGTCATATGTTTTGAGCAGCCTAAATCCAAATACCAAAGGAAGATTTGTACGACCTGCATTTGAAAACAGACAAGTATGGATAACTGGAAGCTTTTGGATCCCCATGAGAATATGGGTTTCGATTGGTTAGTACAAGCAATTTGTAGACCTACAGCATTTCTAGATGCCATGACATTATTAGTGGGAGCAATACTAGTAGAGGCAGTGGACCTAGTCGAAGCATGTTGACTTCCTAAAGGTATGATTCTACGTGGGCTTCCATTTATTAATGGGCAGTGGTCTAGACAATTTAGGGCAAAGTTCACTAATTTTGAATTTATGGCCTGTAGGCTTCCATTGATAACCTACATTACTAAACTTTTTCCCTATAGGCTTCTAATGATTACTAAATTTTTTCCCTGTAGGCTTCCAAGCTTGCTTAACCTGCTTAGCATTCCTAACATTATTAACTAGAGATTTAATAACATTTCTCAAATAAGTCACAACACATTCATCATGATTACCAGAAACCAAATATTCATTACATGTTTTGCAAGCAGTAGCAGAATTGGAATTAATTACAGTACGCTTATAGCTAATACTAGAATCAACATGATTCTTATTGTTCAACTCAAACTTATTATTCCTAGGGTGGTCTTCTATTCTCTTCACTTGATCACTTTTAGCTCGCGAGGACCTATCTTGCTTTGTATTGCCTGAAGGCTTTGACCCGCTAACCTTAGTGTCACTGATTACTCCTATAGAAGGAACGACAGGAATATTAGTTGGTTTCACTACTTTTTACTTTTCTGGTCTAGAAGTGCTGGGCTCTGAGACTTTAGGAGGCACATCAAAGGTAACATGCTTGACTTTAGGAATAGAAATGGGTGCAACTATTCTATCTCGCCTAGTACCAGATTTAGGACATGTAGCAATTACATATTTTAAGAGTTCTTGAGATCATTTGTGAAATACCGTGCACGTCTACATCATGCCAAATACTTCAGACTCTCTTTTATCTGAAATACCAAACCCTCATACGGGTTTTACACACAACGTTCACCACCACAGTCGAATTCCAAGCTTTGTTCCACCAAGATTTCAGTCCCAAAAGTCCATTATCTGCAATCCTATTGTGACATTTATGTCCAACTAGTTCAACAAGTTTTTGTCATGCAAGATCAGTTATGGTTTTGAAGTTCAAGTGAGAAAGTCTTTTATGTCATAGCCATGATTTTGTTGACGTTGCTTTAGAGAGTAGACAAATGGGAGATGAGGCGACCATGTCTTGCATTGAGATTATGTAAAGGTTTGAGGAACGGGTTCCAGACATGAGATCGTTTCCTTGTAGGTCACGAATGAAATAAGTTTTCTCCCGAAAAGCAACTTCCAAATCACCATCACAAAATTGACCGACTGAGAACAAATTGTGTCCAAAACCTTCCACATAGTAGACTCTGCTAATTTCGATGTTCCGATTGATGTAATCTCCGTAGCCCATGATAGCCGCGAAGTGATCATTCCCGAACCTGACAGTGTCAATGAACTTTGTGACAAAGTTTGATAAAAGTTTATGTTGCCTGTCATGTGTTGTCACACCCCCAAATTACCTGTTTTTCAGCGGAATGGAATTCCTGGGGATTGACTGTCATAGCATCACAATCACAGTTATATTGAACGACCTAAAGTGTCGTTTGGAAAATACATCGTTTGATTTAATGAAAACAATCAGAGTTTACAAAGTAGGTCCCAAATGAAAATCAACTTGTGCGGAAATAAGTTTGTTACAATTCAAACGATGTTTTAAAGTACGTAAAACCCAAGTGAGACGCGTCGTCATCGCGACTCCATGATAGGTCCAAATGCATGCCATGAAGTGAATACCTTAGATACCTGAGATAAAACATGCTAAAAAGTGTCAACACAAAGGTTGAGTGAGTTCATAGAGTTTGTGTTGAAATGTAAAGCCTTTCAAAATCGTTTATGCAGCAAAGGCATTGTAAATCCACCCAGTTCCAAGTTCCGCCCATACAAAACTTGCAACCTGTGTGTTCACAACCCACTGCCAAATTATGTGTAGTTTATATTCAAACACATGATGTCAAATGAATTCACAATAGTATCTAACTCGACGTAGAACAATAACACTTAATCAATAGGACTAGACTCAATATATCAGTAGTCAACTGATTTAGAACGTTATACGACGTAGGACTGTAGCACGTAATCAATAGTACATGACTCAATGTATCAGTAGTCAACTGATATAGTACTTTATTCGACGTATAACTATAGCACACGAACGAGAACAATTGATATAGTTTAGCACTTGATTTTGAAACAATGGTGATCGTGATAGAATTTAGCCTTAAAATCTAAAGTACTTGTGAAAACTAGTTAAGCATGTATCTCCCCCAAAAGTAGTATAAAAACAATTGAAAATGGGGCTATGAAAACTCACGGTAATCCGTAATAGTTTAAAGTACTTGTGAAAAATAGTTAAGCATGCATCTCCCCCAAAACAGTTATAAAAACAAGTAAAAGCAGGGGCTATGAAAACTCACGGTAATCCGTAATAGTTTAAAGTACTTGTGAAAAATAGTTAAGCATGCATCTCCCCCAAAACAGTTATAAAAACAAGTAAAAGCAGGGGCTATGAAAACTCACGGTAATCCGTAATAGTTTAAAGTACTTGTGAAAAATAGTTAAGCATGCATCTCCCCCAAAACAGTTATAAAAACAAGTAAAAGCAGGGGCTATGAAAACTCACGGTAATCCGTAATAGTTTAAAGTACTTGTGAAAAATAGTTAAGCATGCATCTCCCCCAAAACAGTTATAAAAACAAGTAAAAGCAGGGGCTATGAAAACTCACGGTAATCCGTAATAGTTTAAAGTACTTGTGAAAAATAGTTAAGCATGCATCTCCCCCAAAACAGTTATAAAAACAAGTAAAAGCAGGGGCTATGAAAACTCACTTGGTAAACTGGAATAATGGCAAAAGTGAGTACACCGAGGTATAATGTGATGCGTTAACCGGGACCTATAACGAATGATATGATATGTCATGAGTTGCAATGTAATGTTATGCATGCATTTCGTATGTTATTTATACCATTTGCGGGTTTTGAAAATAATACTTTTCGTCGAAAAAAATACTCTCTTGACGTCTTGACCATTCAAAAATGACTTTACAAGTTTTTACGTCAAAATGTCATCCTACAATGGTTTTATAATGATTTATGATGAAATTTTCACTTTTCGTCGCAAAACAATGTCGTCGGAATTATCATGAAATTAACAAAAATGGCTTTGGAAAACTAGTCGTAAAATGGTGTACGTCGATCGTTAGAGAACGAACTCGACGGTTTTGGAAAGTTTGTATCGATATCTAGAAGTTTCAGTTCAGGAGTTTTCGTCAAAAAGGTCTCGAACATAAAGATAATAAGGGTTAAAGATGGTGGTTTTGGCTAATTGTAGTGCAAAAAGTGAGTTTCGGCCAAGTTTGAGCAACCGTAATTAATTTACTACAACTCCGCTATACAAACGGCTTGTCGTTTTGAAAAATATGGCCGGTGAACTTGATTTTACTAGAAGACAGTTCGTTCCAAAAAGTTTCACATCATGGTTAAAAACAGCCCTCAACATGGACGTTACAGCTACTAAAATACTTGTATCGTAAAAATAATATAGATTTTCAGAAAATAATAGTTACGGCAAGTTTATGAAAACGTGCATATCTTTGTCGTTTCAAATCCGTTTTCTACGTATAATATGTCCTTAGCTTCGTATCAAAGTATACTAATATATTTTTGACAAGTCGAAATAATTTGTGAAGCTTAAGGCTCGTTTTTGACTCGAATAGAGTAAAAACAGCTTGCTGAATTTTCTGAAAAAAATACGTTTCGTTGTCAAACTTTAAAAATCCATAACTTCTTCGTTATAACTCCGTTTTTATTCGTTCAAGCGGCCACGGATTCGTTTTAAAGTATATTTTCTAAATATCAAGGCCAAAAAGTCGTGCCTACTGTCGGTTTTTCCAGAAAAATGAAACAAGGACAGAATACAATATATACGTATCGAAAATAGCTTTTCTCGGACAAAACCTATTCTAATCCCTTCAAATCAACTCCAAAGCTAATCTAATCCTACCATACACCTTCTTAGGGTGTCATGGGTTCCTAATCACCATCAAGACCAATGAATACCAAGGGGATAATTATAGGATGACCAAATATATATATATATACTCTAAAATCATGAAAAATGGTATAAATCACATATGTCTTGCATGTTGATCCAAAAATGAAAAGATACATATGAAATGAAAAAGGAAACATGAAAATGGAAGAAACAAGCTTACAAGTGAATATGATGAGGTGCAAGTAACAAGGTTAAACCTAAATACTCTTGGTTTTTATTTCAAAACCTAATAAAGAGTATAAACTAGATTGTTATTAACACTTGATCTTGAGAAAATTTTTGATCCCTATGGAGCTCTTGTTGGAACCGGTTATGGAGAAGCAAGAAGAAGAGAGAAAACTTAAGCTAACACTTGTGAAAACTTTTGTGAAATGAATGAAGTGAATAATGTAGCAAGACTTTTATGTACAAGTAACAATTAATACAATCAAGCTAGCCATGCCAATCCATTAATACACCCTCCCCTTGTCGGCCAAGGGGGAGGGATGTAAGATATTTTTTTTTTCAAATATAGTGTATAAATATATATATGTGTAGTAATTGATAAAAGGTGCAAGAAATATGTAAGTAAATAAACACTTGTAAGGTAAATGGTGGATTTTTGGTACAAGTAAGTTTTTAATAAATCAAAATAGAATGTATTGAGATAATAAAAATTGTAAAAATACATTCCTTGTGAAAATTGAGTGATAAAATAATTATCGTAAAATTTTTAAGAAAAACGACGTAATAATTTAACTTTAACGATTTATGTACCAAATAAATTTGAAACACTAGGAAAACTAAAAATATAGTTTTTATAAGCTAAATGTAAGTTTAAAAAAATACATCGGGATCATTTTTGAAAGTAACGGGTTAAATATTAAAATAATAACTCACACGATAACGATTATTAAATATAAAAATTACGCGATAAAAGTGAGATGAAATGTCATGAATGAACTAATGAGATGCAAATGATGTCAATGGAATGTAGACTAATCTTAGTCCATATGAAATGTACGTGATGTTATGATCATGAATTCGCCGCTAAACCTTTAAGGTTACGCGAATTTGAAACACGTAAACCAAGTTTACGATAAATGTTGAAATAGTGAGGCATAAATTGTGTCGAGAAATGACCTGAAAGTTCGGGTTGTCACATTCGCCCATCCAAAAAGGAATTCAGTCCCTGAATTCAGTTCGCGTTAGTCTATCGGTTTTAGGGTTTGATGTGGCAAACTTTCCCATTCCCGAGCAAAACCATCAAAAGACTTTTTTTACCAACCAATTTTCACTTAATCTCACAACTCATCAAACAAGAACTGTCATGAGATTAGGCTAAATTGGTTTGAAGAAGGACTTTTGAAAATTTGGCTCGATTACGGAATTGCTTACACATATAAGCCTACTACTCCCTTCATCGCATGATTCTTCCTGAATTAGACATAGGTGATCAGGCTATGTATAATTTAGGAGTAACTATGCAATGCTTGGACTAATCGACTCATATGTTGTTTGGTGTTGAGTCAACTGATGTTAAAATTGTGATGAACATCGAGGAGAGAAGACATGGAGAAGTGTCGTTAAAATGATAGTTAAAGTAAAAAGAATTAAAATCCTCGTAAATGATAACAAATCGGAAAGAAAATAAAGTACGATAGATGAGAATATTTTACAACGAGTGGTTTATCAAACAGAAATACATCTTAAGTTATAAAGATTCGGATACGATGGAAAACATAAACTTAGTACGACATAGAACATAAGGAGAAATAAGACTGTTAGTTTCCGAACTTCTTCAGTCTTCCGCGTCGTTGATACCTTGACGAGCTCCTCCTCCTCCTTCTAACATATATACATTCCCATGAGCACCTTCGACTTGTTGACCTTGGTTTTGAGGACATTGGTTCCGATAGTGTCCTTGTTCCCCACATCCGAAGCACGTAACTATGGTCTTGCCCTTACAGTCCTTAGCAAGGTGTCCTACTTTGTGACAGCTAAAACATATACCACATGGACCATTATGATGTAGCGTGCATTGGTGGCATCGCGGTAAGTTTCCTGCATAAGCTCTTCCCTTTGTTGGTGCAGCAACATAGACCCTGGCGACTTCTTGTCTTCTATTCTGTTGTTGATGATGGTTAGTGTTACGGTTTTGGTTGTTGTTGTAACCTCCTTGTTCATTTTCCCATTTCCTTTTGTTGTTGTTGAGTTGGTTATCGTCGTTGTTGTTGTTGTTTTGGTCATTGTTGTAGTTGGTGCGGTTGTTGGGGTTGTTGTTGTTTTGGTTGGTGTTGGTGTACTTACCTTTCTTCACTACCTGGGCCATGAGCTTTTGAGTCACCCTAATAGCTTCCTCGATTGTTTGTGGATCAAACGAAGTCACATCTCCTTGAATCACCTCGGGAAGTCCCCCAATGAAAGCCTCTAGCAACTTCTCATTATCAGAAACCATGGACGGGCATAACGCGGCCAATTCTTGGAATCTCCGAATGTAAGTGTCAATATCGTACCCAATAGTTACTAGTTCATAGAACTCGGTCTCCAACTTTTTGACTTCCGTACGCGGACAAAACTTCTTAGTCACCAAACCCTTAAATTGCTCCCAAGTAAGCTTGAAAGCATTCTCCATTCCAATCGGTTGAGCATATGAATTCCACCACGACAATGCTCCATCGAGTAGTGTACTTGTAGCAAATTTGACCTTACTATCATCCGGGCAATTACAAAGCAAAAACACGGATTCCAACTTTTCAAACCATCGTACCATGGCCGTGGCTCCTTCAGTCCCCCTAAACTTCGTGGGCTCACCACTTTTGAAATCCTTGTACGAACATCTTTTAACCCCGGACCCTCCTGCATTTACTGCAGCAGCAGCAGCAAGTTTTGCGGCTTCAGCAGCAGCCGCGGCCTCGGCAGCAGCAGCAGTCACCGTTTCCCTTTCAATCCTTAATGCCTCTGCTACACTATCCCTTACTAACTTTTGAATAGCCGCTTGTGTCATTTCAGCTGTGGCTTTCTTCGGTGCCATATCTTCTTCAAAACAAGAGGAAATGTGAGACGTAGCAAAATCCGATGTTAATAATAAACGCTCCAAAGAAATGTGATAAGAATGATAAGTTTGAGGTTATTTTTCGAAATGATCGACGGGTTCCGCAAAGGTGGGTTATGAGGTGTCGTAAGTGCTTCAAGTGTATAATGGTTTAGTGACTTAATGTGTTAGTAACGTGTGACTCGACATGCTAGTGATGAAACAAAGGAGTGAGAGTGACTTTGCCCTACTTAAGGGTTTATCTCGGCATTCGACGTTATCGGTGATGAGTCAATTGATGTAAAGATTGTGATAGGGAATAACAAGGAATTCTCCACATCAGAGTATGAGGAAAGGATAATGGGATGGGTATTTAAGGGCATCCATGTGACAATCGTTAAGAAATGAAAGTAATTAACTCGAAAAATGTACGTATAAATCGCATGCAAAGTGAACATGCACTTATGATGAAATGATGAGATGCTATGGTGATGTAGTTATAGTCTAGGGTCAATGATGCAACCTAGTTCTCTATAACTGAAGCTCTGATGCCAATCTGTCACACCCCCAAATTACCTGTTTTTCAGCGGAATGGAATTCCTGGGGATTGACTGTCATAGCATCACAATCACAGTTATATTGAACGACCTAAAGTGTCGTTTGGAAAATACATCATTTGATTTAATGAAAACAATCAGAGTTTACAAAGTAGGTCCCAAATGAAAATCAACTTGTGCGGAAATAAGTTTGTTACAATTCAAACGATGTTTTAAAGTACGTAAAACCCAAGTGAGACGCGTCGTCATCGCGACTCCATGATAGGTCCAAATGCATGCCATGAAGTGAATACCTTAGATACCTGAGATAAAACATGCTAAAAAGTGTCAACACAAAGGTTGAGTGAGTTCATAGAGTTTGTGTTGAAATGTAAAGCCTTTCAAAATCGTTTATGCAGCAAAGGCATTGTAAATCCACCCAGTTCCAAGTTCCGCCCATACAAAACTTGCAACCTGTGTGTTCACAACCCACTGCCAAATTATGTGTAGTTTATATTCAAACACATGATGTCAAATGAATTCACAATAGTATCTAACTCGACGTAGAACAATAGCACTTAATCAATAGGACTAGACTCAATATATCAGTAGTCAACTGATTTAGAACGTTATACGACGTAGGACTGTAGCACGTAATCAATAGTACATGACTCAATGTATCAGTAGTCAACTGATATAGTACTTTATTCGACGTATAACTATAGCACACGAACGAGAACAATTGATATAGTTTAGCACTTGATTTTGAAACAATGGTGATCGTGATAGAATTTAGCCTTAAAATCTAAAGTACTTGTGAAAACTAGTTAAGCATGTATCTCCCCCAAAAGTAGTATAAAAACAATTGAAAATGGGGCTATGAAAACTCACGGTAATCCGTAATAGTTTAAAGTACTTGTGAAAAATAGTTAAGCATGCATCTCCCCCAAAACAGTTATAAAAACAAGTAAAAGCAGGGGCTATGAAAACTCACGGTAATCCGTAATAGTTTAAAGTACTTGTGAAAAATAGTTAAGCATGCATCTCCCCCAAAACAGTTATAAAAACAAGTAAAAGCAGGGGCTATGAAAACTCACGGTAATCCGTAATAGTTTAAAGTACTTGTGAAAAATAGTTAAGCATGCATCTCCCCCAAAACAGTTATAAAAACAAGTAAAAGCAGGGGCTATGAAAACTCACGGTAATCCGTAATAGTTTAAAGTACTTGTGAAAAATAGTTAAGCATGCATCTCCCCCAAAACAGTTATAAAAACAAGTAAAAGCAGGGGCTATGAAAACTCACGGTAATCCGTAATAGTTTAAAGTACTTGTGAAAAATAGTTAAGCATGCATCTCCCCCAAAACAGTTATAAAAACAAGTAAAAGCAGGGGCTATGAAAACTCACTTGGTAAACTGGAATAATGGCAAAAGTGAGTACACCGAGGTATAATGTGATGCGTTAACCGGGACCTATAACGAATGATATGATATGTCATGAGTTGCAATGTAATGTTATGCATGCATTTCGTATGTTATTTATACCATTTGCGGGTTTTGAAAATAATACTTTTCGTCGAAAAAAATACTCTCTTGACGTCTTGACCATTCAAAAATGACTTTACAAGTTTTTACGTCAAAATGTCATCCTACAATGGTTTTATAATGATTTATGATGAAATTTTCACTTTTCGTCGCAAAACAATGTCGTCGGAATTATCATGAAATTAACAAAAATGGCTTTGGAAAACTAGTCGTAAAATGGTGTACGTCGATCGTTAGAGAACGAACTCGACGGTTTTGGAAAGTTTGTATCGATATCTAGAAGTTTCAGTTCAGGAGTTTTCGTCAAAAAGGTCTCGAACATAAAGATAATAAGGGTTAAAGATGGTGGTTTTGGCTAATTGTAGTGCAAAAAGTGAGTTTCGGCCAAGTTTGAGCAACCGTAATTAATTTACTACAACTCCGCTATACAAACGGCTTGTCGTTTTGAAAAATATGGCCGGTGAACTTGATTTTACTAGAAGACAGTTCGTTCCAAAAAGTTTCACATCATGGTTAAAAACAGCCCTCAACATGGACGTTACAGCTACTAAAATACTTGTATCGTAAAAATAATATAGATTTTCAGAAAATAATAGTTACGGCAAGTTTATGAAAACGTGCATATCTTTGTCGTTTCAAATCCGTTTTCTACGTATAATATGTCCTTAGCTTCGTATCAAAGTATACTAATATATTTTTGACAAGTCGAAATAATTTGTGAAGCTTAAGGCTCGTTTTTGACTCGAATAGAGTAAAAACAGCTTGCTGAATTTTCTGAAAAAAATACGTTTCGTTGTCAAACTTTAAAAATCCATAACTTCTTCGTTATAACTCCGTTTTTATTCGTTCAAGCGGCCACGGATTCGTTTTAAAGTATATTTTCTAAATATCAAGGCCAAAAAGTCGTGCCTACTGTCGGTTTTTCCAGAAAAATGAAACAAGGACAGAATACAATATATACGTATCGAAAATAGCTTTTCTCGGACAAAACCTATTCTAATCCCTTCAAATCAACTCCAAAGCTAATCTAATCCTACCATACACCTTCTTAGGGTGTCATGGGTTCCTAATCACCATCAAGACCAATGAATACCAAGGGGATAATTATAGGATGACCAAATATATATATATATACTCTAAAATCATGAAAAATGGTATAAATCACATATGTCTTGCATGTTGCTCCAAAAATGAAAAGATACATATGAAATGAAAAAGGAAACATGAAAATGGAAGAAACAAGCTTACAAGTGAATATGATGAGGTGCAAGTAACAAGGTTAAACCTAAATACTCTTGGTTTTTATTTCAAAACCTAATAAAGAGTATAAACTAGATTGTTATTAACACTTGATCTTGAGAAAATTTTTGATCCCTATGGAGCTCTTGTTGGAACCGGTTATGAAGAAGCAAGAAGAAGAGAGAAAACTTAAGCTAACACTTGTGAAAACTTTTGTGAAATGAATGAAGTGAATAATGTAGCAAGACTTTTATGTACAAGTAACAATTAATACAATCAAGCTAGCCATGCCAATCCATTAATACACCCTCCCCTTGTCGGCCAAGGGGGAGGGATGTAAGATATTTTTTTTTTCAAATATAGTGTATAAATATATATATGTGTAGTAATTGATAAAAGGTGCAAGAAATATGTAAGTAAATAAACACTTGTAAGGTAAATGGTGGATTTTTGGTACAAGTAAGTTTTTAATAAATCAAAATAGAATGTATTGAGATAATAAAAATTGTAAAAATACATTCCTTGTGAAAATTGAGTGATAAAATAATTATCGTAAAATTTTTAAGAAAAACGACGTAATAATTTAACTTTAACGATTTATGTACCAAATAAATTTGAAACACTAGGAAAACTAAAAATATAGTTTTTATAAGCTAAATGTAAGTTTAAAAAAATACATCGGGATCATTTTTGAAAGTAACGGGTTAAATATTAAAATAATAACTCACACGATAACGATTATTAAATATAAAAATTACGCGATAAAAGTGAGATGAAATGTCATGAATGAACTAATGAGATGCAAATGATGTCAATGGAATGTAGACTAATCTTAGTCCATATGAAATGTACGTGATGTTATGATCATGAATTCGCCGCTAAACCTTTAAGGTTACGCGAATTTGAAACACGTAAACCAAGTTTACGATAAATGTTGAAATAGTGAGGCATAAATTGTGTCGAGAAATGACCTGAAAGTTCGGGTTGTCACATGTGTCGGAACAATCCAAAGAATGTTTTGTATCGCCTGCAATACACACAGACGACACAGGTTAATAATTTTGGGTAACCATTTAAAGCCAGGTGTACTTTGTAACCATCTTTGCCAAGTCCAACTAGTACGTGCTTTTGTCTTAGTAAATGCACTAGGTTCGGTATCTTCCTAGGAGGTGATGATAAAGCTATGGGTGCATCAATGATGTTCTCAGAAACTATAATAGGCAGTTTTCCTAGCACAGACTTAAAAGCAATAGTAGGCCTAGAGGTACTGCCATTTGTAGATTTCCGATTATGAGACAAGATAGATTTAGCAACACAATTATCATGACAACTAGAAAACATACTTTTATGACAAACAACACAAGAAGCTTCAAATATAACATTCAAAGTACTTAATGTTTCAACATTCGTTACATTGCCTTTTCTATTACATTCATTTAACGCAATATCTAAAGCAGGTGCAACATGTGTTTTATTCAAAGTCCTAGCAGGATCTTCTACTTCAGGGGCTTCTAGTGGTCCGCTCTTACGTTGCAACTTCTTATTCTTCTTGTGAGTGCTCTTAAGCTGTGAAGTGCTAACGCTAGAATTGGAGGCAACTACTCCTGTAGAAGTGGAAGGAATCATATTAGTATCTTGTGTGTTGTCAGTGGGTTTCCTAGTATCAACTTTAAACATTCCAGGTGCAAGAACATTTGTGTTACTAGATTTATCTTCCCTAAGTTTCACCAATTCCTGTTTCAACTTAATGATGGTGTGCTCTAATTCCTGATTTTCTGAACGCAAATGACCATTTCTATTAATTATATCACGGGTGTAGGCAAAGTACTGGTCATGATCTATCGATGCTTTAGCACATTTCTTTTTGAGCAAATCAAATATGGTTCTTTATTCCTTTTTGACTTTTTCAATTTCTTGTTCATATTTGAAAAGTTGACATTTCAAAGACGCGTTTTCATCATCCAGTCGTTCGAGTTTTGTTTCAAAAGATTTTTCACTCGACTGGTTGAGTTTTTTTTGCAAAGAAAGTTCATGATCAATACAATCATTTTGACACCAGTGAAGACGACGTTGTACTTAAGAAAGTTCATTTAACAAACGCTCATTTTCAGCTTTCAAAGTTTCAATTTGAGACACATTATCATTATCCTTATGAACAATATCAACAGTATCAACAACAATATTATCACAAGCAGATGTAGCAGTATAATACAACACAATCGATATAGTATCAGCACATATAACATCTTCCAATAGTCGATCAACATGATTTCGATAAAATTTATTTTTCTTTTTGGTTTTCAAAATCGATGCTTCTGTTTCATTGAAAATTGTTTTCATTTGTCCAACTTCATTCTGAAGTTCCCGTTCCCAATATGTTACATACATACGCAAATTATGAACATGTGGTAAAAGCTATTTTTGAAAGATTCCTCGTTGTTCTTTGGCATAAGCCGATTGAAACGTTGCAGCTTTTATTTCAGAATTATGTTCAATTGCATTTTCAAAAAGGTTAACGTCAGACATTGTTAATACAAATAAACCGTAAAAACGTTTATTAATATTTAGTGATCTCTTTGTGTTTTGTTGATAACAAATATAATGTTATCATAAGTAAAATTATAAGGATACATGTTATTTTTGTAATGCATCTACATATATAGTCATCAAATATAAATTTTTGTAATAATTCATTTATTGTAATAGTTTATTAGGATGGGTAAAAACCACAACCCATGATCCATACCCATGGAGCATATCCATAACCCATGGAGTTAACCCATAACCCATTGTCTAGATGCATTGCATCTTTTAGATATATTGTATCTACTTAGATACCCATGGTCCAAAGTCTATGACCCATGACCCATAACCCATAACCCATGGGCAAACATGAGCGTCTCACGGATCCCTTCGTTTACACTAGACGGATCCCTCAGGCAAGGGATTCGCGGGATCCGTGCAACAGTAGCAAGAAATTGCCTATAAATAGAGAGCCATTTTTTCATTGCAACTCACCCCTCTTCTTACAAAATCTTTCATATATTCTTACATTCTTCTAACCTAAGATTACTTGATCTAGATAGCAGTTATTCTTTCTTTTGTTGTGATTCTCATATAGGTCCTTCTCTAAGGCGAGATCACGAGCATTCTACAAGTCATCCAATCAAGGGGTCCTTGATTGATTTGTTCCTCTACAAGATTTCTGTAGCGAAGATCTTGTATTTCATATTTCACATATTTGTTGTGTTATAGTAGTGTTGGTTCGGTCCTCCGTGTTAAGGACTCGGTATTTAGCTTTGTACCGGAAAAAGTGTAAGCGACGTTGTAAAGGTTTCTCCGCCGAGTTGAAGGAGTTTGTTGACATAGTGCTTGAACTCTCGAGTAGGTGACTCAGGGAGTGGAGTAGGGCAAGGAAGGTGTTCTTGTAGCCTAACCGCTATAAATCGGTTGTGTCATTTCTATCCTTTACTTTACTTGCATTACTTATAGATCTATACTTTCTCTCTATCCACACGATTTCACATTACATCGAATCTAAAGTTTTTGAAACTAACTAAAAATCGGGAAAACAATTCAACCCCCCTTCTAGTTTTCCACAATTGCTATCAGAGCTAAGTTTACAAAAGTTTTAAAGTAAATAGCATTTTAAAAACTTTTCGATCACTATTGGTTCTGAAAATTATAAAGAAGGGCAATCTATGCAACGACCTCCACTACTTGAAACTAATGGTTTTATTTATTGGAAAAATAGATTCGAAACGTATGTGAAGTCAAAGATATTGATCTTTGGTACATCATTGTGGAAGGCGATTTTGAAGCCACTACAAAAGATGAAACCGGAAATTTAGTAAACACACCTCATGATCAACTCACCGATGATCATAAGAAAAAGCTTTCCAAAAATAGTGAAGCTGAAATGGTTTTATACAATGCTTTACCCAAAAAGGAATTCGAAATAATTTTCATGCTTAAAACCTCTAAAGAAATTTGGAATTCTTTAGTTGTAACTCATCAAGGAAATCAACAAGTTAAAAATAATAAAATAGATTTGTTTGTTCAACAATATGAACAATTTTCAATATAGGATGAGGATACTATAGATCATTCTTTTGCTAACTTTAATACTATAATTACATCATTACAAGCACTTGATGAGTCTTTCTCTAGTCGTAATCATGTTAGGAGATATCTAAGGGCACTTCCATCCAAGTGGAGATCTAAGGTGACGACAATCGAAGAATCAAAAGACTTGTCAATCCTCACCCTCGATGAACTTATAGGCAATCTAAAGGTCTATGAGCTTGTTCTCGGTAAAGATTCTGAAGCCTCAAAAGAGAAGAAGGAGAAGCACAAATCTCTTGCCTTAAAAGCCAAGAAGGTCTCAAGTGATGAAGAAAACTCTTCTTCGGATAGTGATGACGAAGAGGGATTTCAAGAAGTTCTTTAGAAGAAAGGGAAGATATGTCAAGCAACTATATGACGATAAGAAGGGGTTCCAGAAAGGCAAAGATGACAAGAAAGTAAGGGATGAACACGCTTGTTTTAAATGTGGGGACCCTAATCAATTTATTAGTGAGTGTCCCAAACGTGACGAACAAAAAGTGTTCGTGAGTGGTTCTTGGGGAATGAGCGAGGAGGAGGACGAAGAAATTTGTCTCATGGCAAATGACGAGGTATGTCACGAATACTATAGTAGCTCATCATTAGATGATGATTCATTGCATCGTGAATATGATAAACTTTGCAAAATTAGTTTAAAAGTAATTAACAAAAACAAGATTTTGAAAACCAACAATAAACGTTTAGAAAAGGAAGTGTTGGGAATTCTACTAAATAAGAACTATGCTGAATAATACTGCTGACGGATTCTGCTGAAGTGCTGGATTCTGCTGAAGAAGTGATTCTGCGGAAGTATTAAAACTGTGTAGCTTATTTATGCGGATATAGATATTCCGCGTATTTTATAGTTAGTTAGGATATGCACGAGTTTTATTAGGAAGTGATAATGCATATCTCTTTTAGTTTTATGAATATACGTTTCTTGTGAAACGGTTTAGGGTTCCTTGTCTATAAAACGAACACATTAGTATGTATGATGTACGAGTTTGAAAAACAAAAAAATGTACGAGTTTGAAAAACAAGTTTTAGTTTTATTCAAAGATCCATAGAGGATCAAAGTATTCTTAGTAATATGTGTTCTTACTTGTGTTTGATTTCTGCTTTAGAATACAAGTAATAGAGACTTTCTATTAGTGTGTTTGTGATTACATAAACATTACTAACGATCCACGAGCGCTCAAAGATCTATCAAGGTCTTAGGTTCAACAAGTGGTTTCAGAGCCTCGGGAGAGTCTCTGTGATACTAAGAATATCCTTTTCTTTACACCCTCACAACCAAAACAACCATAACAATGCCTGGGTCAGACGATGGATCAGAAGTTACTCACAATCAAAACACCACATCTTTGCAACAACTCAATCTCACAAACAGCAATGCAAAGTTCCCATACCTCAAGAAGGAGGAGTATGAATTATGGGCTATGAAGATGCAGAATTGGATCACCAATATTGATTGGAATCTTTGGGAAGTTGTCTGTAAGGGTAACAGTTTGAAGAAGTGCGTCAAAGATGCTGATGGTGTTGTTACCATCGTTGGTCCCAAAACTGCTGAAGAGATACTAGCTGTTCAGAGAGAGAATAAAGTTAGAACTATTCTCCTTCAGGCTATACCAGATGATCACATGGGTGACTTTCACTACATGAAGGATGCTAAGGACATCTGGATGGCAATCAAGGCTAGGTTTGGTGGGAACGATGAGTCAAAGAGGATGAGGAAATCAATGCTGAAATAGCAGTTTCAAGAATTCCAAATCTCTGAGGAAGAAGGTATCCACAAGGGATATGACAGGTTCCATAGGATTTTGAGTCAATTGAATCAGATGAAGGCCATGTCAGACAATGAGGATTGCAATTCAAAGTTCTTACGATCTTTACCTCCATCTTGGTTGCAAGTAAGCATTGCACTCAAAGCAAAAGGTGGGCTAGATATGCTCACTTTTGATGATCTCTACAACAGACTTAAAACTCTTGAGCCTGATGTCAGAAGTCCCTTTCATTCATCCACTCCCACTCACTCAGCTTTTGTTAGCACCTCCTCAAATAAGATGACCTATGCTCCAAGCCTAATTTCCTCAACATCATCATCCTACATCACCACTACATCAAATTCTCAACCTAAATCCAGTGGTGTATTGGAAGATGTACTTCACTCTTTTGTTGCTGATTATGAAAATCAGCAGCAACTAGCTTTTGATGATTTTGAACAGGTGGATCCACTTGATATGGAAGAGATGAACTTGAAGTGGCAACTGGCCATGCTCTCAGTGAACATCAAGAAGTTTGAGAGTAAGGCTGGGAGAAAGTTTGGTTTCCAGGGAAGAGATCCAGCAAGATTTGACAGAAGGAAAGTCAAGTGCTATACTTGAGGTCAGATGGGTCACTTCTCAAGAGAATGCAAGGATAGGAAGGCTGGTAATGAGGTTAGGTATTCTACCTATCAGCAGAATCAAATGGAAGCTGGAACTACTAAAGTTGGATCCTCCAAAGCTTTGGTCACTTTGGATGACCATGTCAACTGGAAGGTGCATTAGCCTGATAATGATGAAGCTTCTGGTTCTGAGCAGAGTGGATTGCTGGAAAGTTGTACTACAGAGGATCAGCATGATCAAGTTGCCTTAATGGGCATCTCTCAGGTACATAATTGTGTTTTTGGTTGTAGTGAAAGATATAATGAACTTAAGGAAGCTTATGATGAATTGAAACCTAAATATAATGAATGTTATGTCGAAGTTGAGGCTTACAAAAAGGCTTTAAAAACTTTAGAAAGACAAAAAATTTGGTTTCAAAAGAATCAACTTGCTTATGATGAAAAGATAAGTGTGTTAGAAAGTGATTTGGAATGTACTAGAATTGATTTAAAACGTACTGAGAAAGAAAAAGCTAATGTAGTTTCAGAAAACCAAGTGCTGAAAAAGAAACTAGATGAGGAAGTAGCTAGACATAAAGAATGGTTAATGTCAGGTGACAATTTAGCTAGCTTACTCTATGGTAGTCAATCTGTAAACTCTGGGATAGGTTTAGGTTTTAAGAAGTATGTTGGCTTAGAAGCTAGGAATGATCTGCATAAATCTACACCAGCAGGATTAGCTAATTATGTAAAAGAAGGAGAATTACATGCTGTACCTGAACCTATTAGAGGAGAACATATGCCCACTGACCTTTCCATCACAATAGACTTTGATGGATCACACCATCTTTATGGCAAAAAGTCAAGAGACTTGCCAGACCCTGATTCTACATCTACTGACTTTGTCTCTTGTTTTAACAGTGACAAGTCCTCTGACCAAGGGTCTACTACATCTACCAGTTGTTATTCAAGTAAAAAGTCAGACCTTCCCAAGACCTCTCCCAAGCCTACACCCAAGACTCCCTACGAGACTGTTAGAGTTGCTGCCGAGGAATCAAATTCTAAGACAGTTTCCTCTGAAGACTTGTCATTTAATTCTTTTCAAAACAATGTCTTTAATTCTGTAAAAAAAAATTATGTTAATTTTTGTGGTTTGAATGCTTTTGCATGTAATGAAACATCTTTCACTTTGAATAAATCTTCTAAAAAGAAGAAATGTTTTGTTTGTGGAAGTAAATTTCATTTGATTAAGGATTGTAATTTTCATGAGCAAAGAATGGGTGTATGTGTTAGTCAAAAGAAACCTAGACCAATGTGGAAAAATGTTAATGATATACCATCTTTTGTTCCACAAGCAACTCATAAAACTAGCAAACATAATTCTGCTGATAAACCTTCTCCTATAAAGAAGTATCACAAATTTTCAAAATGGAGCAGATCTGTTGCTAGACCATATGTGAGACCAACTAGTTCATATTTTCAAAATGGTTATTGGCCTGGATGTTTTGACTTAATGTATGTTGGCAAGGGATATTGGGATACTGCTGTGAAGCCCTCAGCAGGTTGTTCTTGGACTCAAAAGGGACCTAATTTTCAAAGGAGTCCCAAGAACAATGGTGGATCTTATACATCTACATTGCCTAACTCGTATGATCCACAAGGCAGGCTCAAGTCAGTAATGAATTAAGTCTCCAAAGTGTACTAATATTTTGTATATTTTTGTTGTTGTTGTAGGATCATCCTCTGAAGAGTAAAGAAGTAGGCATTGTAGATAGTGGTTGTTCCAGAAGCATGTCAGGAAACAAAGAGAAGATGCATGATTTTGTACCCATAGAAGGAGGAGGCAATGTAACTTTTGGTGGAGGAGATGGTAGAATCACTGGGAAAGGCACCATCAGAACACCTCATTTGGATTTTGAGAATGTGTACTATGTAAAGGAACTGCAACATTTCAACTTGTTCTCAGTATCACAAATTTGTGACACCAAGAACAAAGTATTCTTCTCTGAGGATGAATGTCTTGTGCTCTCTAAAGACTTCACACTTCCAGCAGATACATCAATTCTGCTGAGAGTTCCCAGAAACCACAATTTATACACATTCAATTTGAATGATGTTCAACCAGAAGGTGACCTAACATGTTTGGTGGCTAAAGCATCCCTGAATGAGTCTACAAAATGGCATAGAAGGATGGCTCATGTGAACTTCAAGACCATTAACAAGCTTTCTAAACTTGGTCTAGTTGAAGGACTTCCTTCCAAAGTCTTCACCAATGAACACAATTGTGTTGCCTGCAACAAAGGAAAGCAACACAGAGCCTCATACAAAGCCATTACAACTGTGAGCACTATCTTCGAACTTCTTCAGTTGCTGCATATGGATCTCTTTGGTCCAACCCAAATCAGAAGTATTGATCACAAGTACTTCTGCCTGGTAATCACTGATGACTATAGCAGGTTTTGTTGGGTATTTTTTTTGAAAACTAAAGATGAAACATCTCAAATTTTAAAAGAGTTCATTACCCTTGTTGAAAAGCAGCTAAACAAAAAGGTTAAAGGTATTAGGTGTGATAATGGGACAGAGTTCAAAAATGCTGTATTAATAGAACTCTGTAAGTCTAAAGGGATAAAAAAGGACTATAGCAATCCAAGAACCCCACAACAAAATGGGGTTGCTGAAAGAAAGAATAGGACCTTAATAGAGGCAGCAAGATCCATGCTTGCAGACTCTAAATTACCCACTATGTTCTGGACTGAAGCAGTAAGCACTGCTTGTTATGTTCTGAACAGGGTATCAATTACTAGACCTCATTTCAAGACACCTTATGAACTTCTCTCTGGGAAAGTTCCTGATATTCATTACCTCAAACCTTTTAGATGTCACGTGACCATTTTGAACACTAGTGATCCACTGGGAAAATTTGATGAGAAAGCTGATGAGGGGTATATTGTGGGTTATTCAGCTCATAGTAAGGCTTATAGGGTATATAAATTAAATGCTAAAAATATTGAGGAGACTCTTAACCTGAGATACCTAGAAGATAAGCCTAATGTTCACGGTCAAGGTCATGTTTGGTCCTTTGACCTGGATTACTTAACTGATTACTTGGGTTATACTAGATATGTTGGTAACCAATCTGCAGGTACACAAGAGTCTCCCACTGACAATGCAGGTACCCTGGATGATGACTCAAATAGTGAGTCTGAGCATGATGAACAATCCATTGTTGTACCTTCCTTTTCCCCTAACCATTTTACAGGTGATAGTTCTAAAGTAACTTCTGATGAGAATGAAGATGAGTCACACTATGCAGAGGACCTTGCTAGACTCAAGAAGCAAGAGCATGCAGCCAATCTAGAAGCTGAGAGGCTTGGTGTGGAGTTTGCAAGAGATGCTGAGGCACTAATCAGACAATTAACACAAGCAGTCAGTGGAAACCAGGATTCTGCTGACAATTCTCCTGACAGTTCTCCTGTTTCTCCTGACATCACCAAATCTGCTGACAGTCCTGCTACATCTACTCCCATTTCTACTAGTGTGTCCACAGACTTTGAAGAACCATATACACGATTTCCAAGTCCTTCAGATCTTGGTAATCACCAACACAAAGCTGGAATCTTCACCTTAACTTCCTATGACAGTGATTTTGAACCAACTGTGAACAATCTTGACACCACAATTGATGTCAACCCCACTGCTACAAAAAGGATCAACATTGCTCATCCTCAATCAAATGTTATTGGTGATCCGCAAGCACCTGTTCGAACTAGAAGTACTGTGACAAGTTCTAAGTATGGTCAGGTTTCTTTTCTTTCCTATGTCTCACAACAACAAAGGGACAGTCACACAGACTTTAAGCATTGTCTGCTTGCTTGCTTTCTTTCTCAAGTGGAATCAACCAGTGTTTCTCAAGCTCTTGAAGATTCAAGTTGGCTTGAAGCAATGCAAGATGAGATGCAACAATTCAAGAATCAGCAGGTTTGGATACTGGTACCACTACTTGATGGGAAAATTGCAATTGGGAAAAAATGGATTTTGAAGAATAAAAGAGATGCAAGGGGTATTGTGGTAAAAAAAAAAACAAAGCAAGATTAGTGGCTCAGGGGTTCAGGCAAGAGGAAGGAATTGATTATGATGAAGTTTTTGCACCTGTAGCTAGAGTTGAGGCCATTAGAATCTTCTTGGCCTATGCATCTTATATGGGGTTCATGGTATATCAGATGGATGTGAAAGGTGCTTTTCTGTATGGTGAAATTGAAGAAGAAGTATATGTCACTCAACCCAAAGGCTTTGAAGACCCAGATAATCCAAAGCATGTATACAAGGTTGTAAAAGCTCTCTATGGACTACATCAGGTACCAAGAGCATGGTATGCTAGGCTATCTGCATTTCTACTGAAGCATGGTTACAGAAGAGGTGCCATTGACAAAACACTCTTCCTAAAAAAGAATTTCAGAGACATCATTCTTGTGCAAGTTTATGTGGATGACATTATCTTTGGCTCCACTAAAGAAGCTTGGTGCAGGGTGTTTGAGGAGTTGATGAAGGGAGAGTTTTAGATGAGTGCTATGAGGGAGCTTACTTTCTTTTTGGGTCTACAAGTTAAGCAGAAACTTGATGGTATTTTTATCAGTCAGGATAAATATGTGAGAGACATTTTAAAGAAGTTTGATATGGAAAATGTCAGAACTGCCACTACACCTTATGAAGCTCCAAAACCAAAGAATAATCTTGAACTAGATCATGCTGTGAATGTTCACTTATACAGATCCATGATTGTTTCATTGATGTATTTGACAGCTTCTAGGCCTGACATTACATTTGCTGTGAGTGCTTGTTCTAGACATCAGGTCACTCCACTTACTTCCCACTTGAATGCAGTCAAAAAGATCTTCAAGTACCTAAAAGGCCAACCCAATTTAGGTCTTTGGTACCCAAAAGAGTCTCCTTTTAGGTTGGAAGCATATAGTGATAGTGATTATGCTGGTGCAAATCTGGATAGGAGATCCACAACTGGAGGTTGCCAATTTCTTGGAAGACGATTGATTTCTTGGTAATGCAAGAAACAAACTATTGTTGCTACCTCATCTACTGAAGTAGAGTATGTTGCTGCTGCAAATTGTTGTGGTCATGTACTATGGATAAAAAATCAATTGCTGGATTATGGGTTTAACTTCATGAACACCACAATCTTTATTGATAATCAAAGTACCATATGCATATTTAAAAATCCAATTTTTCATAATAGAACTAAGCATATTGAGATCAAGTACCATTATATAAGAGATGCATATGAAAAACTGTTAGGAATTGGAAATTCCATATTAAAGTGTCGGTCACCCCAATTATTGTCTAGCATAAGTTAGCTCGTATACTTGTAGTTATTTACGTTATTTAGTAGTTAATTAGTTAGTCAGTAGCGTAGAATAGTTTAGAGTAACACCGTGGAGGAAGGACGGGTCTTTACCCAATGTATGCCTGATCCACAGTCCGACAGGAGGACGTATAAGTTGTAAGTATAAATACCCCTTCCATCCTTGGAAGGGGTGGAGCTTTTCATTCAATCTAACATTTTATTTGTGCTACAACTCTCTACCAAGAAACTCCCTCTCATCTCTTTCTCTCTAACTATGGCAAACATGTATTTTGATCATCCAAGACCACCCGAATCATCATAACACAATAATATCACGATCCTATAAATGGTATCAGAGCCAAGGTTATTGTGTTTGTGTTGATTCTCGTGGTTTATTTCATGGTTTTAAGCGGTTTTTCATATGATTTTATGGTGCGGTTTGTATGACTTTCAAAACTGTTGTTTTCATGTTATCTCCAAAAAAAAACTGTTTTGAAGTGGTTTATGTCTTGGTTAACGTGAGTTTTAAAAAGTTTTTGTTGTTGGGCGTTCTTGGTTTCTGGTCTCTTTAAGTTACTTTTGGTCTGATGCTTCTTAATCTAATGTTTACTGCTTGTGTTTCTGGTTTGTCCTTAAGGTTTTTCGGTCTCTATTTTTTGTCATTTGATCTGCTGCTGTTCTTCATAGCGATTTGTGATAAAACTCTTCTTAGAGACTTGTCAAAAACGTCCTGATTCATTGTACCTGTTTCCTTAGCGAGTTGTCATTTGAATATGCGTTGACCTGGTCAATGGCGAGTTATATCTTTTAATGAAGCGAGTTGTGGTTTGCTTTTTGTTCTTTTTAACTTTTGAGTCAAAAATATATATAGCGACTTGTTCTTGAAAAAAATGATAGCGACTTATGTTTATAAGTCTGCAATTTGTGCTAGCAACTTGTTACTTAATAAGTTGGCGACTTGTTAGTTTTGAAGGCTAGCGACTTGTGTGTTTTGAAAAGAGACAACGACTTGTAATGGAAAAAAACCTAGCGACTTGTAATGAAAAAAAAAAACCTAGTGAAGCAGTTGTGAAACATGGTTTTGAAGGCATAGCGACTTGTGTCAAGAAGTAAGATATGAAGAAGATGAAAAAGACCATGACCAGAACCAAAACAAAAAGACTCATCTTAAAAACAAAATGAAGATATCATATCCGACCAAAACAAATCTCGACTTCAGTTTCAGGATTAAGAAAACATAAAGACTCGACTAATGAAACTCAATACCACTTTCATCAGTCCAAGACCTTTTGCATCAGTCCATTAACCAAAACCAACTCAAGTCGAAACTCATCTCAACCTTAAGACTCCTAGATCTCAGTTTGATGAACAATGCTTTCATTCGTTTTGAATAGAATATGAATCAACAGTTACATCATTGATCTTAAATCCGTGATAATGTTCAAAACTTTGAAGATGTCTAACAATGGGTGTTAGAATCTTTTGTGTCTCATAGATTTTACAAACAAAATCAAACAAGATCAAGTAGACATGAGTTCTAATCCTATGTATCATTTCGTGATAAATCAAGGAGTTCATTTTGACATTCGAAGGTCAATATTCGTGAAACTATCATCACAGGATTCGAACTAAAATTAATAAATCAATTGGAACTCGATATTACTCGGATCTCAGTCTTATTTTCATGGAATTAAATGGTTACACCAACTAATGGCCATCACACGAAAACTATACCATCATCAATCAATTTTTGTTGAAGTCATGCTCCAATTGATATTCGAATCTCTAAGAAAGATTATAAGAATGTTATATCTTGTCTTTGATTCGGTTAAGACTCACAAACAAGAAGGGTCAAATTTAAACCTACCTGGAACCGTTGATGGTGTCCTCGTGCCGTGTCAAAACCATCCCTGTGGCTTTAATTACTAGTCCCTGATACCATCCGTGTGGTATTGATGTCGTGCTCAAGCCAACCCTATGGCGAGCAAGAAAGTGTCTTGTTCGACTACATTTCTTGTGAGAGAAATTATGGGGTTGGATGGTTTGTGAAATTATTAGGTATGAGGCGTATTTTTGTGATGGTGGCTGCGTTTTTTTTAGAGAGATTTGGGTTTGTGGTTTGTGTGTTTTATTAGGGTTGAGATTATGTGAAAAGGGGCGGACATATGAGAAGGTGTTTTAGGGTTAGCACTAATAACCTAATTTTTTGGCATGCTTTATATAACCGGCTAGGTGATTGGATCAGGTAAGAAATTATGATGGGCCGAAGGTTATTAATAATGTGATATGTTGAGTGTTTTTTTTGGGCCGAATGTTTTTATGGATTAGGTGGGCCGCGAGTGTTGGGTATGAGATAATGAAATCACAATTATTGAGCAATCACAAATTTTATTACTAAGCGTGTATGACCTATTTGTGTGATTGGTGGGGATAAATGATTTCTTAATAGATCATGTGACAAATGATGCTAATTCTGGAATGGGTTATGTGGTAACTTTTGAGTCTCGATTTTAATTGTTTGAATCAGATATCCGCTGACTCGTAATCTTAACGGAAATTAATGTTGTGAAATGGGCTCTATAATTCAGATATTCTACATGAGTTGGCGCCATGACCTTGTATTTTATGAAAACTTGAACTTTAAGGGTGCTATATTTCTTTACATGGGCCGCAGTTGAATTATGTGATACATGGTTGCGAGTTATAAATTGATCGTTGATGATAAGACTTGTTAATGAGAGTTTTGATGATGATGCTATTTGATGATGAGATTTGATGTGTGATGAGGTGTCACACCCCCAAAATATCGCAGCGGAACGATAGTGTTATTGGGGTATAACGTCATAGCACAAAGTATGGATACAGAAAACGACCTCTATAATGAGACGTTTTGAAAAGTTTACCATTCGATAAATAAGTTAATGTTTACACCACAAGATATCACAAGGTTTGATAATACATAAAAAGTTTACAAAACATGTCGAATGGTAATTGTTAAAAGCACAAGACTCCAATGTATGCCATGCGACCCAAAAGCTCCATGAATTGCTATCACCTTAAGACCTGAGATAAACATGCTAAAAAGTGTCAACACAATGGTTGGTGAGTTCATAAGTTTGTGATGAAATGTAAAGCCTTTCAAAAATTGTTTATGCAGCAAAGGCATTGTAAATCCACTCAGTTCCAAGTTCCGCCCATACAAAACTTGCAACCTGTGTGTTTACAACCCATTGCCAAAATATAGAATTGTCAATCTTGTTTGTAAGTAGGACATAGGTGCATACGATATATACATGTACTTAATGCAAAGAATCACAGCCAACTGAACCTCTTGACAAGTCTAAATTGTTTGTTGTGTTTCATTGAATAACGGATTATATTCACCCCAGGTCACGTCATCATGGACCCAAGGGTGGGGGCGTCAGCCCGATAGTACTATCAATACCTCTCCGCCGGCTCCCGCAGGAGTTAACCAGTTGCTAAAGTTTGTATGTTGATGCATAATTGAAAACTAGTTTAGCACATTAAGGCACATATCGCAATAAACCACACATAATGTCCAAAGTGTATAAGAAGTATATTGTAACACAATTGTATAAATGGTTTGAGTATTCGCAAGAGTGAAAAAAGTATTTAAGCATGTATCTCCCCCAAATAGTTTGTAAGAATTTAAACGAGTAAAAGTGGGGTATGAACTCACCTGGTATGATGGATATGCTAACAAAATGAAGTGCACGAAAGTGAGACTCGGAAACTATCCGCGACCTAGAATGAATGTTATGACTTGAGTTATGATATGTAATGAGTTATGGTGTTATGATATGCATGCATTTCGTATGTTATTTATACCATTTGTGAGTTTTGAAAATAATACTTATCGTCGAAAAATACTCTTTTGACTTCTTGACCAATCTTAAATTACTTTACCAGTATTTACGTCAAAATGTCATCCTACAATGGTTTCGTAATGATTTATGGTGAAATTTTCACTTTTCGACGTAAAACAATGTCGTCGGAAATTTCATGAAAGTGACAAAAATGGCTTTGAAAAACTAGTCGTAAAATGGTGTACGTCGATCGTTAGGAAACGAACTCGACGGTTTTGGAAAGTTTGTATCAAAATCTAGAGGTTTCAGTTCATGAGTTTTCGTCATAGAGGTCTCGAACATAAAGATAATAAAGGTTAAAGATGGTGGTTTTGTCTAATTGTTGTGTAAAAAGTGAGTTTCGGCAAAGTTTAAACAACCGTAATTAATTTATTACAACTCCGCTATACAAACGGTTGATCGTTTTAGAAAATATGCTTGGTGATCTTAATTTAATTAGAAGACATCTCGTTACAAAAAGTTCCACATCATTGATAAAAACAGCTGTCAACATGGTCGTTTTAGTTACCGTAACACTTATCTCGTAAAAATAATATAGTTTTTCTAAAAATAATAGTTACGGCAATTTTATGAAAACGTGTATATCTTAGTCGTTTCAAATCCGTTTTCTACGTATTATACGTCCTTAGCTTCGTATCAAAGTATACTAATATATTTTTGATAAGTCGAAATAATTTGTAAAGCTTAAGGCTCGTTTTTGACTCGTACAAGATAAAAATAGTATGCTGAAATTTCTGAAAAATATATATTTCGTCGTCAAACTTTAAAAATTCATAACTTCTTCGTTATAACTCCGTTTTATTCCGTTCAAGCGGCCACGGATTCGTTTTAAAGTATATTTTCTAAATATCAAGGCCAAAATTTCGTGCCTACTGTCGGATTTTCCAGAAAAACAAAACAAGGACAGAGCACTTTTTATACTTACCGAAAATAGTTTTTATCGTACTAAACCTATTCCAATCCCTTCAAATCAACTCCAAAGCTAATCTAATCCTACCATACACCTTCTTAGGGTGTCATGGGTTCCTAAACATCATCAAGACCAAAGTATATCAAGGGGATAATTATAGGATGACCTTATATATATATATAACTCTAAAAATCATGTAAAAATGGTATAATCAACATAAGTCTTGCATGTTTGCTCCAAATATAAAGAAATAAACATGAAATGATAAGGAAAAATGAAAAAAATATAAATGATATGCTTACAAGTTAATATGATGAGGTGATTAGAACATGGATTTAACCTAAACACCCTAGGTTTTTTTTTTATTTCAAAACCTTAATAAGAGTGTGATCTAGATTGTATAACTTGATCTTGTAAAAATTTGTGATGATCCCTTGATAACACCATATATGGCCGGTTTTGATGATGAAGAACAAGAGAGAAGAAGAGTTTTTAACACTTGTGAATTATTTGGGTGAAATGAATGAGATTGAGTATAGATATATATATTTGAAAAAAATTCACCAAATCATTAAATGTCTACCCTCCCCTTGACCGGTTTTTGGGGATCATGTTTCTCCAAGATATATATATATTTTTTTTCTTTTACTTGTATATATGTAATGTATAATTTGTAAGAAAAAGTGTAAGTAAATATAAATTCAAGTTAAGGTAAATGGTAGTTTTTAGGTACAAGTAAATTTTTAATAGATCAAAGTAGGGTATAATGAAATCATAAAAATTGTAAAAATACATTCCTTGTAACATTTGAGTGATAAAATAATTATCGTGTAGTTTTTAAGAAAAACGTTGTAATAATATAACTTTAACGATTTATAGACAAAATAAATTTAAAACACTAGGTAAACTCAAAATATAGTTTTTATAACTAAATGTAAGTATAAAAATATATCGGGATCATTTTTAGAAGTAACGGATTAAATATTCAAAATTATAACTCACGCGATAACGTTTATTTAATATGAAATTTACGCGTTTAATGTGAAATGCAAAAAATCATGAATGAACCGTTATGAAATGATGAATATGGAGTATGAGGAATGACCGGAATTTGAGAATTGTGACATGAGGTTTGATACTTTGGTTTATACATTTTCTCGAAGGTTATTCTGTCACAGCTTGAATTTTATTGGAACAACGTTGACTGCGGGGTTGTTAGTACGGTGTCTCTTGTTTGAACTTGAAGTGAGGTTTTTCTGGGCGCGTTTACTTATTTTCGTCTTCTTTCTTTCTACCCTTCCGCGAAGATGACTTGTTTGGGCGTTTATAGAGGGTGATAAAGACTTGGCTATTTAATTACGGTTGTGATTCTTTCTCGCTTAACCCACAATGTAACTATCACTTCGGTGTCTCACTCAGTTGAGAATGTCAAGAGGTTTTGTACATTGGGTACACCGTTTCTTCTTCACAAGGATTAGTACAAGTTTAAGTAAAAAATCTGGGGAATTTTACTTCATGATCAAGTTTGGTATATCGGGTTTACTTCACCAGGAGGTCACAACATTAGCCGACAGAATGCGTGAATGATGTGTTTGCCGATGTGTTTATTGGATGGTGGATGATGTTGTTGGTGTTGGATAATGAACCGCTGCATGTTCCCCTAAAACAGATATTCACCGAAACCAAAGTTGTCATAATACATTCAAGCTGACATTGTTTACGGTTTTGTCTTGATTTTTTAAAATCCCGCGAAAGAATCTATTTCTCGGTTTAAATCATAGACTTGTAAAATCCCGTGACAATGGAAACATCCTGGTAATTGTAAAGTGAATTTCCGGATCTATCTTACGGTTTATTCTTGGTTTTGTAAAATCCAGCGAAAGAAACTATATCTCGGTTTAAACCATAGAATTGTAAAATCCTGTATTGATGGAACCATCCTGGAGAAAGGAAAGTATGTTTCGTGATCTTATTTGATGCTGGTGCTACGGTTTCTACTTCAAAGAAGGGATAAAAGGGTGTACTTCATGAATTGGATGTGTGTTTGGATTTTCATCATGGCAGTTTGGCTATTTCATAATTTTACGGGGATATGTACTTTTAACCATGGTCGGAATGAAACCATTATCAAAGTTCATTTAAATGTCAAAGAAGGCTAGATTTGAGCTGTTAACTAGAAGATGTGACAACAGTGTTAATTCACTATTATTTATTTGAGGTTGAAGTGAAATATCACGGGTGAGTGTACTTAGTATCTGAAGGTATCGGGGATGGATGGATGAAGATTCTTCAAGATCCTTGTTCAAGCTTATTATTAAAAACGAAGACTTGGAAATCTAGTTATTGTTGGGTGTCTTTTACCTTTTCTTTTACCACTTGGGGGAATTGGGCTCTTACCACCACAAAATAACTATCACTTTAAGGAGTTACGTTGTAGTGCTCAGTGTCACATTCAATTATGGATTTTCAAGAGGTGATGTACGTCTATTACTTGATGGTTGGTTGGTTGAAGAGTATAGAGTACTTAGAGATTCAATGGAGGATGAAGTCTCGGCACCGCTCTTTGTTACATATGTGCAAGTTTAAGTCACGAGTTTGGGCTGTTTTACTTCAGGGTCAAATTCATCATATTGGGCTTTCTCCATCAGCTGTCACGACAAAGAGCCTACTGAATGATAATGGGGTGATTACATGTTTTGCCAAGAGATGATGAAAAGAGAGAGATTATGACGTTTGAACACAACAGTTCAAGCCTCGTATTCTAAAGAAAAGAAAAGTGTACGCTTTAGTGCGCTTTATCTTCTGAAGAAGAGAAATCTTCTTATTATGACCATTCTCATCAACATGCTTCATACTTTTTCCATGCTCTTCAGTCATCAAGTGAACCGGGCTACTGTTGATTGTTTTCTTATTCCACTTACTCAACTATAATGACGATGGCGACATCATGTGCTAATTTTGCGAGGGAGAAGTGTGAATAGACTACATTTGGAAGATATTCACTTATTCAATCAAGAATGGCAACTCCGTATGCAATTCTTGAGGGGGAGAAGAAGTGTGAATTTACTGCATGGTTGATTGATTTCTGAGAATAAATGGTCAAACGGCTCCAAACTCATGTAAGAATCGAGCTTCTTCTTATCGGGTCATCTTCACATGGAGTTTTCTACTAAGAGTCGTTGGTTAACATCTTCACACGGGATGATTTGATTAATGACAAAGTGCTTCCAGTTGCGGGGTTGATTTCCTTAATGAACATCTTTCTGTTCTTGTTTGATTGGGAGGGATTTGAGTTAAGGGGATTTGCTATTTGTATGTTAACGGGAATGCATTTGGTGAGCTGAAGATGTTGACTTTCTATTCCCCAACTGGACAATCTTGAAGAAGGTCGAGTCTACAGTCTTTTCTACATTTTCTGCTACATGTTAGAAGACTAAAGACGAGTTGCATTTAAAGATCTAAAGACTTCTTCTTATACCATCATAAAGATTGTCGGTTTAGGGGAGAGCACTAATTGGGGGAGAGTGAAATGCCAAAGTTAATCCTCAATTAGACTTGCTCACATTCTACTTCAGCAAGTTGATTCCCACAAGATTACATGTGTTCTTCTCAAAAGTTTTCAAGTATACGGGCTTACAAAGAGTTGCTGATTTTGAAGTGTCAAAACCAGCAAGGGGAAAGGAGACACGCATCTAAACACGAGTAAACTTGATGAACTTAATACTTCTAAGTGATTGAAGATATCCCGGGAAGACAACTGTCATTACTGCAGAGAAACTCAAGGTTTGACTCATTGCGTTTAGTGTTCTTATTCCAACTATGTGGGGGAAGAGATGGAGGAGTTAGTTTCTGAAGATGAAAGAGGTACACAAGTGTGTGATGATTTTGATGTTATCACAATCATCAGGGGAGAGAGATTGTGTACATTGGGGATGCTCAGCTGTTTTACTTGAGGGCTTAATCAGTGATTCAGAGATATAATCACTTATTCCGGTGTTGACATCCGCAGAGATTGTCACCCGCAGAGATAATCAGTGATTCAGCCTGCTTCTTCAATGTTATCGGTTATTCTCTCTTTGGGCATTCGGGTACTTCGGGTTCTTGAGCTTTATACACTTTCTTTAGGGGGATTGAAAACCATACATCGGGGTTATTCTTTGGCTATTGGACTTAATCTGCTACTTCGATGGTATAAGTTTCTTTGTCTTCGGGTATGTGTATTCGGGTTCGTGAGCTCTAGTCCAAGAGACTGACTGCATCAATTCATCTACTTGGGGAAAGTGGTATCTTGACAACTCGTTGGGGATGCATAGCTTCAGACTTCAGTGGTAATGAAATTTGAGAAGAGTTATTTATGTGTGGGATGATACGTTGCTGTTCTATTGGATGATATAACCTCGAACGATGAATCACGACAATTATTCTTAAAAGGAGCAGCAAGTTCGATGATAATGGTGTGCTTCTTTGTGCACCTGGCTAATGGAATCTTGAAAGAAAGCTTTGAATCTGCTCAACTAAAGGATTCTCGGTTTGGGGGGAAGCTGCCAAAGTCTCACTTTCAAACGGCTCAATTTCTCTCAATTCAGGAGCCTCGAAAGCTTTGGTGGTGAATGTTTAAGAGATGATGACTTCTATCTTCTACAACGGGGCTGCTCGATATCCTTATCTCGGTACTCATATCATCATCTTCTTATACTATATCATCTACTCTATCTTTGTAAATATTTTTCAAAATGCAAAATACAAAAATATAAAACCAACAAAAACAAAATAGAAAAATATAAAACCTTCAAAAACCCATAAAAATAAGAAAATTTGAAAAAGACAAAAAATATGTTTTCTCAAGACATGTCTTCTGGTATCAATAACATCTGCGGTCTTAGAAATGTCATTCAACAATGGCATGGGACCATAGATGAAGTTCGAGCAGAAGGTGTAAATATTTCTTTTCAAAACATGTCACAAATCAAATGGCTTGCAGTTATTTCAGACTGTAACCCGTGCTTAAACTATGGCTTGCTATTATTTCCGATAGCAACCCGCTCTTTTAAAGAAAGGAAAGTGTTGCGCTAAACCAATTTTCTAAAATTTCGTGCACTTATCCTAAAACAAATTAAGGAAAGTATGTCGAAGGACTACTGTTCCTACTCAAATATTTTTCCTTCTAAAATTCTTCAGAAAAATATTTGTTTTAACTGAAATGGTGGCAAATGAGTTGCTTGTAAATCAATCAGATTCAGAGTATTCGCAAAAAATTGAAAACTCAATCAATGACTTCAGCGCTTTTAAACTCTTCAGAAAAATAAGTCATTGATTGAGGGGGAGAATGTTTTCAAATCTATATCATCTAACGAGATTATCTAATTATCCTATATGCTTAATTGAAAATGATGTTAACCTACGTTGAAGGACTAGGTTCCTAGGATATGATTGTTAGGATTAGATGATTAGAGTTTGATAAACACATAATTCCCATGCCTTTGTATGATCTGATTGATATGTTGGATTGACTTTTATTAGTCGATTGTTGTTTGGGTGATGTTGACCACCATATATTTGTTTGTATCCACTAACGTATGCAGGTATATTGGTATATAAGAATGTTCCCGATCCGGATCCCACAATTGAAGATGATTGGATGCCGAATGGAAAGGGTAACTATCTCTTGGGTTGACAAATGAAGAAACGGAGCTTAATTGAACTTCTATGGAGAGTTGGCATGAAACGCAACGTAAGAGGTCTCACTGCATCAGTAGATGGTTTTCTTCATCATCAAATGAAGAAACAGAGCTTAATTTGACCTCAGTTGGCATGAAAAAATGCAACGTAAGAAGTCTCACTGCATCAGCAGACGGTTTTCTTCCAACCCTCAGCAACAACAACAAAAGCAGCTTAACCACCTAACGTATCTTGTGCAGGAAAAGTAGTGAATGATACCATTTTTCAAAATATTTGATAAAAATTATTTTGAAAATGGAAAAATATTGTTTTGAAAATAAATCGGATTCAAAGTTTTGAAATCAACCGGACTTTATTTTGTCAAATCTTAAGTGATTTCAAATTAAATATTTTCAAACGATATTTCATCAAAAAGTACGGTTTGTACAAAAACAAAGTGGTGATCTAAAGATTTAATGTTATGTCATGGTATGATTTTTTCTTTAAGAATCAAGATCTTTCAAAATGAAATTTTTTCTGTTCTTGTTTGATTGTGAAATTGTTTTATTTTACTTAAAGATCTCCTAAAAACTATCATACCTGACACTAACAATCTTTAATGTCTGTTATTGGTCCTCATCTGTCATTTTTTCAAAATTAAATCTTGCCACGTCTTTCCCATAAAATTTTCCAAATGATTTACATCAATCGGGATCCAAAATCTCAATTGGTTTGAAATTTTTGATCGGGGGAGAGATCGTGATTTAAATCTCAAATCTGTTTTAGTCCTTTAAAGGCACTCCTGCCTCCATGTGCCAAACGATTTCAAATGTACAATGCACATGTTGAGGGGGAGCATTTATCCAAAAACCAGAAGAGTTTTTAAATCAGGCACATTTTCTCCCATGTTTTCTAAACTTCATTAAATCACTTGGGATCCAAATTCTCAAAGGGTTTGATATTTTTGATCGGGGGAGAACTTGTGATTTAATATGAAATTTGATAAAAGATGATCGTTTTGATTCAAGTGTGCATACTACTCTCTCATATGTGCTGAACGCTTTCGAATCTCGAAGCACGTATTGAGGGGGAGCGAATGGTTTCTTAATGGCTTCTGTGATCGTGAAAGTACTTCAAAGAACTCCTGCCTCTATGTGTTAAAACATTTCAAACAACCAACGCACATATTGAGGGGGAGAATTTACCAAGAAAATCAAATGACTTTTTCTATGAAAATTGTGATCAAAGAAAATATTTCAAAGTCCTCTTGTCTCCATGTGCTAAACTATTTCTAAATCATATGCACATGTTGAGGGGGAGGTTTTCTAAATGATCAAAACTATTAAGGTACAAAATGCTTTGATCTCGTATCACAAGTACCTTGATTGTTTTTCCAAATGATTTTTCAATTGGTTTCAAGGAAGAATGAACTGTACCAAAAGACCGACCATTTTACTTTATGTATGGAGTTATAAGGATGGTGAGGTTAGGTATTAGTTCCCACGATCCGCCAGAACCGGAGGGATCTACCCAGGGACAATCCACTAGATAGTGTAGAGTCCTTAGGTATATTGAAAAAAGGAGAAAAATGAGATTATGGGAAGAGTGCCGACTGAGATAGAGCTAGAACTGGAATAAACCCAACAAGGTTCTAGTAATGAAGTTTCGGTAAGCACTGAAGGGGTTGAAGAATGAAAAACAAATAAATGTGAAAAAGGGTGAAAAGAAATAGCCCTCCAATAATTCAACCTTAGGGCAGAAACCGGGTTCAATACATATGCTACTGGTTGTTACTAAGGTAACACTGGTATTGAAGACAAGATGTCATGGACCCAGTGACGCACTTCACTAAACTTCCCAAGCTACTCAAGTTCCTCTTAAAAGGGCTTGTTTCATTCTCACGGGGAACAGACATTATCTATCGACTTTCTCTTAGAGATTGTTGATATTGAAGAAGTAGACCCTCTCCCTAGTCTCCGGCATAGGAACCAAATGTGCACATTTGAGTCTAGAGCCAAGAGATCATCCACAATATCTCATTAGGACACTATTCTTGAAGACTTGCTGTTTCACACAATGTGGAAAGTAAGAATATATTAAGAGTCCTACGCATTATCCTTGTGGTATTGCCAGAACATCCGAGTGATATGTAAAAATATTCACAATGAAGATGGAAATCCTTCTAGAGCCAACATCAAACAAGCTCTTGGTGGGTGACATGTGAGATCTTCTCGTAAGATCAAACTTGTGACAACTGGATAGAAACGATGGGAAGATTCAATCGTGAATCAACCTTGCTCCAGGAATGGAATTGATGAATACTTTTGGAAAAACCGTTCGTTGTGCAAATCTTCTTTTCTCTAGTTCATTGAATGTGTATTTATGTTTTCAAACACAAAAAAGTATCTCTGATTGAAAAAAATACTTTTGGAAAAACCGTTCGATGTGCGAATCTCTTCTTTTATCTAGCACATCGAATGTGTACTCTTTTCAAATATAAAAAGTATTTATGATTGAAAATTGATCTTTCTCATAAAACATTCATCGTATTGCAAAACTCTTTCTTCTAGCAATACGCGATTGTTTTCAAATCAATTTTTCATCAATCAGTGAATCTCAATTCGCTGGTTCACTCACTCCGTGTTGTCTTCTTTGAGACGTTCCGGTTTGAGAACAGCTAGAACAGCTGCGAAACCCTGTCAAGGAGATTCTTCGGAACTCCACCTGATCACAGGCAGTACTTGTACTGATCAACGGGGAACCGTGGGCCGTGTACCTCAATTCAACGAAAGTGATCAAAGACACTTTCGTGTGTTTTATTGCTAACTGTTGTTTGCAGGTACATTTGGACGGTTGCAGCTGATCAGAATTGAGGAGTCAATCCAAAGCCGCATGCTCACAACATCCACACTTAATTGAAGAAATCATGACTGGTGCATATCTACATAAAATGGCTCTGATATTTTTATACTATGCTTCTGCTACGCTGCTGCAAATATCTTGAACCAGTACAAGCTTCCGTTACTCTGATGGAAAGATGTCATGATTCAAAAGTGTGAGCATGTCGGTCCGAAAGTCACAACTTCCCATGAAGGCAACACAACTATGGATGATCCAGAGAGATTTTCTGTGGCTGATGATCTCAAAGAAAGCTCGAAGATCATCAAAGATGTGGATCAGTTAAAGGCCTCCACTGAAAGTACAAAACTATGCGGACTTTGAAGAATCTCTACTAAAGCACAAAGATTGCGGAATTGAAGAATTGAAGTCTACGAGCTCAAGAACAAAGTCAAGAATATAATGCTAGGATGTAAAATGTATTTCATGGGGTAACCTCCCTTAGGGGGAGATTGTTAGGAATTGGAAATTCCATATTAAAGTGTCGGTCACCCCAATTATTGTCTAGCATAAGTTAGCTCGTAGACTTGTAGTTATTTACATTATTTAGTAGTTAATTAGTTAGTCAGTAGCGTAGAATAGTTTAGAGTAACAACGTGGAGGAAGGACGGGTCTTTACCCAATGTATGCCTGATCCACAGTCCGACAGGAGGACGTATAAGTTGTAAGTATAAATACCCCTTCCATCCTTGGAAGGGGTGGAGTTTTTCATTCAATCTAACATTTTATTTGTGCTACAACTCTCTACCAAGAAACTCCCTCTCATCTCTTTCTCTCTAACTATGGCAAACATGTATTTTGATCATCCAAGACCACCCGAATCATCATAACACAATAATATCATGATCCTACACAAACATTTGATAAAGGTGCTTAAGATTCACACAGATGATAATGTGGCAGATTTATTGACTAAAGCTTTTGATGAACCCAGGTTTCAACACCTAGTTGTCCATATTGGGATGCTTAACCCTTAACTGCAAAGTTTGAGGGGAGGCATAAGCCTCATGGGAGGCATATGCCTCAAGGGAAGATTGTAGTTGTCAAACTTGTAAATTTTGTAGATTATTGTTTATGTTTTTGTTTGCTAACACTAACCAGCTAATGATCTTTAAGTTTTGTATGTTTTGGTTTGGTTTGTTTGCTACTTTGTGTCTGTTTTGCAAAATGCCTTTATGAGTAGTTACTAATATTAAGTTGAAGTTCACCAAGTTTGATTAAATGGGAATATGGTCATGTAAGCTTAAAGCTTGTTTCTACTGAAGAGAAGCACAAGTGATACTCATTGGTACAAGTGATCTCATTGTTTCTACTGAAGAGAAGTACTGAAGTAAAGATCAAGTGATAATCATTGAGATATAAAAGAAATGTTGTTCATTCATTCAAGAAACAATTTACAGCTTACAATCAAATAAAAGACCATCCCTATACAAAATCTACCAAACATATTCTAGCTCCTATCATCTATTACAAAAGCTGGTGGATATGCATGACCAATACGATGAAGAAGCTGAAGATGAAAATGGAAAGGATAGATTGATGAAAACGATGATGATGCTCAAGAACCTAGTTTTATCTTTGGTCCTTGGCAACATCACCCCACCTTCTACTCCACCTTCCCTTTCCCTTCACCTCTGCCTCCTTGCCCTTTCCCCTGCTTCCATGGTATGAAGCACCAGATCCTGGAGCAGGAAGACCAATCACCACCTCTCTTGTCTTTGGGAGTGGTGGATTTCTGGCACGTGGTCTTGGTTGGGGTTGGGGTTGTGAAGGTTGGGGCTTCTCTCCACCTGCTGCTGTCCTCTCCGCTTCCTCTCTCACCAATCTATTGAAGATTGGCTCTAGACGCTCTGTGGAGTCATCAGAACCCCTAGATGAATCACTTGGATCCACTACACTATCATCTTCAGATGAAGGGAGAAAGGGGGACTTCGAAGGTCGAGGTTTATCTTGATAAGGGTATTGACACAATGGGCGTGAATCATCACTGGATGACGATGATGATGAGGAGGAGGTTAGATCGATGATTTCTGGTTTGGTAGACATATTTGTTGTTGATGATTGTGGAATTATTGAGAAATTAGGGTTTTGATGTAAATTGGGGGTAATTGATATGTGTTAATTGTGAATTGGGATTATCTTATAGGCGGAGTCAAGGGTTGATGGTAATTAATGCGAGTTGGGTGGTACAGTAAAACTCAAGATATTTACTGAATATACTTTTACACTTGAGTTGATTCTGCTTATTGACTTCCATCAGCAGATTGACCATCCCTTCTGCTGAATTAATATTGAAATTGGTTGGAGTTACTTTACACGTCAGATCTGGTCAACGATTTGTTCCGATATTTTTGACCATAATTGGGTAACTTCTATTTATAACCTATTTCGCATAATCTTCGCCCAAAATCAACTGATTCCCTCTTCAATCAATTTAAACACATTTCCATTTGTTTGATTCATAACCTATTCTCACAATTTCTTCTAATGGCGGCACTTCCACTTAAGAAAGATCACAACAAGGTTGATTTTCTAGAAAAAGCAAAGGGATATGAACTGTATGAACTTATGGTGGATTTCTTGAAGCGTTCCAAGATTCATTATGCTCTAACACATTTTCCAAATGTGATATTTGAATCATTGGTTACACAATTTTGGGCATCTGCTGCCAAACGAAGTGACACAGAAATTGTAGCAACGATTGATGGAACTGAGTATGTGGTGACTAAGGATTTGATTAGGACACAACTTTGTTTGGATGATGAAGGTGGGGTATATCACACCAACACTGAAGAGATACTTGCTGAGTTAAGAGCTGTTGGATACCAAAGTACTAACACAGATATGTGGCACAAGAATAAGTTTTGCCCCATGTGAAGGTTTTTGGTGCATACATTACTTCAGTGCATAAGCAACAAGTCAGGAGGATGGGATCAATTCTCTACCCAATTGGGTTGTGGTATTGTATGTCTTTAAAAGGGTTTAACTTATAATTTCTCTAAGTTTATTTTTGATAATATGGTTGAAAATATTCAAAAGAAAAAGCATAAGTTTCTAATGTACCCTAGGTTTTTACAAATAATATTAGGCATAACAACCCAAGACAGCGTATTTTGCCCCATAGGAGCTCTTAGTGCTAAATTGTTTGCTTCCATGAAAACTCATTATGTTGGAGCACATCACCCTTTGCTAGAAGCTATGTTGCCACATGGTAATGATGCTGCTAGTGAGGGTAATGCTGCTGGTGCTCCACCCTCTCCTAATGTTGTTGCTGATGGTAATCCATCAGTTGCCATTGATGAGGGACCATCCATAACTGCTGAAGCATCAAATGTTTCTCCTGACCAACCTCCACCTACACCTTTACCTTTGTCACCTAGTCCTAGTCCATCACCTACTCCTGTGGCTCCCGATGAGCTTGAACCTGAGTTTACTAGACTGACCACACCTAGTCCAGTTAGAGAGCCAATTGATGAAAGCTCTCCTATTTTTGAGCATGTACATGTTTCTCCTGAAAGGCCCAATGAAGCTCCCATTACCACTGAGCAATCTGCTGGTGGAGCTGAGGACCCTATTACACTTACCTATGTATATGCTTTGCTGAACAGGTATGTGAAAGAGGTTGATGATCTCATAAAGGAGCTTGCAGATACCAAATCCTCACTTGGTGGTGAGATTGTGGTGTTGAAAAAGAAGGTTCAGGAGTTAGAAGCACAACTTGGGCAGAACAGCAAAAGGAAGTTTGTGGTTACCTCTGATGAAGAGCAGGAGGATATACATTTGGATTCTCTTGAATTCTTGGCTGAAGTTGCTCAACAGACTCATGATTTTTCTCCCATTGCTGCTGAATCCTCAAAACAAAAGGAACCTATTCAGTTTAAAAGAAGAAGGAGAAGACAGTCTTTGAGAAAGGATTCCACTGAATCTTCTAAGGTGCCAAGTGTTGCTAATGTTACAACTGCTGGTGATCATCTTATGACTGATGCACAAATGGTTGATGTTGCTTCTGAACAAGGTCCTGCATCATTTGTGCAAGAACAACCATGTTACTCCTGATGCTTCAATTGGTGTTCCTTCTGAGAATATTGACACAGTTCCAATTGTTGATATTTCTCATGATGATTCTTCTAATGAGCCTGCTACCAATGTTCCTGCTATGGATATTTCTGACAAAGGGAAAGGAGTTATGGTTGACGAAGATCTTGGTCCAGATCTTGTAACTGAAAAGGAAAGGCTAGAGCAAGCCAGAATGCTAACAGAGTATGAAGATTTGATGAAGAGTCAAGCATTGGCACAAAAGCTTGCAGATCAGTTTTCTACAAATTTGCCTCCTGAAAGACAAAGAGAATTGGATGAACAATCCATTCATTTTATTGATGAGCAATGAGATTCTTACACTCTTCAAGCTGCTTCAAATCCTACTCTTGCTCAAAGCATTGTAGGAGCTGATTTTGATAGTGAAAACTTTGCTGCACAGATGATGGCTATTGGAAAACAAAAGAAGAAAGCTGCAGCTGCAAAGAGAAAAACTATTGCTGCACAAAAGGCTAAAGCTAAGAGGGAGAAACCACAGACTGCAACACAGAAGAAAACTTATATGAGAAACGTGGTGTATAATCAGAGTACTGCTCTCTATCAATCTGGTTTGACAAGGAAGCAAGTATGGGCTTTATCTGAATCTGACTTGACCAGTATGTATAATAAGATTATGAAGCATATTACACCAGCTTCTCAATTGAAAAGGATTGCTGGTGGTATGAATGCTCCAAAAGCCAAAAGACCCAAGACTATTGAGATTGTGACTTCCTTTGCTGATAATAGAGCACAGCTGAGCACTCATGATGTTTCTGCTAAGGAACCTACTGACGGTGTACATTCTACTGAGAGAGTACTATCTGCTGATACATCTATGGATCCAAAGGGAACTACTAGCACTATTGTGCCTGATACTATTCCTTCTTCTGCACCTGCTGAACAAGAAGGAGCACATCTTTCTAACTATAATGCAGACATGGTTCAGAGAGCTGAACAAGAAGCTGCTAGAGCTAAACAGGCCAGAGAAGAACTTGATAAATTGTATGAAGTGGGTGGTTCTGTCCCAATTCCCTCTGTTTCTACCTCGTCTATTCCTACTGAAGATGCCTCTGGTGCATCTGAGAAGGTACCTTCTTCTTTTTCTATGGGCATTTATGTACCTGGTAGGAGGGGGAAAAGGATGTCTAAAAGGAGACACATTGCCATCAGGAGATATGTGAGATTAGCTGGGACACAGGCCTCTGGAGTTCATAAATCTCACAAGGGTGATTCTTCTAAGCATTTGGACCTCAAGGCTGCTGATACAACATTTATCAAAGTGGGTTCTTCTGCAACTTTTCCTGAGGGTTCTTGTTACATATTGGATTTCACAAATACATCAAACCATGATCACACAAGGCGTATACTATTAGGTTTTAGAGAGAGAAAGAGTTAGAGGTTTGGGAACTTAGTGAGAGAAAGTGAAAATCTTATTATGAGCTCCAACTCTCTACCTTGGGAGGTAGAGAGTATTTATAGACTTACATAAAACGCCACCTACGGGCTGTGGATCAGGCATACAGTGGGTAAAGACCCGTCCATCCTCTACGGTGTTACATAACTAAATACTACTTAACTTTAAATAACTACGACTACGAGCTTTCTAACGATTACATATACTTGAGGTGATCGACACTTTAATAACTGGATTTACTAAATCCTAACAATCTCCCCCTAAGGGAGGTCACCTCAAATTTCATTGAATACAAACAGATATTACATTAAGATTGTTCTTGGATTCTTGTTCCTGTTCTTTGCTCAGTAGCTCGTAGTCTTTGATTCTTCATCTTCGCATATTTGGATAATCCAAGTGGAGGTCTTTAACTGATCCACATGATAATGAGTGTTGAGCTAGCTTTGAGATCATCAGCTACCATAAATCTCTGACTCATCCTTTGTAGTGTTGGTATTATGTGATGTTGTGACATTATGGACCGACATGCTCACATTCTGGATCATGATTTCTTCTTATCAGAGTAGCGGAAGCTTTAGTTGATTCATGATATTTGCAGCAGCGTAGCAGAAGCATGGAGTGAAAATATTAGAGTCGTTGATGCACTTCATCATGATTTCTTTAGAAATGAATGTGTTGTGTGAGCATACAGCTATGGATTGATCTCTTCATTCAGATCAACTGCAAACGTCGGGTGTACCTGCATACAACAGTTAGCAATAAACGCACGAAAGTGTCTTTGATCACTTTCGTTGAATTGAGGTACACGGCCTACGGTTCCCCGTTGATCAGTACAAGTACTGCCTGTGATCAGGTATAATTCTGAAGAATTTCCTTGACAGGGTTTTACAGCTGCTCTAGCCGTTCTCAAACCGGAACGTCTCAAAGAAGATAACACGGAATGAGTGAACCAGCGAATTGAGATTCACTGATTGATGAAAATGACTTGAAAACAATCGTGTATTAAATATATAAAGGTTTTTGCAATACAACGAAGGTTTTATGGAAAATAAATTATCAATCATAAATATCCTTTTTGATTTTGAAAACATAATACACAGTCGACATGCTAAAGAAAAGAATTTTTGAGCACACCGACTGGTTTTTCAAAGGAATCCGTCAATCCATTTTCTTGGACAAGGAAAAATTCAATTTTGAATCGCTCCATTGATGAAGTCCAGATGACACAACAAGTCTTGGCAATACCACAAGGATAATGCGTAGGACTCTCAAAATATATTCTCACATTCCACATTGTGTGAAACTGTGAGTCTTCAAGGATGATGTGTCCTAATGAGATTTATAGATGATCTCGTGGCTCTAGACTCAATAGTGCACATTTGGTTTCCTATATCGGAGACTAGGGAGAGGGTCTCCTTCTTCAATATCAACAATCTCTAAGAGAAAGTCGATAGATTATGTGGGTTCCCCGTGAGAATGAAACAAGCCCTTTTAAGAGGAACTTGAGTAGCTTGGGAAGTTTAGTGCAGTGCGTCACTGGGTCCATGACGTCTTGTCTTCAATACCAGTGTTACCTTAGTAACCACCAGTAGCATATGTATTGAACCCTGTTACTGCCCTAAGGTTGAATTATTGGAGGGCTATTTCTTTTCACCCTTTTCACATTTGTTTCTTTTTCATTCTTCAACCCCTTCAGTGCTTACCGAGACTTCATTACTAGAACTTTGTTGGGTTTGTTCCAGTAATAGCTCTGTCTCAGTCGGCACTCTTCCCATATTCTCATTTTTCTCCTTTTTTCATCATACGTAAGGACTTCTACACTATCTAGTGGATTGTCCCTGGGTAGATCCCTCCGGTTCTGGCGGATCATGGGAACTAATACCTAACCTTATCATCCTTATATCACCATACATAAAGTAAATTTGGTCGGTCTATTTGGTATTGTTCATCTGCCATTGGAACCAATTGAAAACCATTTGAAAATCAATCCAGATACTTGTGATATATTATCAAAGCATTTTGTACCTGAATTGTTTTTGATATTTTTAGAAAAAAGAGCTCCCGCTCAACATGTGCATCATGTATTTGAAATCGTTTTGGCACATGGAGGAAAGAGGAAGGATTAACTTCTTTGATTACCATTTTCTAAAAGATATCAACATCACTTCCCTGATCAAATCAAGTAGATAAAGCATATTGAGGAATGATGAGGTTTTCATAAGTTTGCTCCCCCTCAATATGTGCCTCGAGGTTTGAAAGGGTTTTGCACATATTAGAAGGAACCTGCACTTAGAGACAAATCAATCACGTTTCAATTCTTTGTGGTTTCAAAAGATGCTCCCCCTCAACATGTGCATGAAAAATTTGAAATCGTTTGGCACATGTGGGGAGGAAAGCTTGCTAAACACTTGTGAAACCATTTATCGAATCTTCAGTTTAAATCCAATTTAAATCACAAATTCTCCCCCGATCACAATTTTTAAATCATTTGAGATTTGTGATCTCTGTAGATTTAAATTGATTTTGAAAGCTTTTGAGGGGAGATGTGACTTGATTATGAGAAACATTTAACCGATAAGGATCAAGTTTGAGACTTTAGACTCCAAAGATTAAACATGCTTGAGTATCTTTTGAAAACATAATTATAACAAACGTCTTGTATCAATTGTATACAATATTGTAAAACATTGTTCTTTTTGATTATTCAAGAGTAGACCTTTCTCGATTACGTGCCAATTATTTGAAAAATACTATTTTTGATTGAAATCATTCTCCCCCTCAATCAATGACATATGTTGTTGATTGAAGGATAGAGATTTTGACAAAAGTAGAGTCCGAAGTATTTTCAAAGCAATTTTGTTTTCATTAGATGACAAATATTTTTCAGAAGAATCATTTGAAGGAAAAATATTTGAAAGGAAACATTTGTCCTTTTAACGACAGACATTTGTTTTTAGAATCCGAGCATGAGGTTTGAAGATTTAAGATAAAGCATGACTCTGTTCTTTCTTTGAAAACCGGGTTACTACCTGAAATGACAATAAAACCATAGTTTTACTTTCTGCCAATTTTTTATTTTATTTATTTTTTTTATTTTATTTTTTTTTAACATTCGAACAACATCTAAAGACCCGTGTCATTCTTTGAATGACAGCACAAAGACCGTATATATTATCGAATTGAGAAAAATATGACAAAATGACAATATATATATATTTTTTTAAAGATTTTCAAATTTTTATGGATTTTTGAAAGTTTTATATTTTTCTATTTGCTTTTTGTAGGTTTTGTAATTTTGTATTTTGCTTTTCGAATAAATATTCACAAGAGATGGATGAAGAAAGACCTTTACTCCTCGTCTACTTCTTGAAGACGTTTGAGTGTTTCCAGTTGTAGACTCTTTATACCAAGTCATGGAAGGATAAACTCAAAACGTTCTCTAGGAAGAGCTTTGGTGAAGATATCTGCTAATTGGTATTCAGTCATCACAAAATAGAGTTCCACCACACCGTTCTCCACTTGCTCCCTGATGAAATGATGTCGAATGTCGGTGTGCTTTGCTCTTGAGTGTTGAACGTTGTTGCATGAGAGAGCAATAGCACTTTTATTATCACAGTACAGAGGGATTTTGTTGAATTCAAAGCCATAGTAAGATAATTGGGATCTCATCCATAGGATTTGAGCACAACAAGATGACATGGCTATGTATTCAGCCTCTGTAGAGGATATAGAAGTACTCATTTGTTTCTTTGAAGACCAGCTCACAAGCTTATCGCCCAAAAAATGAGCACCTCTAGACGTACTTCGACGTGTATCTTGACATCCTGCATGATCAACATCTGCATAGGCTGTTAGTGACATACCGGTGTCCTTCGGGTACCAAAGTCCCATATTGATGGTTCCTTGGAGATACCGAAAGACCCGTTTAACCGCTTCAAGGTGCTTTTTGGTAGGCTTAGCCTGATATCTAGCACACATGCAAACAGCGAACAGAATGTCTGGTCTACTGGCTGTGAGGTACATCAGGGATCTAATCATACTACGATATTTCGTTTGGTCTACCATGATCCCTGAGTGGTCCTCATCCAGTTTAGTACGCTCTATCATGGGAGTGTCAACAGGGTCACAAGAATCAAATCCAAATTTCTTTAAAATCTCATTTGCATATTTAGATTGATTTATAAAAATGCCTCCGGGACTTTGTGAAATTTGTAATCCCAAGAAAAATGACATTTGTCCCATCATTGACATTTGAAATTTGGAACCCATTTCATTTGAAAAACGGTCACATTCATTGGGGTCAGTCGAGGCAAAAATAATATCATCAACATAGATTTGAACGTGAATTAAATGTTTGCCTGACTTTCTGGTGAACAATGTCGGATCAACTGCTCTTTTGGTGAATCTAGTAGACAGAAGAAACTTTGATAGCGTATCATACCATGCCCTTGGAGCTTGCTTCAAAGCGTAAAGAGCCTTCTTCAAACGATAGACGTGAGTAGGATGCTCTGGATTCACAAAGCCTTCAGGTTGGCTGACGTATACGACTTCTTTAAGATCTCCGTTAAGAAAAGCCGTCTTCACATCCATCTGATAGACTACCATATTCTTACTTGCAGCATTAGCCAGGAAGATTCTGATTGCCTCGATGCGTGCAACTGGAGCAAATGATTCTTCAAAGTCAATACCCTCCTCTTGACGATATCCTTTTGCAACCACTCGAGCCTTGTTCTTTAAAACATCACCATGCTCATCAAGTTTTACTTTGAAGATCCACTTTAGGGAAATGATCATAGCACAGTCAGGAGCAGGTACTAATTCCCATACATCTAGTCGATCAAACTCATGAATTTCTTCTTGCATGGCATTAAACCAGCTGTCTTCATTCATAACAGTTTTAACGCCTTTTGGTTCGATCTTAGAGAGTACAAAGTTGAAGAAGCACCATAAGGCATCGGTTGCAAGTTGTCGACGAGTGGATACTGGACGAGAAGGGTTTCCAATGATGTTGTCCAATGGGTGATCATGTGTCCATTTTCTAAGGTGTTCATGTGGTTGTTGTTGAGGAACAGAAGTAGCAGAGTCGATTTCTCCTGATGATGATGGTTCAGATAATGATTCAGGAGCAAATATGTTTTCAAAGGGTTCATCTTCTACAGGAGCAAAAGGATTTTCATCATCTGTAACTGCAGCAACATTTCCATTGTGTACACTTAATGATTGAGGCATTGATGATGAGACCGAGTGATCAGCAGAAGGCGCTTCTTGACTTAGTGACATAGAAACTGAAGGGTTAACTTCATTGACAGGTAAAGGAGCAGCCTTTGTTGATGGATTTGACAGATCATTAGCAATTGGCTCATAGTGTTCATCAAATATTGGATCAAACAGTTTCTTCAATTCATCTTCTGAAGGGGGTACAAATGGAGTTGCTGGTGAGGAGTTTGGTACAAGAGAAGAACTAATGGGACTATTTAGAAATGCGGGTCCAGAACTGGATTGTCCAGGAGCCATTTGACCGGTCAGCTCATCAAACGTAACGTGAATTGTTTCCATGATATTTCGAGTTCTCTTATTGTAGATTCGGCATCCTTTTCTGTTTGGTGCATATCCTACAAATACTCCAATGTCCTCTTTAGCTTTCAATTTGCCTAAATCTTGACCCTCATTAGTTGGGTAACATAACGCACCAAACACACGAAGGTATGATAGATCAGGTTTTCGATTGTGGACAAGTTCATATGGAGTTTTTCCATGAGTTGTGTGAATTAGGGACCGATTTTGAGTGTGGCATGCAGTGGCAATGGCTTCAGCCCATAGAAATGTTGGAACCTTTGAGTAGATCAACATTGTTCTTGCGGCTTCCACAAGAGTTCGATTTCGTCTTTCAACTACACCGTTCTGTTAAGGAGTTCGTGGAACACTTCTTTGAGGACTGATTCCAATACTTTCATAAAATTCACTGAGTTCTCTATTAACAAACTCAGTTCCATTATCAGTTTGGACGATTCTGACAGTCATGTTAAGTCGAACCTGCAGCTGTTTAATAAGTTTAATGATGACATCTGGAGTTTCATCCTTTGTCCTTAAGAACTTAACCCAAGTGAATCAGGAGTAGTCATCAACCACAACTAACACATATTTCTTGCCATTAATAGTTTGCACTCTCATCGGTCCACATAAATCCATTTGAATGGTATGTAGAACTTCTATAACAGAATTTGTGGGTTTGGGTTTGTGGACATGTTTCTTGCTTTTTCCCAATTGACATGTTGAACAAAGATGATCCTTTTCATACTTTAATCTGGGTAAGCCTTTTACAAGGTCCTTTCTGGAAAGATTGTTAATGGTGTCGAAGTTTAAGTGATTGAGACGACGATGCCATAACCATGACTTTGTTTTCGAAGCCTTTGACAACAAGCAGATTGGAGAAGACTTCATCATGTCTTCGATAGAGATGGTGTATAGATTTGAACCACGAGTTCCTCTTAACAATTCCACACCAAGACCTTCAACATAAAAGCCACTTCTAGATCGGAATCACAGAATTGACTAACAGAGAACAAGTTATGACCAAGACCTTCAACATAATATACCCTGGAGATTACACTTTTACCAACAACATAGTCTCCATAACCCATAATTGCACCAAAATGATCGTTCCTGAATCTAACAGTCCTGATGAATTTACTCACAAAGTTCATGAGCCGCGACCGGTCTCCAGTCATATGCTTGGAATAGCCTGAGTCCAGGTACCATAAAACGATTTGAACGATCTGCAGTTGAACACAGACAAGAATGGATAACTGGATAATTGGGACCCCCATGCGAGAATGGGTTCCATTTGGTTAGTAACATTGATTGGAACACCCACATCAGAAGTAGAAACAATGGAATCATCAGGGATAGATGCAGTGCTAGTGTCCGTATTAGACCTATTCAAAGTATGTTCACTTCTTAAGGGAATAGTTCTACCAGTAGGCATCCATTTCCTAATGGGCATTGATCTAGATAATTTAGTCCACATCTCATTAAGATTGAATTTGCGGCCAGTAGGTATCCACTGATAACCTATGTTACTAAATTTCCTTCCTGTGGGTTTCCAATGTTTTCTAACCTTCTTCCGCCATTGCTTTCTAGCCTTCTTAGCTTGATTTTTTGCATTAACTATCTTAACAGGGCATTTAACAACATTAATCAAATCATTCACACCACATTCAAGATTAGTAATAGAAACCACGCAATCATCATTACATGTTTTGCCAAAAGTAGCATAATTCACATTAATTACAGTACGCTTAGAGCTAACACTAGAATCAACACGATTCGTTTTATTCAAATTCTCCCTAAGGTGATCTTCTACTCTCTTCCACTGAACATTCCTAGCATGCAAGGTCCTATCATTCTTTGTGTTGCCTTGAGGCTTTGACCCGCTTGCTTTGGTGTCACTTCTTACTCCTGTAGAGGGAATTGGAGCATTAGTTGATTTTGCTACTTTTTGCATTCCTGAACTAGAAGTGCAGGGATATGAACTATTTGAAGGCACCCTAGAGTTTACTTGCTTAATACTGGGCATAGAACGAGTTGCATACTTATCACTAGGCATCGAGCAAGGCATCACAACTTTACCTTTCTCACAAAAATATTTAGGACACGTTGCTCTTAAACATTCTAACAGCTCTTGAGATCGTTTGGCCTGAATGCACGCAAACCTAATTTCTCTATCAAGTGGCTTATTTATGAAATCCTCTTCTACAATCTCTCGAAGACATTCTAGACTATCCTTAAGGTAAGCGAAATAGTCATGAAACGCACGTTTGTTATTTCTAAGATGAGGAGGAATGTATTTGACAGTCACAGTATATTTGCAGTCTGCAGATGACTTTGATGCAACATTCTCATTAAAGACAAGTGGCATTTTCCCTTTTTCCTGACTCTTCAGATTCTCAATTTCTTTTTGTAAAGACGTTATTTTTTCGTTGTTCATGTTACGAGTGACTTTCATTGAATCATATAACTCTTTAAAGTGAAGTTTAACTTTTTCATTTTCTTCTAGAAAACTCTCATTTTCCTTTTGTAAAACATTAACCAAGTTTTGAAGATGAAAAGTTTGAGAACTCTGAGAATATAAAGGAGGAGGCATTTGGGAGCCTGTCACATTGTTCTTTTCACCCTTTAATTGTGAAATTTGGTTCTCATTTTTCTGATCGTCTTACAATGAGCTCGAATCTGTTCATCACGTTTGCTGATTTCAAAAACTGCATCAAATTCAGGAGCATCCAAGGATGTCTTGATATTTGAGGTTTTAACATTTTCTTTTAGATGTTGATATTTCAATTGCAAAGCAAGATGCTCAACTTCCAATTTAGAAAACTGTTTCACCAGGTTATCATGATCATCCCGTTCAAAATTTTCATGCAATATAGAGTTAGTTTTCTCAAGCTCAATGACACGATCATGGGAGACTTTCAGAGCAACAGATAATTCATGAAATTGGGATGCATTAATTGAACAATTCGTGGCAGTGTAAAACACATCTTGAGTGATACATTCAGAAATCAGATTCTCATTTATGGTATGCAAGTTTTTCCTCTCAATCTCATTATATTTTAATTCTCGCTCATAGTCATTGACCTCAACTATCATTGCATCAAATTCCTTTTCCATTTCTTTAATATCTGAATCCATCCCCTTTTTAAGACTCTCAAATTGACCTTTTAATTGTTTAAAGAAAGGCATGACCTCAGTTAAATAGCATTCTTTAGTTTGCTCAAAACCCCTTTCCCCTTCACTTATCCCAGTGGGTGTAATCCTTTTCTTACATGTTTTCTCAAAATCAATAAATAACTGATAAATAACATACTGACTGATTAAGGTCTTGCTCTTAGTGGGAATAGATCTAGGAACTAAATGCATTGGTGTATTGGGGGGATATACAGTGGCTGGAAGCATTCTCCTACATGGGGGATTCTGTTCAACAAACTCATTAGCTTTTTTCATGTCCATATCCTTTTTCCAGAACACTTGTTCAGGGGTCAGCTGTGTTTGAGGTCTAAACTTGTTAAATGCAATCCAATTATCCTTAGCATAGTTGGGTGTTTTAAAACTGATGTTGTTTTCTATGCATGAGGGACTCTTAAGTTTTTCATCCAATTTCTTCCTAGTAACCTCTTCTAACTGCTTATCTTCCTTAGTGCACTCAGCGCAACTAGGTTTCTGTCTAGGCTTAAGGATTTCATAGCCATCATAGATTACCTTATGAGCTTCTCTTGCTTTCTTACCATACTCAGGGTTGGGTTCCTTAATAATGGGAATACTATGCTTATCGCTTAAAACTCTATGCTTAGTGACCATGTGAGCAGTCTGAATGGTGTTCCCTTGTACGTACAACTTATTTTCGAGCTTGTTTTTCAAAGTTTTTAGATTAGAAAAGTCATTCAAAAGTTTTGATTCCTTAACGTTAAATTCTTTTTTAAGCACTTTAACATTTTCTTGAAGCTCTTGCTTATGCTTAATAGTTTTAGAAAGCTTTTCTTGTAAGGAGTTTAACTCTTGTTTTAACACTTCTTCTCTAAAATTACTTTTTCTAATAATTGTACGCATTTGGTCATCCATTTCCTGCTCACGGGTAGTTAACTCAAACTTAGCACGTTGTTCATAAATAACAACTTGTTCTTTATAGGCATTCAATTCAGAGGTAACAGAATCATCAGGGGCACATGCAGTGTATTCATAAAAAACGTAGTCATCATTGACTGCAGAAGATATATCACTTGGTTCAATCACACTCTCACTTTGGATCACATATTGATCATATGGGACAATATTATTATTACCCATATTAGCAATATCTGAGTCACAAGTTTCCTGTGATTGCACCTTATCATGTATCTTTTGCTGATCAACATCATCATATAGTTTTAATACCTTTGAGATGATTGATTCTTTGGATGGACCAGCTTGCTGTGATGATGAGACCTTTGGAGAGACCATTGGAGAAATGCTAGCCATGAAAATTGTCTGTGCAGTAGGTTCATCATCAACGTCAGAGTCGTATGCATCACAGTCTGCAACTTGAAAGGCATTCTGATGATTATGACCTATCTCCTGAATTGGCTGCTCATCCACATCTGCATCATATGTCTTGGCATTACCCTCAGCAAGAAACAGTAATTCCTCTTCATCCAAAACAACTCCATTATCCTGAGCTTGCACAAGTAACATCTTGTCTCTGAAGTACTCTGCATTTTGAGGGCGTTTTGGAGATGTGCAGTTCCTTGCTATGTGTCCATCACCACCACAGTTGTAGCACTTAATTGGCTTTGCTTGTCCTTGATTACCATTCCTTCCCCGATATTGATTTGCCACATAACCTCCACCTACTCCACCTATTCCCTGTTCATATTGCCTTCCTTGAACTGGTTGCACCAAAACCTTTCCATCTCTGACAGTAGCTTGATTATGTGGATTGGATGCAGTTCTGAGGTTATTGTTGGTGTGTGGGGTGGAATTCATATTTTGACTAACCATGAGAGACAGTTGATTGATGAAGTTTTCCATGAATGTGTTCGAGTCTGGAGGCTTATATGCTAGATCAGGGATGAGTTTGTAATTACCATTTCCCGTGGGTATGACTTGTGAAGCTTTGGTGGTAATTCCAACATTTGTGTAAAAGGCTGTTGAATCATTTGATGAACTTGTTTCTCCCTGTTTAGTTTTGAACTGTTCAAGAATCCTTCGTTCAAACATAGCATGTCTCTCATTCTGAAGAAGGAAGGCATACAATTGCTCATAGTTGGTGTTCTTCAATCCTTTGGTTAGCTTCACAGAGGTGACAAATTTGTGCCATTCGGGATTCGTGTTGTTCACAAACTTTGAGTTTAGCTAAATATTTGGCATGGTCATTTTGATGTTCCTCATGTCCTTTACAAGCTTGTGGAATCTTACGTAATATTCATAGACACTTTCTTCTGGTTTCATCTTAAAGTGCTCAAATTCATCATACAGTTGTGATTATCTGTCTTCCTTAGTTAATTCAGATGCCGAGAGAAGCATCTTGACATTATCCCAAACCGCCTTGGCTTCAGTGTTGTGATTGATAAGCCTGTAGATATCTTTTGGAAGACCCTGAAGTATAATGTTTGAAGCCCTGATATCAGCATCGAATCTCTTTTTCTCCTTATCACTGAGCTCATCATACGTCTTTGGTCTGTCCAATCCAAAGATCATTGTTCCATCTGCAGCAGTATCAATTATGTCTCTTGTAGTCTAAATCTGATAAGGTCCTTCATCAATTGACTTGAGAATGTTGACTCCATTTTCCTTTCCTAGACAGTACAGTCTGATTCTTTGAGCCCATGAGTCGTAGTCAGTTTTGTCAAGCATGGGTGGACGAGTTTCTGAACCAGCTCCTTGAACGTCCTCAGCTATAGTAGAGATGATTGTAGGCACGTTGGTAGACATGTTTACAGATTTCATGGGATTTTATAACTCTATGATTAAACCGGGAAATAGATTCTTTCACGGGATTTTACTAAATCAAGAGAAAACCGTATTAGAAGCAAAAATCTACCAAGTCACTATAACCCTTGAGACAAGTCGCTAAGTCACCAAGTCGCTAAGTACAAGTCGCTATGACCCAAGTCGCTAAACACAAGTCGTTAAAGCACCAAATCGCTAGGCAGACAAGTCGCTAAAGAACAACTCGCTGTGAACCAAGTCGCTAAACACAAGTCGCTAAATAACAACTCGCTAATCACAAGTCGCTATGAATCAAGTCGCTGAACACAAGTCGCTACTGCACCAAATCGCTAAGTAGACAAGTCGCTACTAGAACAAATCGCCAAGAACTATAAAGCCAAGTCGCTAGAAATAATAGAAACAAGTCGCTAACCCAACCAAGTCGCTAGCCAAAGTGGAACCTCCACTAACTTGTACTGTTTGTCGGCTTGTCTCAATAGACAAGTCGCTAAGATCAAGTCGCTACGACTTAAACTACAACTCGCTGGAAATTACTAAAGCAAGTCGCTACGAAGAAAAGCACTCCGAGACTCAAGTCGCTAAGATGATAAACTTCAAAACCACACTTTTCAATCCAAAACAAGGCCAACCACGGTGATTCAAGCTTTTCAAATCAAACCCCAAGCACTTACAATGATTCTAAACACAAAAGTACACTCAAAATTCAAACTTTAACACAAGAAATGATCCAAATGATGCAAAAACCACTAAACTTTTTCAAACCCAAAAATCATATAAAACCACTAGAAATCCAAGGATATGTAAGAGAGATGATCAAACCATGGCTCTTGATACCAATTGTTACATATTGTATTTCGCAAACACATCAAACCATGATCACACAAGGCGTATACTATTAGGTTTTAGAGAGAGAAAGAGTTAGAGGTTTAGGAACTTAGTGAGAGAAAGTGAAAATCTTATTATGAGCTCCAACTATCTACCTTGGGAGGTAGAGAGTATTTATAGACTTACATAAAACGCCACCTACGGGCTGTGGATCAGGCATACAGTGGGTAAAGACCTGTCCGTCCTCCACGGTGTTACATAACTAAATACTACTTAACTTTAAATAACTACGACTACGAGCTTTCTAACAATTACATATACTTGAGGTGACCGACACTTTAATAACTGGATTTACTAAATCCTAACAGTTCTTATAGTGTGTTGACAAAATGGACATTGACTGATGGACAACTTAACACCATTTATCGGATAGATAACTCCTCTATGCAGTTTACTTTCTTGAAAGACATACTTCATTTGGTGGATAAGCAAGATTTGATTACTCTCTATGGCCTTGTCACACAGTATTATGCCACTCATACACCACATGGTTCTAGTTTGTACTTATTGGGAGATCTTCAAGTTCTTTTTGATTCTCAGTCTCCAAATGGTCAAGGGTATTCAATTTGGAAGAATTCACATAAGTGGAAGGTTGATACTTGGAGATTTTACCCTATTCCAAATGTGCATGTTGTGGAGAAAAAGTGTGGAATTTGTGTATGTATGTTTTCTGATCAGCATTATCCTTTGTCCTTTAAACTGATGAAACGTATGCTTAGAAGGAAATTGGAAGTTCCTCCTGATCCAGTGGCGAATGATATGACCCATGCAGAACAATTGATTGGGTTGATCAAGTCCAAGCTTCTACAACACAAAGCTTCTACTTGATTCTGGTATCTTGTATCATTTCTTTATTTGTTTATTTGTAATATTATCTTGTCTCATTTCTTTCTTTGTTTAATTATTAGTAAAAAAAAAAAAAAAAAAAAAAAATCTTTGTATATTCAGGTTTGTTGTCTATAACTCTATTGATGGTTATCAACTCACCAGATGTGACTTGTGTCCATCAAAGAGTTGGCTAGTCCAAAGGATACAACTTTGGTAAAGACACATCAAATCTGTTGATAGCTGTAATGGTTTGCTAAAAACCATAGGGTATGCAACTCACCCATGCTTAATTGCTGAGGGTTGTATGGTCATCAATTCACCATGGCTTATTCCTTTTTGGAATCCAAGAATTGGCTAGCCCACAAGTATACGGCTTGTGGTAAAGGCAGTGGAATACCATATTTGGTAATCAATTCACCAAAGGTGATTCTTTTCACCTAAGAATTGACTAGTCCTGAGCAAACGGCTACAGGTAAAGACATTTCAAATCCATTTATAGCTGCTGATTTGCTAAAAATCAGATGGTTATCATTGTACCATAGTTTTCGAACTTAAACATTTGGCTACTCCAGTAGTAATGGCTATTGGTAAAGAGACATCAAATCCATTATTTTCAATGATTCACCTCTCACAGGAGTTAACACACCTGGATGTGATGAGAATAGTATGAAACTAATCTATTTTGATGTACACTTTGTCATTTGTTGCTGCAAAGATCTGAAGTTTCAAAGTTTTGCCATCATAGAGATGTGGTTGTTTTGCTTCTTTGCTGTTGATGTTCAAATTCAATCATCTTGTACTAAAGTGTTAAAGCTCTATCAAGAATCTTGAACTTAACCATGTCAAATTCAAGATTAAGGGAGGATTGTTGGGAATTCTACTGAATAAGAATTCTGCTGAATAATACTGCTGACGGATTCTGCTGAAGTGTTGGATTCTGCTGAAGAAGTGATTCTGTGGAAGTAGTAAAACCGTGTAGCTTGTTTCTGCGGATATAGATATTCTGCGTATTTTATAGTTAGTTAGGATATGCATGAGTTTTATTAGGAAGTGATAATGCATATCTCTTTTAGTTTTATGAATATACGTTTCTTGTGAAACGGTTTAGAGTTCTTTGTCTATAAAAGGAACACATTAGTATGTATGATGTACGAGTTTGAAAAACAATTTTTAGTTTTATTCAAAGATCCATAGAGGATCAAAGTATTCTTAGTAATCTGTGTTCTTACTTGTGTTTGATTTCCGCTTTAGAATACAAGTAATAGAGACTTTCTATTAGTGTGTTTGTGATTACATAAAATTACTAACGATCCATGAGCGCTCAAAGATCTATCAAGGTCTTAGGTTCAACAGGAAGTCTTTGAGTTAAAAGCTAAATTAAAACGTTTAGAAAAAGGGAAGATAACAAGTGGGGAATGTGAGCTTTGCGTTCAACTTCAAAAACTAGTTGGTAATCTAGATTCCAAGATTGCTAGAATGAATACTAATAATCTTGATATGATATTAGATAGTCTTAAAACAGGAAACAACCAAAAAGGTTTAGATTTTCAGCAACTTTATGCGTCAACTAGTGAAAACAAAGAAACACAATTCGTCAAAGCAATAGAAAAAAGTTACTATAGTCACGGATCCCACGGATCCCACAAAAAGGGAACCGGCTAGTGTAAAACCAGGGATCCTTGGGCCTGCTGAAGCAAACAGTAGTAATAATGTAGCCTCCTCATCTAGAACCGATTTTGTTATTGTTAATAAGAAGAAACCAACCCATGTTACTATTAGACAACCACCTCCAAGATAAAATCAAAGTTTTATAAGAAAAAAAGGTCCATCATTTTCAAAACCAAACACATTTATAAGGAGACCTAATAATGTTTATCCGAGAAGTAACCATCAAATGGGATGGAATCCTAATATGCAAAACGGTTTTCCATTTCATAACTTTACACCATGGAATGCATACTCACATTTTCCATATATGTCTAACATGAATGAAATGTATAACACTAATGAACCCATGAACAAATGGGGACCAAACTTTTGAGTTAATTGTGTTTTTAGGTATGCTTAAAGGTCGACCTAGATCCGGATGAATGGATCTAGGATAGCGGGTGCACGAGGCACATGACCGGTAATACAGATTTATTTTCCACCTATGAATCCTTCAATGGAGGAAATGTGGTATTTGGAAATAGCAAAAGCAAAATCATCGGTAAAGGTACGATTTCTAACAAATCTCTAACCATTAACAATGTGTGTCACATAGAAAACCTAAATTTAACCTCTTAAGTATAGGACAAATATGTGATAAGAAGTGTAACGTAGTTTTTAATGAAACCGGTAGTAAGATATTGAAAAACGGTATCACTATAGGAAGAGGAATTAGGAAACATGGAGTCTATGTCATTAAAATTGGTAATGAACCTAAAGACAAACTTTGTCTTACTTCTATGGATGATACTTCGACCTTATGTCATCGAAGATTGGGTCATGCCAATATGCGACTTCTTCAATCGCTATCATTCAAAGATCTAGTAAGAGATCTACCAAAGCTAAAAATATGGTCTCTACAACTAAGTGTCTAGAATTACTTCACATGGATTTATTTGGTCCATCTGCTATCCAAATTTATGGAGGCAACTACTACACTTTGGTTATCGTGGATGATTACTCTAGGTACACATGGACTAGATTTTTGAAGAATAAAACGGATCATGGTTGGGAATTCGATAATGAAGTGCAATTTGGAGCCTTTTGTGACGCTAATGGTATTACTTACAACTTCTCGGCTCCTCGCACTCCACAATCGAATGGGGTAGTTGAAAGGAAGAATAGAACCCTACAAGAGATGAGTCGCACCATGTTAAATGAGTAATCCATACCTCAAAAGTTTTGGTGCAATGCCATTGATACATCAACGTACATACTTAACCGAGTCTTAATTAGACCATTTTTAGGTAAAACTCCATACGAGTTATTCGAGGTAAAAACCTTACGTTAGAATATTTTAGAGTCTTTGGTAGCAAATGTTTTCTACTTAACACTAAATATTACCTTACTAAATTTGATCCTAAATCAACCGAAGGTATCTTTTTAGGTTACTCTCCTAGTAGCAAAGCTTATGTCATATTAAATAAAGAAACAATGAAGGTTGAAGAGTCATTAAACGTAAAATTTGATGAGAGTCCACCCAAACCTACCCTACCTTTTGTCGATGATGAGATAGTTGAAAGTGAAGCCATAGAAATAAAGAAAAATACAAACAAAGAAGATGAACCATTAAACAATGAAATCATCAATATTAAAGAGTCTAAAGATTATCCCGTAGATAAGGTCATAGGAACGTTAAATGAAAGAACCTTCAGGTCTCAAGTCCAAAACCAAAATAGCTTATTTTGTTTTGACTCAACCATAGAACCTAAGAATATACAAGAAGCCATAAAAGATGAAAGTTGGGTAATGGCTATGCAAGAAGAGTTAAATCAATTTGTTTCTAACGATGTTTGGACACTTGTCCCTCCACCTAGTAATCAAACCATAATAGGAACCAAATGGGTATATAAAAACAAGTTAGATGCAAACGGTGTAGTGTCTAGAAACAAAGCTAGACTCGTTGCTCAAGGTTATAATCAACAAGAAAGAATAGCCTTTGATGAGACCTATGCCCCCGTGGCTAGATTATAGTCTATAAGAATACTTCTTGCTTATACTTGTGCTAATGATCTTAAGCTTTTTCAAATGGATGTTAAAAGTGCTTTTCTAAATGGTTTTATTAATGAAGAAGTTTATGTATCTCAACCTCCGGGCTTTATCGATTTCGAAAAACCTAAACATGTGTATAAATTAAAGAAAGCTCTTTACAGTCTTAAACAAGCCCCAAAAGCTTGGTATGATAGACTCAAGCCATTTTTAATAAAAAACAACTACACCATGGGGTTAGTTGATAATACATTTTTCACTAAGAAAAAGGAATCACGTATAATTGTTGTTCAAATATACGTGGATGATATTATATTCGGATCTACTTGTCAAGACATGTGTGATGATTTCTCTAAAATCATGCATGACGAGTTTGAGATGAGTATGATGGGAGAACTAAGTTTCTTTCTTGGTCTCCAAATCAAACAAGTAGAAGATGGTATCTTCTTTAATCAATCTAAATACATAAAAGAGATGTTAAAGAAATTTGATTTAGAAGACTCAAAACCCATAAGAACACCAATGTCATCCGACACTAAACTTACAAAAGATGAAGACAGTGAATCCGTTGATAACACAAAATACCATGGCATGTTTGGTAGTCTTTGTTAGGATCGAAAAACATTAAGATTTATGTAGTTTTGGGAGGTCTAGGTTGGTGGAAGAAGATGAAGTGATTCATCTTCTTAGAGAAAGAAAGTAGTAAGAGGGAGGAGAAACACAAAGATAAGTTTGTTGATAAGAACAATGAACAAACCTAATGATCAACCACACCCCTCATGGAGAGTCATGAGGGGTATTTATAGGCTCAACATGCTACAACTTTGCCACTTAAACGATACTAGTCCCTGAGGGCAAAGTATTCTACGCATCTAGTCCAATTCACGTAAGTGAAGTTATCTTTATAAAAGAGCGAGGCTAACGATCTCCCTCCAAGATATCGTCACACGTGAATGGTTACAATGAGACCTATAAATACATAAACAAAGTAAATTACAATAATAATAAACAATGTTGTCTTTGTTGAAGTGCAAAGTCTCTGTAGTCTAGATACTGAGGCAAACTTGAAGTTCTCTTCTTCCGACGATCTTGACATTTGATCTTTGGTGCTGATGGCACAAATCCTTGTAGCTATGAACTTCAACTGTAACGGTCTAGTTAGGTTATTACTCCCTCCTTAATAGTGAGCCTTTTTTTCTTTTGCTCCCTCCTGAATCGACAACTCTCTTCCAACAAGCAGCGGAGAAAGTAAACTCTTGATTGTAGCACAATGGTTGTCGTTCTGGGAACATCATAACAACATAACTCACTTAGTATTGCATCCAAGTTGGTAAGATGCCCCGATGTACACACAATACTTCTCCTTCTTCAGTATTAAGCACAATTCCCTTCGTCATTCCAATAACAGAAGATGAAACACCAACTTCTCCCTCCTGATGGTTGAGAGCTATCGGAATCATCATAATGTTGCGTACATGCCGTATTATTTTTTTTCTTAATGCAATGTTAAAGCCTTAGCTTGATCAAAATTCTGTGAGAATATGACGCAAAAATACTCTCAATAATTCTCTCAAACCAACCTAAAATCGAACCTCCTTTTGATTCACCGGCTAGTAGTAATGACCACATATGGAGAAAACCCGATACGACTAACTTTAAAAGGAAGTAAACATCCCAACTTTGTGACTTACTGCTTGTTCTCTATTATTAAACAATCCACAGCTCCATCTGACACTAAGTACTATAACTTCTTTAAAGTGATGGTTATACACTGTGAGCACTACAACGTAACTCCTTACAATAGTTATAACCAGATTGTGAAATTCATAATTGCTTATGAAAAAGGCCCAGACAAGTTATCTTGAGACATGCAACCAACCAACCAACGTCTCAATGATAAAGAAGTACACCCGTGAAACGTCACTTTAATTCCGCGTAAGTAATACCGTACAAAAACCCCGTAGCCATTTTTTCAAATTTTCGCTCAAGCCGTGAATTGTGTATCCTCCGTGAAAATTTTTATGACCAAATACCAAAATACCACTCATTTATCACAAAATATTTATCCAACAATTAACATTAGATGAACATGTTTGATAGTATATCAATTAAAGATTGTATCCATAACCTCAAGCAGTTAATAAACTCGATAGCCCATTAATCCAATGACAATTTGAATCAACCCAACAAAATATTTCAGCCCAATGACTAAATACTGAAACCCGATCCAACACAGCCGAAATATCCAACGAAAAAGAAACAAACCCGATCCACATCCAAGTGTAATATCCCATCCGGTTAATATAAAGACTTGGTACCCTAAATTATCTCACATCAAAACCCTAATCACACAAATAATACGCCTCCTTCTTATCTTTTCTCTCCCCAAACGTTTTATCTCACAACAACAGATCTGGAAATTTTTATACGCTTAATAAACTCAACTCATCAAACTAATCTCAAATCCATTCATCTAATCTCATTCTTCATCACTCGATCATTAGATATCGAAGACACAACAACCCAAATATGATTCATTCTTGCCAGATTCCTGAACGACAAAAGCTTCTAGATCAAGATATTGATCTCAGGTAGGTTTTTTCTTTTTGTATTGAGTTTTGAACGAATCAAGAAAAGAAACTAACATCATTGTTAACTTTCTTCTCTATTGTTTCGGATATTAAATGAAGCTCAGCTTCAATAGGATCTGTGAGGATGATAGTTTCAATTAAAACAATCTTTAAAAGATTGCAAAAAAAAAAAATTAATCTGAGATCTATCATGTATTTTTTCTTTTTTGAGTCTTGGATTTGAATGAGTTGGGGAGTGATAGTGAGGGTCCTTTGGTGAGTCTATATTAGGTTAAAGGATTGATAGTTATTATTTTTTTTGGGTTTTGGATCGTTGTTATGTTGTCCGTTTGCTGTTCGGTTTTTTCATTTCGAGAATATGCAAGGACTGATGATGGTATTGGTACTGAGGTATTTTTGGTATGTAACATATTGGATTTCACAAACACATCATATGATAACATAAATAGGGCGTATGGTTTAAGAGTTTAGAGAGAGAAAGTGGAAGATGGGAGCCTTTCTAGAGAGAGAAAGTAAACAAAGAAAGAAAGGTTAGATTGAGTGAAAGGTCCAACCCTCTACCTTGGGAGGTAGAGGGTATTTATAGTTTTACATAATACGCCCTCCTGACGGGCTGTGGATCAGGCATACAGTGGGTAAAGACCCGTCCTTCCTCCACAGTGTTACACTAAGCTAAACTAATAACTATATAACTAACTAATAACTAGTAAATAACGTAATGTCTACAAGCTAACTTGTGCTAGTCTATAGTTGGGTTGACCGACACTTCACAATGAAATTTCCAATTCCTAACAATCTCCCCCTAAGGGAGGTCACCTCATGATTTACATTTTGAATCGTAGCATTCTATTTAATCTTCAGTCTTGAGCTCGTAGACTTTAATTCTTCAACATCTTCATCTTTGTGCTTTAGCAGTGATTCTTCAAAGTCCGATTACTTTGTACTTTAAGTGGAGGCCTTTAACTGATCCACATCTTTGATGATCTTCGAGCTTTCTTCGAGATCATCAGCCACAATAAATCTCTGGATCACCCTTTATTGTGTTGCCATCATGTGATGTTGTGACTTTTGGACCGACATGCTCACACTTTTGAATCATGACATCTTTCCATCAGAGTAGCGGAAGCTTTACTGGTTCATGATATTTGCAGCAGCGTAGCAGAAACATAGTATAAAAATATCAGAGCCAGGTTCTGTAGATATGCACAAGTCATGATTTCTTCAATTAAGTGTGGATGCTGTGAGCATGTGGCTTTGGATTGACTTCTCAATTCTGATCAGCTGCAACCGTCCAAATGTAACTGCAAACAACAATTATCAATAAAGCACACGAAAGTGTCTCTGATCACTTTCGTTGAATTGAGGTACACGGCCCACGGTTCCCCATTGATCAGTACAAGTATTGCCTGTGATCAGGTATAATTCCGAAGAATCTCCTTGACAGGGTTTCGCAACTGTTCTAGCTGTTCTCAAACCGGAACGTCTCAAAGAAGACAACACGGAGTGAGTAAACCAGTGAATTGAGATTCACTGATTGATGAAAAATTGATTTGAAAATAATCACGTATTGCTTAGAAGAAAGAGTTTTGCAATATGACGAAGGTTTTATGAGAAAGATCAATTTTCAATCAAAAAAACCTTTTGTATTTGAAAAGAGTACACATTCGATGTGCTAGAGAAAAGAAGAGATTCGCACATCGAACGGTTTTTCCAAAAGTATTTTTTCAATCAGAGATACCTTTTGAATTTGAAAATGAATACACATTCGATGTGCGAGAGAAAAGAAGAAATTTGCACATCGAACGGTTTTTCCAAAAGTATTCGTCAATTCATTTCCTGGACCAAGGTTGATTCACGAGTGAATCGCCCCATCGTTTCTATCTAGTTGTCACAAGCTTTATCTTTAGAAAAGATCTCACATGTCACCCACCAAGAGCTTGTTTGATGTTGGCTCTAGAAGGATTTCCATCTTCATCGTGAGTACTTAACATATCACTCGGATGTTCTAGCAAAACCACAAGGATAATGCGTAGGAAAACCACATTGCGTGAAATAGCAAGTCTTCATTAATTTTGTGTCCTAATGAGATATTGTGGATGATCTCTTGGCTATAGACTCAATTGTGCACATTTGGTTCCTATGTCGGAGACTAGGGAGAGGGTCTCCTTCTTCAATATCAACAATCTCTAAGAGAATGTCGATAGATAATGTCGGTTCCCCGTGAGAATGAAACAAGCCCTTTTAAGAGGAACTTGAGTAGCTTGGGAAGTTTAGTGCAGTGCGTCACTGGGTCCATGATGTCTTGTCTTCAATACCAATGTTACCTTAGTAAACACCAGTAGCATATGTATTGAACCCGGTTTCTGCCCTAAGGTTGAATTAGTGGAGGGCTATTTATTTTCACCATTTTCTCATTTCATTTCTTTTTCATTCTTCAACCCCTTCAGTGCTTACCGAGACTTCATAACTAGAACCTTGTTGGGTTTATTCCAGTACTAGCTCTGCCTCACTCCGCACTCTTCCTGTATTCTCATTTTTCTCCTTTTTTCATCGTACCTAAGGACTTCTACACTATCTAGTGGATTGTCCCTGGGTAGATCCCTCCGGCTCTGGCGGGATCGTGGGAACAAATACCTAACCTCACCATCCTTATAACTCTATGCATAAAGTAAAATGGTCGGTCTTTTGGTATAGTTCATTCTTCCTTGAAACCAATTGAAAAATCATTTGAAAAAATCAATCAAGGTACTTGTGATATAAAATCAAAGCATTTTGTACCTTAATTGTTTTGATCATTTAGAAATTCTCCCCCTCAACATGTGCATATGATTTTAAAATTGTTTAACACATGGAGGCAAGAGTTCATTTGATTTTCTTTGGTAAATTCTCCCTCTCAATATGTGCATAGGATATTTGAAATCATTTTATTACATAGAGGAAAGAGTTCTTTTGAAGCACATCCACGATCACAAAAGCCATTAAGAAACCTTTAGAAAATCAATCAAGGTACTTTATGTTGAAACATATAAATCTTTGTACCTTGAAAGTTTATTTTCTTTTGAAATGCTCCCCTCAATATGTGCTTCGAGATTCGAAAGCGTTTAACACATATGAGAGAGCAGCATGCACTTTTGAATCAAATCGATCATCATTTATCAGATTTCTTATTAAATCACAAATTCTCCCCCGATCAAAAATATCAAACCCTTTGAGATTTTGGATCCTAAGTGATTTAATACGGTTTAGTAAACATGGGATAAAATGTGTCTGATTTAAAAACTCATCTAGTTTTGGGATAAATGCTCCCCCTCAACATGTGCATTATGTATATTGAAATCGTTTAGCACATGGAGGCAGTAGTGCCTTTGAAGGACTAAAACCAATTCCATTAAAACAGATTTGAGATTTAAATCACAAATCTCTCCCCTGATCAAAAATTTCAAACCAATTGAGATTTGTGGTCCCAATTGATTTTAAATCATTTAGAAAAGTTTGGGGAAAGACGTGGCAAGATTTGATTTTGAAAAATGACAGATAAGGACCATTTTAAGGCATTAAAGATTGTTAGTGTCAGGTATGATTGTTTTAAGAGATCTTTTAGGTAAAATAAAACAAATTCACAATCAAACAAGAACAGAAAAAATTTCATTTTGAAAGATCTTTGAGTTTTAAAGAAAATCATACCATGACATAACATTAAATCTTTAGATCACCACTTTATTTCGTACAAATCGGAACTTTTGTGAAGAAATATCGTTTGAAAATATTTTATTTTAAATCACTCTCCTCCTCAATCGATGACCGTAGTCAATGATTGAGTGACTTAAGTTTTGATAAAATGAAGTCCGGTGATTTTCAAAATTAAGTCCAATTAATTTTCAAAACAATATTTTCCATTTTTAAAACAATTTAATCAAATTTTATCAAAATTGTTTAAAAATGGTATCCTGCACAAAGATGTGTTAGGTGAATGAGCTGCCTTTTTGTTGTTGCTGGAGGTTTGGAAGAAAACCATCTGCTGAAGCAGTGATACTTCTTACGTTGCATTTTATCATGCCAACTGAGGTCAAATTAAGCTCAGTTTCTTCATTTGATGATGAAGAAAACCATCTGCTGATGCAGTGAGACCTCTTACGTTGCATTTTTTCATGCCAACTCTCCATAGAAGTCAAATTAAGCTCCGTTTCTTCATTTGTCAACCCAAGATATAGTTACCCTTTCCTTTCGGCATCCAATCATCTTCATTTGTGGGATCCGTATTGGGAACATTCTTATGAACCATGATATCTGCATACGTTAGTGGACACGCAAACAGATATATGGTGGTCGACATCACCCAAATAGCAATCGACTAATAAAAGTCAATTCAACATATCAATCAGATTATATAAGGCATGGGATATATGTGTTCATCAAACTATAATCATCTAATCCTAACAATCTTATCCTAGGCACCTAGTCCTTCGACATAGGTTAACATGTTTTACGTTTAAGAATATAGGATAATTAGATAAGCTCGTTAGATGATATAGATTTGAATACATTCTCCCCCTCAATCAATGACTTATTTTTCTGAAAAGTTTAAAAGCGTTGAAGTCATTGATTGAGTTTTCAATTTTTACAAAAACTCTGAAACTGATTGATTTTCAAGCAACTCATTGACCATTATTTTGAAATACAACAAATATTTTTCTGAAGAATTTTAGACTGAAAAACATTTGTGTAGGAACAGCAGTCCTTCGACATACTTTCCTCAATATGTTTTAGGATAAGTGCATGAATTTTTTTGAAAATTGGTTTAGCGCAGCACTTTCCTTCCTTGAAAAACAGGTTGCTATCTGAAATAATAGCAAGCCATATTTAAGACATGTTTAGAAAAGAATATTTACACCTCCTGCTCGAACTTCATCTATGGTCTCGTGCCATTATTGAATGACATTTCTAAGACCGCAGATGTTATCGATACCAGAAGACATGTTTTTGAAAAGCAATATTTTTGGTATTTTTCAAATTTTCTGATTTTTATGGGTTTTAGAAGGTTTTTTTATTTTTATTTTTTTTGATAAATATTTACAAAGATAGAGAAGATGATATAGTTTAAGAAGATGATGATACGAGTACTGAGATAAGGATATCGAACAGCCCCGTTGTAGAAGATAGAAGTCGTCATCTCTTAAACTTTCACCACCAAAGCTTCCGAGGCTCCAGAATAGAAGATAGAACATGAGCCTTTGAGAAAGAGAGACTTTGGCAGCTTCCCCCCAAACCGACAGGCTAAGAATAAAGACCATTTCCCCAAGAAGTAGAAACAAATAAAAATGGTCTCATTGAATGAAGCTCAACACCTCGAAGAACACGAGAACACCAAAGTAACAAGTTGAAACATTGATCGTCTCAGTGGTTATCAAATCCGGAATAACTGATGAGGTCCGATCACATGAACCTGTTGTGCGTCCCCGATGTACACATTAATCTTCGAGATTGACCAGTTGTCTATTCAGGGGAACAATATATCAACATCTTCATTTTACTAAGTGCATTCCAGTTATCTTCCATATAACCAATCAGTTCATAATGTACACAAGTACCCAACCAGAGTAGAGACAACGACATCACAGTAACTGGTTGAATCACTGATCTTCTCTGCGGATGTCAACTCCGGAATAACTGATTAAGCTCGATCAAGTGAATATGTTGTGTGACCCTGATGTACACATATCTCTCCCCTGATGGTTGCGATCTCATCGGAATCATCATTACATTATGTACATGATGCACTAACCGGAAGCACTTTATCATAAATCATATAGAAGATGTAGATCAGCAATATCATCTTACGTTCCAAACATTCTTCTCATATTTCTTCCTACTGAAGGCTGATATACCACATACCAAAAGTATCCAGAGACAACTTCCCCCCAAATGGTTGGAATAATACATCCTTCCCCCAAATAGTTGGAATAGCACACCAAAGGCTACGAGTTAAACACTGAGTTTCTCTACGGTTATGACATTTGTCTTTCCCGGGATTACTTCAATAGAGAATAAGTATTAAGTTCATCACGTGTACTCGTTGTGTGTTTAGATGTATGTCTCCTTCCCCCTTGCTGGTTTTGATACCTCAGAATCAACAACACATTGTATATACCAAATATTCTTGAAATAGAGAAGAACAAAAATTAGCTCAAATGAATCATGTGAGAATCAACTGCTACAGAAACTCTCTCTGACTATCTTAACCAACCCAAACGTAGAAAATTTGATGTGACCACTGAAGAAGCAAACCCAATATACCAAACTTGAAACTGAAGATGAATTCCCCGCATTTGTATCTTAAGCTTGCACTGATGATGGAAGAACGGTGTCGAGAATCTATGCTTCAAGCAAATCTCTAAGTACCCAATACTCAACTAAAGTATGAGACAATAACACCTCTTGCGATTATCCACAACGACATAAGCGTGTGTCACTGAATAAAACAACGTAACTCCTAAAAGTGATAGTTAACCAGGTCTTCAACCATCCACCCTGACTACTGGTAACTAGATAAACCAAGTCTTCAACTCAAATTCTTAAGCCAAAGCAAGTTATCAAATAAGAACACGCCTTTGTGAAAGTCAACTTCAATCTCAAATGAGTGATAAATGATTAACTCCGAAGTAATCAACTTGTGTCAAATGCCCAACACGTGAATAAACATACAATCGGATATACATTGATCCACTGAATTAACCGGAACAAATGATTCCTCAACATCAATGCATTCTTCCTAGAGGTATACAAGTAGAGATTGATTTGGAAGATTCACCAATAATGTTTTTGAGCGGATGAGGTAGTCATTTTCCTTAATGTTCATGAGGTTGATTTATAGCATGCACATTGAGAGGAACAATAATCCGTGAAGATTTGGAAAAGGAATACCAAAGAGCGGATCATTATTCAATAGTGCAACTACAAAATTATGATAGTCATTATCAACGCCTTGTGAAATAACTGGAGATAAGGTTTCTTGATAATTCCGAGAAGTACTTCTTAGATGATGAACCAGTTGAGTCAGTAGGAACCGGAGCATGAGCTTCAGAAATTGGATGATCAACATTCGTAGGAGTTTGGAAGTACTCATCAAACATATCTTGAAAAACAATGAATCCCAAATAGTAAATCACAGTTATCCTTAGTGAGTGAAGACATTAGGCGTTGGAGAGTCGTATGACCATAACTCAAGCATCCATCAACATGTAGTATATTCACTCTTCTCCCCCTCAAAAATTGCAAATGATGTTTGCCATTTTTGATTGAGCAAGTGAATAAGAATATATACCAATGAACGAAGATCCACTTGAGGATTGAATGAGCATTGAAAAACATGAAGCTTGTTGATGAAGAATGTCGATGAGAATGGTTATAAAAGTGAAGATTTCTCTTCTTCTGAAGATAAAGCGCACTGAGGCGTACACTTTTCTTTTCTTTAAGGAACGGGGCCTGAAGTGTTATCTACAGACGCCATAGTGTTGAAGAACGAGGCCTGAACTGATGTGAACAGACGTCATAGCCGATTGAATATCAAGATTGAGTTACTTGAACCCATGAGTTATGAGATATCAATCCATTTGTAATCCATACTTTAAGCCAGTCCATGTAGTGAAGGATCGAAGTATCTGCAACTGAGTAAGGACTACCTGCACTAATATTACAAACTTGATTGCATATATTTTGGTTAGTGACATTAGTATCCAAACCCTTTGGGGTTTCACGGTCAACCTTGATAATGTCATCGGTAAACAGCTTTCCGGTAGGAATCCACCTAAGTCCAACATCCTTAAACATTTTACCAGACGGAATCCACTTATGGCAAGGTCTAGGATTGGTGACATTATTATGCACAGTGGTAGGCTTATCGTTATTCCTAGACTCCAGAGATTTAGCAGTTGGGATCCATCTAGGTGAAGTTTTAGGTTTGTTTTGCTTCATAACATGTTGAACCTTAGCCATGTTAGTAGCCTTAGTGGATTGTGCCTTAGCATGTGAATTAGGAAAATGTTTCTTATTCGGAAAAGACTCAGAATTTCTAGTTTCATTTTCTACATGCTTAGCATTCTTCTTCATATAACTACTCTTAGATGCAAGCCAACCCCTAGTCTTTTGAGAGTTCCTAGGTAATGGTTTACTACTACTAGCAGTGCCTTGAAATCTCGTGGAATGCATCACCCTAGGTCTTGCACCTAAAATTCCGTCTTTTCGAATCTGTGCCTTTTTTCTAGCTTCTTCTAGATAATATTTCTTCCACAAGTCATTCATATCATATGAATTATGGGTTTTAATGCTTGGTTTTGACACTGTTTTTGAACTATTCCTACAAGTGCTGGGAGTAGAAGTAGCTACTTGTTGAGGGTTAACGAAGCTAGAAGCATTATTCTTAGGTAACTTAGGTGAAGTGACTGGTTTTGACAAAACTTGTATCGCATCAACTTGGGAGGCAAGCCTTGTCTTCAAAGATTTTGTTCTTTCAGATATAAATGCAGTAGGCTGCCTAACAATGGACCGGTCTCTAGTGGGATGAGGAACTGGCTTCCCCAAGGTTGATGCTTTTGTAAACTTAGTGTTCACACTTTTCCTTACAGTTTTCCTAAGTTCATTTTTTAAGGCAACAATAGCGAAACTCTTTTCCTGAAGTTGATCTTTGAGTTCATCAATTTTTGCTATCAAAGAATTTGTTTGTTCTATTGACTTAGTTCTAGCTTTTTTGACAGAGTCACTTAGTTCTATGTGATGCTTTCTCAAAGACTCATTTTCCTTTAGTAATTTGGCCACGCAAACCGCCGATTCATTATTTCTGATTTGAATATCATCAATAGTATTAATATCATAATTACTTGTAACCAAATTACTTTTCACATGCATATTAGAAATATGTTTCTTCAAATTGTTGATAGTTGACTCTTTGTCTTGAAGCTGAGCTTTCAAAGTGTTAATTTCAAAAAGTTCACAGAATTCAGGAAGTTTCGGATTTTTACATGGTTTGTTAAGTTGAAAACTTTCTTCTTTACTCTGTATCGCAATTTCAAGTGAAATACAATGTTTTTCAAGTTTTGAGAATTTGTTTGAAAGTTCATCAAAAGCCTTTTTATCAACCATATCATTTGTTTTGAAATTATTAGACTCAGCCTCAACCAAGAAACATTTATCAGAATCATGTTCAACATTAAGATCAGTATGTTTAGGTACATTAGCAGATGCACTATGTTGAACTGTTAAGAGTACCTCATCACATGACACCTGTTCATTTATCGGTCTGATATCTGCATCCACATCATGTGTAATAAGAGTCACTGAACTACTGGCTACATCATTCTTTGTTGTTTCTGATATTCTGCATTCATCAACACCCGACCTTTCAACTGATACATTTCCCAACTCATAACAACTTTTTGTCAACTGCAACAGACTCTCATCTATTATTTCATCTTTCTGAGTAACTTCCTCAATATACTTCTCCACATTGTCCATGATATGGATAAGTGTCTCTATGAACACGCGAATTTCCATTCCAGTGTGTCTCTCGAAAGACATTTCAGTCATGTCTTGATCATAATATGATGTAAATTCCCCACTGATGAATAACTGAAATTGGTTGTGGATCACTTGTAGTGCAGCAATGGAACTATCCTTTTGAACCTTTTCTTTATCAAGTTGTTGTTCCAATTGTTCTAAGTTCAACAGCAAGTTTCTAGTCAGTGTAGGTAAATCCTTACGGAAGATGGCACTACATGTTCGATCCATAATTGTGGATAAAAGCTGTACGAGGTGAGAGTGAAGTAACTGATAAGGTTCAATGTTACTTTCCTTTAGCATGGCATTTTGTAGCCAAAACTGGTGCAATTCTCTCTCTTTAGATTCTGAACACGGAGATCTCACATCCTCATTGATTGATTCCATCATTTGTATCCGTTCAGTATAGCTAATATTCTCATGATTGTCAACAGCATCATACAGTTTGAGTACTTCTGAAATTACAGAATTAGGAGTGTAAGACATGATGTTGATGTGTACATGGGATTTTACAAGTCTGTGATTTAAACCGAGAAATAGAATCTTTCGCGGGATTTTACTAAAATCAAGAAGAAACCGTGATACAATGACCAATAGAACGTGTTAAGATAACTGATGGATCGACACAATGATAGACAATTGTGTGTTAGGTCTTATGATTGTTTGTGGGATTAGCAGAGATGTTGTTTGGTTGTGATTTGGGTTGGTTGTTGCACGATTTTACGGAGAAATTTAGGCCTAAAAACTTAAAAACCTCAATAACTTCTGTTCGGAGCAGATTTAGGCCTCGTGGGTTGACCCGAATCAACTTTAGTTTATTCGGCATGCCATTCTCCTCGTTCTCACGGTCGTTTTGATGGGTAGAACGCTGAAGATGGAGTTACGGTTCAAAAGTTATAGCCGTTTGAATTTTTGTCGGGAAAATTCAACAAAACGCACTGATGAAATGGTCCAACCGCTTCTAACTATGAATACAAGTCGCTTAGCACCAAGTCGCTTTGCCCCAAGTCGCTAGATATGCATGTCGCTAGGTACAACTCGCTATGAAGACAAATTGCTAGTTGACAAGTCGCTAGATGCTCAAGTCGCTAGAGACAACTCGCTAAAGCAACAAATCGCTAAGTTGACAAGTCACTAAAGAACAAGTCGCTAAGTGGGCAAGTCGCTAAGGAACTACTCGCTAAGAGACCAAGTCGCTAAAGAGCAACTCGCTAGTCACAACAAAGACAAGTCGCTAGAAATATTAAAGACAAGTCGCTACGTCAACCAAGTCGCTAGCCGAAGTGGTGTCTCCACTACTTTGTACTGTTTGTCGTCTTATCTCAATAGACAAGTTGCTAGGACTCAAATCGCTACCACTTCAACTACAAGTCGCTACCAAACAACGAAGCAAGTCGCTACGAAGAAAAATACTCCGAGACTCAAGTCGCTAGGTTGAAAAACTTAAATACAACCTTTTTCAATCCAAAACAAGCCCAACCACAATGATTTAAGCTTTCCAAATCAAAACCCAAGCACTTACAATGATTCTAAACACAAAAGTACACTCAAAATTCAAACTTTAACATAAGAGATAATCCAAATGATGCAGAAACCACTAAACTTTTTCAAACTCAAAAACCACATAAAACCACTAGAAATCCAAAGATATGTAAGAGAGATGATCAAACCTGGCTCTGATACCATTTGTAACATATTGGATTTCACAAACACATCATATCATAACATAAATGGGGCGTATGGTTTAAGAGTTTAGAGAGAGAAAGTGGAAGATGGGAGCCTTTCTAGAGAGAGAAAGTAAACAAAGAAAGAAAGGTTAGATTGAGTGAAAGGTCCAACCCTCTACCTTGGGAGGTAGAGGGTATTTATATTTTTACATAATACGCCCTCCTGACGGGCTGTGGATCAGGCATACAGTGGGTAAAGACCCGTCCTTCCTCCACGGTGTTACACTAAGCTAAACTAATAACTATATAACTAACTAATAACTAGTAAATAACGTAATATCTACGAGCTAATTTGTGCTAGTCTATAGTTGGGGTGACTGACACTACAATGGAATTTCCAATTCCTAACATGGTATAATTGGTATTCGTTGTGGTCAGTCATGGTTAGTTTACGCATAAGGTTCTTCTATTCTTCCTCATAAAAATTTCTTACGCATAACCCAACTTGCTTATGCGTAAGCTTCCTTATGCGTAACCCAGTTGCTTATGCGTAAGTTTTCTAATGCGTAAACGATTCTTAGGCGTAAACCTGGTCTTGGTTATGCGTAAACTTCTAACGAGTAACCTTTCTTACGCGTAAAGCATGTTTACTCGTAACCATTTTCATACACGTATTCCATACGCGTAAAAATATCCTTAGGCGTAAGATAAGGGTTTTGACCCTTTGACTTTTTTCTCCAATGAAGTTTCCGACCAAAAATCCATTCAGCTTTATAATAACCCAGAAAAATTACATAAGGACTCTTCTTTTACCCTTTTTGACCACAAGAACAGACCACGTTGACCACAAGATATTTTCACAGATTGTACCAAAAAGTCATATACGATAAGATTCAACTTAGAATCTATTTGGACAAATAAAATTTGACACAAAACAGATAAAGTATGAAACCTTTAATAGACTATTTGACATTTCTGACCAAAAGGATACATAAAACATGTGAAAAACTGTTTCCCACAATAATAGGAAAAAAAAATTTCCGACCGATAAAAATAGTACCAAAAACAGCTTAAAACATGTATCGAAACCACAATAAATCATCAAACAATAACCTTGGATCTATACCACTTGTTAGGATCGAAAAACATTAAGATTTATGTGGTTTTGGGAGGTCTAGGTTAGTGGAAGAAGATGAAGTGATTCATCTTCTTAGAGAGAGAAAGTAGTGAGAGGAAGGAGAAACACAAAGATAAGTTTATTGATAAGAACAATGACCAAAACTAATGATCAACCACACCCCTCATGGAGAGTCATGAAGGGTATTTATAGGCTCAACATGCTACAACTTTACCACTTAAACGATACTAGTCCCTGAGGGCAAAGTATACTACGCATCTAGTCCAATTCACGTCAGTGACGTTATCTTTATAAAAGAGCGAGGCTAACAGTCTTCTCTACCTTACGGCTAGTCGGCCGGATATCATGTTTAGTGTTTGTCTATGTGCTAGGTTTCAAGATGATCCAAAAACATCACATCTAGAAGCGGTCAAAGAATATTTAGATACATTAAGGGTACGAATCAATTAGGATTATGGTATCCTAAGGGTACGGGGGTAGAAACTATTGTATATGCAGATTCTGACCATGCAAGTGATTATGTTGACCGAAAGAGTACAAGTGGTGTATGTACTTTTATGGGATGTTGTTTAACATCTTGGTTCTAGAAGAAGCAAACGGCATTGGCCATATCAACAAATGAAGCCGAATATGTCTCCGCCGGCAAAGCATGCCAACAAGCACTATGGATGAAACAAGCGTTAGTTGACTACGACATTCATCTAAGTGACATAACCATTCTATGTGACAACAAAGATGCCATCGACTTAAGCAAGAATCTGGTGTTGCATTCTCGCACCAAGCATATAGAGATTCGTCATCATTTCTTAAGAGACAATGTTCAAAAGGGGAACATCTCTATTGAGAAGGTAGCATCCGAAGACAACATAGCCGACGTCCTCACCAAACCGTTGAAGCGGGAACAATTCAACTTGTTTCGTCTTGGTCTTGGTATTATGGAACAATCGTCGTAATTATTTTTTAAACTCTACAAGGTATGTAAACACTAGCCCTCTTCTTTTCTGAGTCTAGAATCTCTATTTCAACACACAACTCACAAACAATACGGGAATTTTCAAAACCCAAAGTAATTTTTATTTACAAACACGTAATTTCATACTTATTTTTTTAAAAAGATAAACGTTTTCTTCAAACAAGAAACTTTTTCGAAATGTTTTCTAAAAGATACTTTTTCCCGTATCATTTTTATAAAAGCTATTTCTCACGTCTAGGACAAACCTCTTTTTCATTATTAATACAAAGTAAAAAACCCGTTTTCATTGCATCTCATGTCTTTTTAATGCTAAATGGAACACATAACTAATATGTGTTTTTGGGTACATTCATTTAAAGCAACAATGAATTAGGAGCACTCGGGTTATCTCACATAATAGTATGCTTTTTCACTTCTAGTCTATTTTTCCTTTTCTTTTAGGAGTCGAGATAACCACAACTCCAAATGGTTTGCATATAGGCACACACTAGGCACAAATGTTTCCAAAAAGAAAATTTTAAGCTGCCTAAGTCACCAGTACCACGGATCCCTCAAGGGAAGGATCCGTGGGATCTGTGAGACAGAAGCTGAAATTCTCTTCTATTTTTCTCACTTTGGCTTAAAACCTCTATATTTTCATCATTTTATCCTTTTTACTAATGAGTATGTTACTTAATGCTTGTGTTCTCATGATCGCATGCTTTAAATTCATATCTAATCATTAGATTTTAGTCCACATTTTGGGTCAAACATTCATTACAATGCATTATTTTCTCTATAAATAAGGTTCCTAAAATGCTTACATCTTCATCACTCTCAACCTCACAAACAACCATCATCATGTCATCCAAAAGATCCTCCAACATAGATGAATCACCTAGTGCAAACAATCCTCTTCAAGAAATCCACAATTTTATCCTACCACCTTCCATAGTACCACCACCCAAATGTACAAAAACCGCACAGATTAGCATCCGGCCTTGTTGTGTAGCAAAAACATTGTCAAATAGTTCTTCACCAACTACCCTTTCACCACCAAATGGTTCCATAGTAGCACCTTGATTTAAAAGGTACACTTTTGAGAGGTCATTTAAGCCCTTAATCGACCACTTTTATATCCGTTATTGCTTAATTTTGTTCTTTTTCACTTTTTAGGTCTCTTGAAGGCAAATTGCTGGAATGACACTTATTCGAACGAAAAGGCGTGAATTTATGAAGAAAATAGCCAAGTCAAGATCAAGACACTCAAGCTGCTGGAATTGAAGGTGATGGCGTCACAGTTAGAGGGCGACGCCGACGCAACGTGCTCCAAATTTATGACGGCTCAGTAGCGAAATTGCTATTTTGTACCCGACGGCGTCAGGTTTTAAAGAGTAAGGCGTCACAACTCAGACGACCTAGATTCAGATCCCGACGTTGTCAGAAGATGAAGCTGACGGCGTCACAAGCATAAGGTGACGCCGTTACAAGGTTGACATGGTCAAGACGAAACCCTAAGGGCGGCGATCAGACTTTTAGAGAGGTAGTTTTATGGAGTAAAACCTAATAACGATTTTTGGCTGTCTTGGGCAGTATCTTAGGGTTCTCATACCCTATTTTACAACAAGATAAGTAATTTACTTCATTGATTTAGTTATGTCTTCAACTGTATGTGTGTATGCTTGCATGTTTTCCATGTCCGGCTAATTTACTTGTGTGTTTGCTTAGATATATGAAACCTAGGTATTAAATATTGATTGGTTGTCTCTTATCTTAATTGTAATTGACCTAGGATTGCGATAGGTCATTCATTGTGTTTTTAATGCTTGAGTAATTGTAGGCTAAAAATCCAAAGATAACCATAGAGTTAGTTTATGAATCCTAGAGATTTTGTAGGCAATAACCTTAAGGTATCCTCAAAGTGTTAGGGAAAAAAGCATACCCTACGACCTTAGAAGACGCAACGCGTTAAGAATAAGGACGTGACAATTCAACCATAAATAGGAGATAACTAGGGAGTAATAGTATCTAGGTAAACACATCTTTAATCATCATACGAGCACACATCAATTAGACATAGACTACCCCGTAGCTTAGTTAATTAGATATTTAGAACAGTAGAGTAATCGGTAGAAATACCAACCCCCCAAATCCAATACCCTGAGATTAGTAATTTCAATTTTCTAAAAAATATAAAAAAGATAAAAAAAATAATCTTTCTTAACCCCAACCTTAGCGTAGTAACTTCTCACTAGCATTCCTATTCCCCTAGAGAACGATATCAATCCTGAGGCTTACCCTAATACTACACTACAACGATTAGGTTCACTGCCTAGGTGTTTGAAAAACTTGCTTGAAGAAAAGGAAGTTTCCTTTGACCCCAAACGCGCGTTGTACGCGTATCAAGTTTTTGGCGCCGCTGCCTAGGAATAGAATAGCTAGTTAGATTTCCACTTCGTTTAGGTTCCCTTGCTTGATTCCTATCAAGTAAGATTTTTTCTCATTTTTAGCTTCTATGTAGTCTATCCCCCTTCTTCGTGACCTTTGTTAGTAATCCTATCATTTTTCATCATGGAAGGTGATAATCAACCCACACTCATCAACCCACCACCAAATGACCCACCAAGAGGCCGTACTCTTGGTGAATACTCAAGACCAAGCCACCTAGGCTATAGGAACACCATTGAGCTTCCCGACCAAGCCCAAACTATGGCCCTTCGATCCGAAACCATCCGGTTGGTGCAAAACGGATGTGCATTCCATGGACTTCGTTTCGAAGATCCTAATCAGCATCTTAAGGATTTCCTTAAAATCGTCGATTCCATCGACCTCGATGCTACTACTCGGGAGACCACGCACTTGCATCTCTTCCAATTCTCTCTACAGGACCAAGCTAGTAATTGGCTTGAGCGACTTCCCGCCGGCTCCATCTCAAGTTGGGATGATCTCACCTCTCGTTTCCTTTCCCAATTTTTCCCACCGGGGAGAACTACTAAACTTAGGAATGAAATCTTGATGTTCCAACAACGTCAAGGTGAATCTCTCTACGAAGCATGGACTCAATTCAAGGACTTACTCCATAGAGTCCCTCATCACGACATTGTTCTTTGGCTTCAAGTCCAACTCTTTTATGATTATATCAACTTCCCAACTAAGCGATCCATCGACCAAGCGACCGATGGTAAACTTAGTGATCTCACCGCGGAAGAATCGTGGGGTATAATAGAGGACCTTGCTCTCTATGACAACGAAAGTTGGAATGACCCCCGTGAGTTGCCCAAAACTGTAAAGGCAATCTCCTTGCCTCCTATTGACTCACAACCTTCTGACCGTAGGATGCTCGAGCTTGAAGATCAAGTCAAATTCCATATGAGCTCCTATAAAAATCCTAAGTCTTCACATCAAGTGAACAAAATCACTCTACCTTGTGAGTTGTGTAGTGGTCCCCACGACACTCGTGATTGCACAAGACTCCCCGATCAAGCTTTTGCGGACTACGCCTCCACGCGTACCGACGGAGCAGGAGAGAAGTGGTACACTTTCAAGCCCGAACAGAACAACTTAGTAAACTCCTATAACCTCTCATGGAGGAATCACCCTAACCTTAAGTGGAACCAAAATTCAAACCCACCCCAAAGCTCATCTAGTCCACTTAATAGGTTCAACCCTCCAAACACCAGGAACCCCACTAGTCTTGAGGAAACTGCGTCTAGATTCATGTCATCTCAAGAAACTCGATTGACTAAGCTTGAAGCCGATTTCAAGCAACGACAAGGCGAGATGACAAACAAGCTTGATGCCCTTTTAAAAGCCTTCAATGACCGGGAAATTGGAGCACTCCCAAGTGATACTATAAAGAACCCAAAAGTGAATTCGATTTCATCAACTTCATGTTCTTGTTCACCATGGGAGAGTGCACACCCATGCCCCTCACACCCAAAGGTCCACTCAGTAAATGCTATCAACAAGGTTTCCAAGTGATCCCAAATGAGGTACCAAGGACCCGCACCATTGGTACAACCAACTCTTGAGAAACCCGTCAACCAAGAACCCAAACCTAATCTAGAGGAGGATTACAAGGAACTCCACCCAAAAAAAACCGGTTCTTGAAGTCTTAGCTCATGCACCTTATTACAATGCTTTAAAAGAAAAATATAATTAAGAACTAAAACTTGGAAAACATGGGTCCGCGTTTGTGCAAAATAATTTACCTAAGAAGTTAGACGATCATGGGCTATTCGCTCTTCCATGTAGGCTTGGAACCTCTAAACCTCTCGATGCTCTAGCCGACTTAGGATCATGCATCAATCTTGTTCCGTTGTCCCTCCATAGAAGACTTAACTTAGGTAAGATAGAACCAATGAAAACCGTCTTAGGTCTAACGGACGGTAGTAGTGCATATCCGGTAGGGATAATAAAAAACATGGTAGTACACGTAGGAGAATTGACTCTTTTGGCGGATTTCCATGTGCTAAACATGAATAAGGACCCGACATGCCCATTGTTAGTAGGAAGGGGATTCTTAGCTACCGCTAGTGCCATCATTGATTGTAAGATGTCTAAAATAGTGGTAGGAGAAGGGAGTGCTAGGTCAATTTACGATGTCAAAAAGCATATTTACTACAAGGAAGAGGAAATCCCCCATGAGATCAGGTTGGATAGAACGCCATCTAGATATGGACCTTGGATTAATAAAGACTTCATAGGTCCCCAATAACCTTTCTATCTAGATGAAGCCTTTGCTAGTAAAGCAACTTTCCATGAAAAAGAATTGGCTAGGGACATGGAAGTGAACCCGTTCGAGGACGCCTTAGTGTTTAGGAAGATGACCGAGTTCCTAGGAAGCTTGCCCGTCAACCTTGTCATGAATAAGTGGAAATTTGAGAGCGATAAGCCTAAGCATAAGTGGAATTAGGATATACCCCCTAGTGATGGTAATCGAGAGTGGCACATTAGGATAACGATCTATGACCCCGATGGAGAAAATTTTGAAAAGGCATACCGAACTAAGCGTACCACTAGGAACTTAAATGATAAGTTTGATCCTTATGACATTCTTGAGGATAAGCTTACTTATATAGGTACGTAGGGGCACGACTTCGAGTCTAGCTACAAGACTCATAAATAAAGAAAAGCGCTTCGTGGGAGGCAACCCATGCTTAATTGTTTGCTTGTTTGTGTGTCATATATTTTTTATTGATTGTTTATTCTCATGTTTAAATTTGTGAAAATGCTTTATTTTGTCTTTAACCTCGTCTTAGCTACATATAAAGGTATTCTACAAAAGGGATAAGTGTAGGGAGGATTACACACGTTTTCAAAAAGAACGTGAACATGAGAGTTACGATTATTAAAAAGATATACATGTGTGTTTGTTAGATTCAAATGCTTGTATCGAGTCATAATGGATGTTTTGCAGAAATGTTTTCCAGATTCTAAAGATATAAATTTTCCAGAATTTTTTCCAGAAAATCGCAGACTAGTTTCTGCCAGGATAACCTGACGGCGTCAGGATCGCAACCTGACAGCGTCAGGAGGAGCAGAAACAGCTTATAACTTTTTCTCGTTTTCTGTGCTACTTATAAATTTTTGGAATTTCTCAGGTCTTAATTTTCCAGAAAATCTGTAAACATCCATTCCACAAGCATTATATCCTAGTTTAGTAGAGTCATATATAGTGTTACCGCCGATTTTATGCGAAGGTTTCATTTTTTTTCTTCAAGTGTGCAGGTTTTATTTATTAAGAAGAAGATACATAAGATTGGATAGAGCTTTTCACGCATACATTCTTCTTGAAGAATAATTTAACCACTACTTCACACGGATCCTACCGAGCTAATCAGGGGAGTATTATTTTCTTTTGTTTTTTATTACCTTCCATTATCATAACTTTGATACTTTCGGGCAACATTGGGGATAATGTTCAGTTTAAGTGTAGGGAGGAAAAATAAAACGGAAACTTTGAAACTATGCTTATCCTTGACTATTTGCCTTGTCTAATTTCAATTGTGTAATAAACCATGAGAAATATCGGTTAGGGTAATTTTGGCACCAAATTTAAAATTTTTCATGACATGTAGGAGTGGGCCATTAGTCTTAATAAAATGTCTCATGGATATGAAGTTATATGACTAGCACAAAACCCTTTACCACTCAAATTCCACCCCAAAATGTGAGGATCGCCCTTAGATTTGTAGGAATTAAAGCATTCATCTTTAATGCTTCGAGAGTGTACCGGTAGTATAATAGATTCTAGAACTTGTTTTGTTATGCATTCCGAGATCGCTAGTGAGACTACACTTGTGTAGTTAGGAATAACTAAATGATAAGAGGCATTAGGATAACCCTTGTTTGATACCCGTATTATAATTACTTCTTCCACATCGGTTGAGTAATTCCCCCACACCCTTGCGTTGTACTCATCTTTAGTACACGATACCCCTAGTTAACCCCTCAGAGCCTATCCTTTTCGCGGTTCTCGTGATGTTTTGGTTTTCCGGAATATCAATGAAGAGCATTGTTTACAATCCACCCCCAAATGTACACCCAAATCGCCTTAGCCTACCTTGTATGCACTCATTTTTAGTGCATTATTGTTATCATACTAAACCCTTATTTCAATTATCTAGTTGCTTGCATAAGTTGCTAAGTCGAGTCATATCCTTTGTACACAGTTTTGGGACGATTGGGCCGGGACTCATGGGAAAAGTTAAATTTTATGAAGTGACGGGAAGGAACGTTAAATTCAAATTCCCTTTATTTACGTAATAATGTACTCCAAGTGTTTTGATCTTTTCAATTCGGGTCAAATTAGTGTTAGAGTAATAAAAACTCAAGTATAGGGATGTGCCTATAAATCTCAATTATTTTGATGTTATCGTAGAGGATGGTAGAGTAAAAGTGTATGAAAGAAAAATCGAAAAAAAGAGTGTTGAAAAAAAAATGAAAAAATGAAAAAACATACGGGCTACCATCCTACATCTATCTTTAAATTTATGTTTGTTTGTTTCAAGTTATCTAGAGTTTAGAGTGTCAAGCCTTGGCTTAGCAACGCCATTCTTCTCATGCTTGTAACATAAAGATTTTTGACTTGCCACCACTAAATCGCTATCCCACAAAACCCTTTGTTTCCCTGCCGTAAGCCTAACATTACAACCCTTTAAAAGACCTCTTAGATAGTTTTTCCTAGGTGCTTATGCCAAAGCGATGGAGGTTTGATCTAGTCTCAAGCCTATGGTAATCTATGTACTAGGACCGGTTAATGAGTGTTTATCTTCCATTTCCAATTTGATATATTTCATATACACCCGAGAGATGAGAGTATCCAAACACCACTTGTGAGGTGCTAGTATGTAATTTATGTGCTTGTTGTGACTTTTGCGGGGCTTATACTTGTTGTGAATTGTTCTAAACTAATGCTTCATGACCCCTAACTTATAAATTAATTGGCCAAAAGCACATTTGCTTGAGGACAAGCAAATACCAAGTGTAGGAATATTTGATAAGGATTTAAAATGTACACTTTTGAGGGGTCATTTAAGCCCTTAATCGACCACTTTTATATCCGTTAGTGCTTAATTTCGTTCCTTTTCACTTTTTAGGTCTCTTGAAGGCAAATTGTTGGAATGACACTTATTCGGACGAAAAGGCGTGAATTTATGAAGAAAATGGCCAAGTCAAGATCAAGACACTCAAGCTGCTGGAATTGAAGGTGATAGCGTCACAGTTAGAGGGCGACGCCATCGCAACGTGCTCCAAATTTGTGACGGCTCAGTAGCGAAATTGCTATTTTGTACCTGACGGCGTCAGGTTTTAAAGAGTAGGGCGTCACAACTCAGACGGCCTAGATTCAGATCCCGACGACGTCAGAAGATGAAGCCGACGGTGTCACAAGCATAAGGTGATGCCGTTACAAGGCTGATGTGGTCAAGACGAAACCCTAAGGGCGGCGATCCGACGGCGTCACATTTAAAGAGTGACGCCGTCGCAAGTTGTAACTCTATATATAGAATTCGAATTTTCAGACTTTTAGATAGGTAGTTTTGTGGAGTGAAACCTAGTAACAACTTTTGGCTGTCTTGGGCAGTATCTTAGGGTTCTCATACCCTATTTTATAACAAAATAAGTAATTTACTTCATTGATTCAATTATGTCTTCAATTTTATGTGTGTATGCTTGCATGTTTTCCATGTTCGACTAATTTACTTGTGTGTTTGCTTAGATCTATGAAACCTAGGTATTGAATATTGATTGGTTGTCTCTTATCTTAATTGTAATTGACCTAGGATTGTGATAGGTCATTAGTTGTGTTTTTAATGCTTGAGTAATCTTTGTGAACATTAGTTTATAATCGCCTAGAGTTATTGTAGGCTAAAAATCCAAAGATAACCTTAGAGTTAGTTTATGAATCCCAGAGATTTTGTAGGCAATAACCTTAAGGTATCCTCAAAGAGTTAGGGAAAAAAGCATACCCTACGACCTTAGAAGACACAACGCGTTAAGAATAAGGACATGACAATTCAACCATCAATAGGAGATAACTAGGGAGTAATAGTATCTAGGTAAACAAATATCATCACACGAGCACACATCAATTAAACATAGACTACTCCTTAGCTTAGTTAATTAGATAAATAGAATAGTAGAGTAATCGGTAGAAATACCAACCCCCCAAATCCAATACCTCGAGATTCGTAATTTCAATTTTCTAAAGGACATAAAAAAGATAAAAAAAAATAATCTTCCTCAACCCCAACCACCCCAACCTTAGCGTAGTAACTTCTTACTAGCATTCCTATTCCCCTAGAGAACTTTATCAATCCCGAGGCTTACCCTAATACTACACTACAACGATTAGGTTCACTGCCTAGGTGGTTGAAAAACTTGCTCAAAGAAAAGGAAGTTTCCTTTGACCCCGAACGCGCGTTGTACGCATATCACACCTCACTCATCTCCAACAAGCACACCACCATCATCACCTATCAAGTCTCCACCTAAAGTCACTCTATTGGAACTTCTTAAGACTCCAACAAGATCCCAACAAATCAACCCAAAAGAACTAGTCTTTTTAACACCTCCCACATCTCCAAACACAATTTACAAAGACCTTGTAACTTCACCACCTTTAGCTCCCATTCTCTTACAAGGACATCTAGGTTCTTTTACACCACCACTTCTAAACATTCCGGACTTTGATCCATATTTTCCAACTTTTCCACCACATCTTCCGCATCTCACAAATCAAACTAACCCGGAAACCTTCCACACACATTACCTACATCATTTACATTGTGAAAATTGCCAGTCCACTAGGGAACTTGAAATAGAAATTAGGGAAGAGACGCGACTCATATTTAAACACATCCTTGATCGCATCAACATCATCACTCACCAAAACCTCCATCAATAACCTTATGCAAGCATGAAAGGAATAATATTACTATTTTCTCTAGTTTTTTATTTTGAGTCATTTTAAAAAGAACAAACCTTGTTCTTAGTTTTATATGTTTGTATGTGTCATATACACCACTACATTTTGTTATTTTATTACAAGGCTTTGTTTACATACCTTGGATCTCTATCTTGTTTCTCGTCAATCACAAGATTATTTACGCATGTTACTACTAACCTTTTCATTGTAGGTTTTTATATTTTCTCACTTGACGCCCTATTCTAGGGGGAGCTACCGTCAAGGAGGAGTTAGAGATACGCGGACTATTTTTCCACTCTTTATTTCTTCATTAGGGTCACTTTTTGTTTCGACAAAAAGGGGCAGAAGAAGTAAAACTTATGCTTTCAAAACATACATCTAATCTTAAGTTTTACCCATCATAACATTATGTTTTGTCATCAACAAAAAGGGGGAGATTGTTAATACAAATAAACCGTAAAAACGTTTATTAATATTTAGCGATCTCTTTGTGTTTTGTTGATAACAAATATAATGTTATCATAAGTAAAATTATAAGGATACATGTTATTTTTGTAAAGCATCTACATATATAGTCATTTAATATAAATTTTTGTAATAATTCATTTATTGTAATAGTTTATTAGGATGCGTAAAAACCACAACCTATGACCCATACCCATGGAGCATATCCATAACCCGTGGAGTTAACCCATAACCCATTGTCTAGATGCATTGCATGTTTTAGATACATTATATCTACTTAGATACCCATGGTCCAAAGTCTAGGACCCATGACCCATAACTCATAGTTCTTATTTATTTTGTTGTGATTCTCATATAGGTCCTTCTCTAAGGCGAGATCACGAGCATTCTACAAGTCATCCAAGCAAGAGGTCCTTGATTGATTTGTTCCTCCACAAGATTTCTGTAGCGAATATCTTGAATTTTATATTTCACATATTTGTTGTTTTATAGTAGTGTTGGTTTGGTCCTCCGTGTTAAGGACTCGGTATTTAGCTTTGTACCGGAAAAAGTGTAAGCAATGTTGTGAAGGCTTCTCTGCCGAGTTGAAGGAGTTTGTTGACATAGTGCTTGAACTCTCGAGTAGGTGACTCGGAGAGTGGAGTAGGGCAATAAAGGTGTCCTTGTATCCGAACCACTATAAATCGGTTGTGTCATTTCTATCCATTACTATACTTGTTTTCTTTACTTGCATTACTTATAGATCTATACTTTCTCTCTATCCACACGATTTCACATTACATCGAATCTAAAGTTTTTGAAACTAACTAAAAATTGGGAAAAATATTCAACCTCCCCTTCTAATTTTCCACAGACATAAATGTATTAAAATATATAAGAATTTGACATCTTTCGGGTAATGATGTTGTGGAAAACTAGAAGGGGGGGTGAATAGTTTTGCTGATTTTAACTTAGGTTCAAAAACTTTAGATTTGATGTAATGTGAAATCGTATGGATAGAGAGAAAGTATAGATCTATAAGTAATGCAAGTAAAGAAAACAAGTAATGGATAGAAACGACACAACCGATTTATAGTGGTTCAGCTACAAGGACACCTTCGTTGCCCTACTCTACTCTCCGAGTCACCTACTCGAGAGTTCAAGCACTATGTCAACAAACTCCTTCAACTCGGCGGAGAAGCCTTCACAACGTTGCTTACACTTTTTCTGGTACAAAGCTAAATACCGAGTCTTTAACACGGAGGACCAAACCAACACTACTATAAAACAACAAATATGTGAAATATGAAATTCAAGATCTTCGCTATAGAAATCTTGTGGAGGAACAAATCAATCAAGGACCTCTTGCTTGTATGACTTGTAGAATGCTCGTGATCTCACCTTAGAGAAGGACCTATATGAGAATCACAACAAAATAAATAAGAACTACTATCTAGATCAAGAGATCTGAGGTTAGAAGAATGTAAGAATATATGAGAGTGTTTGTAAGAAGAGGGGTAAGTTACAATGAAGAAATGGCTCTCTATTTATAGGCAATTTCTTGCTACTGTTGCACGGATCCCACGGATCCCTTGCCTGAGGGATCCGTCTAGTGTAAACCGAGGGATCCGTGAGACGCTCCTCTTTATCCATGGGTTATGGGTTATGTGTCATGGATCATGGGTCATGGGTCCTAGACTTTGGACCATGGGTATCTAAGTAGATACAATGTATCTAGAAGATGCAATGCATCTAGTCAATAGGTTATGGGTTAAATCTACGGGTTATGGATATGATCCATGGGTATGGGTCATGGGTTATGGTTTTTACCCATCCTAATAAACTATTACAATAAATGAATCATTGCAACAATTTATATTAATTGACTATATATGTAGATGCTTTACAAAAATAACATGTATCCTTATAATTTTACTTATGATAAAATTATATTGGTTATCAACAAAACACAAAGAGATCGCTAAATATTAATAAACATTTTTACGATTTATTTGTATTAACAATCTCCCCCTTTTTGTTGATGACAAAACAAAATGTTATGATGAGTAAAACTTAAGATTAGATGTATGTTTTGAAAGAATAAGTTTTACTTCTTCTCCCCTTTTTTGTCGAAATAAAAAGTGACCGTAATGAAGAAATAAGGTGTGGAAAAATAGTATAGTCTGCGTATCTCTAACTCCCCTTTGACGGTAGCTCCCCCTAGAATAGGGCATCAAGTGAGAAAATATAAAACCTACAAAGTAAAGGTTAGTAGTAACATGCAATATAATCTTGTGATTGATGAGAAACAAGATGGAGAGTCAAGGTATGTAAACAAAGCCTTGTAATAAAATAACAAAATGTAGTTGTATATATGCCACATACAAATATGTAAAACTAGGAACAAGGTCTGTTCTTGAGTTTAAAAAACTAATTACGACGTTTGTTCCATGAGACCAAGACCAAGTCGAAGCAAGTTGAATTGTTCCCGCTTCAACGGTTTGGTGATGACGTCGGCTATGTTTTCTTCGGATGCTACCTTCTCAATAGAGATGTTCACCTTTTGAACATTGTCTTGTAAGAAGTGATGACGGATCTCTATATGCTTGGTCCGAGAGTGCAACACCGGATTCTTGCTTAAGTCGACGGCACCTTTGTTGTCACACAGAATGCCTATGTCACTTAGATGAATGTCGTAGTCAACTAACGCTTGTTTCATCCATAGTGCTTGTTGGCATGCTTTGCCAGCGGAGACATATTCGGCTTCGGTTGTTGATATGGCCAATGCCGTTTGCTTCTTCGAGAACCAAGATGTTAAACAATATCCCATAAAAGTACATACACCACTTGTACTCTTTCGGTCAACATAATCACCTGCATGGTCAGAATCTGCATATACAATACTTTCTACCCCCGTACCCTTAGGATACCATAATCCTAATTGAGTCGTACCCTTAATGTATCTAAATATTCTTTTGACCACTTCTTGATGTGATGTTTTAGGATCCAGCCGACTAGCCGTAAGATAGAGAAGACTACCAATCATCCCACGGTATTTTGTATTATCAACAGATTCGCCGTCTTCATCTTTTGTAAGTTTAGTGTCAGATGACATTGGTGTTCTTATGGGTTTTTACTCTTCTAAAACAAATTTCTTTAACATCTCTTTTATGTATTTAGATTCATTAAAGAAGATACCATCTTCTACTTGTTTGATTTGTAGACCAAGAAAGAAACTTAGTTCTCCCATCATACTCATTTCAAACTCGCCATGCATGAGTTTTGAGAAATCATCACACATGTCTTGACAAGTAGATCCGAATATAATATCATCTACGTATATTTGAACAATAATTATATGTGATTCCTTTTTCTTAGTGAAAGTGTATTATCAACTAACCCCATGGTGTAGTTGTTTTTTATTAAAGAGCTTTCTTTAATTTATACACATGTTTAGGTTTTTCGAAATCGATAAAGCCCGGAGGTTGAGCTACATATATTTCTTCATTAATAAAACCATTTAGAAAAGCACTTTTGACAACCATTTGAAAAAGCTTAAGATCATTAGCACAAGCATAAGTAAGAAGTATTCTTATAGACTCTAATCTAGCCAAGGGGGCATAGGTCTCATTAAAGTCTATTCCTTCTTGTTGATTATACCCTTGGACAACGAGTCTAGCTTTGTTTCTAGACACTACAACGTTTGCATCTAACTTGTTTTTATATACCCATTTGGTTCCTATTATGGTTTGATTACTAGGTGGAGGGACAAGTGTCCAAACATCATTAGAAACAAATTGATTTAACTCTTTTTGCATAGCCATTACCCAAATTTTATCTTTTATGGCTTCTTGTGTATTCTTAGGTTCTATGGTTGAAACAAAACAAAATAAACTCCTTTGGTTTTGGACTTGAGACGTTAAGGTTCTTTCATTTAACTTTCCTATGACCTTATCTACGGGATGATATTTAGACTCTTTAATATTGATGATTTCATTGTTTAATGGTTCATCCTCTTTGTTTGTATTTTTCTTTATTTCTATGGCTCCACTTTCGACTATATCATCATCGACAAAAGGTAGGGTAGGTTTAGGTGGACTCTCATCAAATTGTACGTTTAATGACTCTTCAACCTTCATTGTTTCTTTATTTAATATGACATAAGCTTTGCTATTAGGAGAGTAACCTAAAAAGATACCTTCGGTTGATTTACGATCAAATTTGGTTAGGTCATCTTTAGTGTTAAGTAGAAAACATTTGCTACCAAAGACTATAAAATGTTCTAACGTAGGCTTTTTGCCTCAAAGTAACTCGTATGGAGTTTTACCTAAAAATGGTCTAATTAAGACTCGGTTAAGTATGTACGTTGATGTATCAACGGCATTGCACCAAAAATTTTGAGGTATAGATTGCTCATTTAACATGGTATGAGTCAATTCTTGCAGGGTTCTATTCTTCCTTTCAACCACCCCATTCGATTGTGGAGTGCGAGGAGCCGAGAAGTTGTAAGTAATACGATTAGCGTCACAAAAAGCTCCAAATTGCACTTCATGATCAAATTCCCTACCATGATCCGTTCTAATAGACACTATAGGACTTCCTAATTGTCTTTGAATTTTCTTACTTAATAATATTTCAAAGTAATCGAACGTTTCAGTTTTATTTTTTTTTTAAATTTAGTCCATGTCTACCTAGAGTAATCATCCACTATAACCAAAGTGTATTAGTTGCCTCCATAACTTTGAATAGCGGATGGACCAAATAAATACATGGGAAGTAATTCTAGACACTTAGTAGTAGAGACCATATTTTTAGCTTTGTGACAAGCATGGACTTGTTTTCCAACATTACAAGCATCACAAAAGTGATGTTCATACTTTAATTTTGGAAGATCTCTTACTAGATCTTTGGATGATAGCGATTGAAGAAGTCGCATATTGGCATGACCCAATCTTCAATGCCATAAGGTCGAAGTATCATCCATAGAAGTAAGACAAAGTTTGTCTTTAGGTTCATTACCGATTTTAATGACATAGACTCCATGTTTTCTAATTCCTCTTCCTATAGTGATACCGTTTTTCAATATCTTACTATCGGTTTCATTAAAAAGCACGTTACACTTCTTATCACATATTTGTCCTATACTTAGAAGGTTAAAGTTTAGGTTTTCTACGTGACACACATCTTTATTGGTTAGAGATTTGTTAGAAATCGTACCTTTACCGATGATTTTGCTTTTGCTATTTCCAAATACTACATTTCCTCCATTGAAGGATTCATATGTGGAAAATAAATCTTTATTACCGGTCATGTGCCTCGTGTACCCGCTATCCTTGATCCATTCATCCGGATCTAGTTCGACCTTTAAGCACACCTAAGAAAAGAATCAACTCAAAAGTTTGGTCCCCATTTGTTCATGGGTCCATTAGTGTTATACATTTCATTCATGTTAGACATATTGGAAAAGGTGAGTATGCATTCCATGGTGCAAAGTTTTGAAATGGAAAACCGTTTTGCATATTAGGATTCCATCCCATTTGATGGTTACTTCTCGGATAAATATTATTAGGTCTCCTTATAAATGTGTGATGAGTGTCTAAATACTCATCATTTTTGTACTATCTAGACTGCAAAAACATCTGAAAACACTCAGAAACGCATTAAAATGATAAAAATATCACAAACAAGTGTTTTATGTGTTTTAAATGCAAAAACATCAAAATCTGGTGAAAAACGTATCAAGTTTGCATAATTGACAGTTTTAGTCCCCCAAGTTTCAAAAATTGTCAAAATTAGTCCCTGGTAATTCAAAAACTTGTAAAATATCATTTTAGGTCCTTGGGATTCACAAGTTGTTCAAAATAATCCTTTGAAGTTTAAAATCACAAAATTACAACTTTGGTCCCTCAACTTTGCAAAAGTGTCAAAAATAGTCCTTAAGGTTTTAAAATTGGAAATTGATCAAAATATTAACCTTGTACTATTAATAAATGACAAGAATGGTCCTTATGATAAACTTTTGGAGAAATTACATTTTGGCCCCTCAAGTTTTAAAATTGGCAATTTTAGTCCTTGGACATTTTAAAAATGGAAAATAATCAACAATAGTCCTTGTACTATTAATGAATGGCAAGTTAGGCCCTTGTATTAACTTTGGTATAATGGTAGGTTTAGTCCTTCAAATTGGCAGAATTACATATTTGGTCCTTGGGCTTGTTATTACTACCAAACCAAACGGATCCTATATTAAACTCAAGCCCAAAACCAACTCAGGCCCAAAACCAAACCAACCCAGTATTTAAAACAGAGATAAACTGCCAGTACTGTTTATCCCCCTCACCTCGCCTGAAACCCAAAAACCAGGGTGGTTTCTTTCCACCACCTCACCATCTCAAGCTCACCCCCCCCACTTTCCACCACTTCTCTCATTAAAACACTCCACCATAAATGCTCTTCACACCTCTGTTCACCCCAAAACTACCACTGAGTCAATACCAGCAAATGGTATTGCTCAAAACCTCCCCAAGTTGGCTAAAAATATCACAAAACTTCTCATTTGTCTTCCTGATACTCCTAAAATTCTTTAATTGCCTTCAAACTAGTTGTACTGTTTAAACAGCTTTTTGGCGCCAAAATGCCATGTGGGCGTTTTTGATGATTTTCAGTGATCCAAGGGTTGGAAAGAGGTGGGAAATGCTTAGAAGTCAACAAGGATGCTTTTTGATGTCTATAAAGAAGAAAAGAAGCAGAAGAGAAGGCAAGTAGTGTAATTTAGTTTAGTTTAATGTCGTTTTAGTTAATTTCAGAGTTCCAGTGTAATTTAAGCTTTCCAAGTAATTTGTTTTAGTTATTTCAAGTTAATGTGAATCTTTTTCAGTTTCAATTTCAGTTCTAATTCAAGTTTTCATGTTATGCAAATTTTACTTTTGTTCAAAATCTCAAAATGTTCTAATGTTGTTGTAAGTTGTTATCTTGGACTGGATAGGCACACATAAGCTCCTATATAGCTTATCAAAGCTATTAGTTACAATAAAACTCAGTCTAGTACAAAAAACCAGAAAATCACTAAAAATACTAAATAAATTAGCTAAAAATAAAAACCTATGGGAAATGATCAAGAAACTGGTGCAGAGCTGGTCTTTGGATTGCTTATTGGTATAGAGCTTCTTGGGAAGCATTAGGATTGATCCTCAGTCCTTGGTTCCATGTTTGTGCATGAACTCATATTTTGTAAGCCTTTTCTTGAAATTTGCATTTTCTATTTTTAGTAATCAAACCTTGTTAATTCTAGTCTAATCATGTCTAAGTATGGTTATTCAGGCAATCAATAGGTCATTTGGGCTAAAAACTTGTTTTTATGCTTAATTCTTCACAACAGCTTCTTTAAGGGTTGTTTGGTTTATTGTACAAACTGTGTTAGAAGTTTGTTCATGTTATTATTCTTGCTTGATACATGCTACTTTAGCCTTTAATATCTCAATTTGAGCATAAAAACCAGTAGTCATAGTATAAGAAAGTCAATTTTAGCTTTAAGATTTCTTAAACTCTTAACTGTTAAGAATTTTGATTGCATAATCATATATACTGTTTTGAAAGTTGTTTATCTAGCTTTATTTATACTCATAACAGCTTAATATAACATCTTTAATAAGTAGAATAGATCACAATCTCATAAAAGTCAACATAGTTATTTTCTTAAATAGTCAAAATCTGTCCTGTGCACAGCTGAGATAGCTGATTTCATGAGCTTGTAAAAATCTCATTACAGAGCTTTAGCTTATGTACCTTAGTTCTTTAGGTAGCCAACCTAGCCAACTTGATGTCCCAATCTTAGCTTTCTATTTTCTAGCTTATTAGATAGGGCTGCAATAAGCCTTTTGTTTGTCCCACATTATGTATAACCAAGCAACCAGTGAACTATAAGCTTTTTCATAAGCTCCTTAATAGCTCACCAGTGAACCATACAGTAAGTAATTTAGCTTTTTGGAAAGCTTATTAGGTTAACTTGTTAGTCCAAGTATTTATTTTTAATTCCTAGCTTATCTTAGTGCTTAAAAAGTAGCTTATAAGTGCCTAGTGAATCACTAAGTGTCCTGTGCATACCAGTGTGATTTGTGCTTATTTTGGCTTATGCAGAGCTTAATTTTTTAGTTAAAATTGTTTTTCAGTTTTCATTATAGCTTAAAAACAGTTTCTTAGCCTTTGTCAGTTTTCATTAGCTTATTTACAAGCTTATTAGCTAGTTTAGCTTATCCTTATGCTTATTTCCTTAATCTAGTCCACTGTTAAGATTATAAGCTCAATACAGAGCTTATTGTTCGTTTTTATAAAAAGTTTTAGTAGTAAAAAGTGCTATTTACATAATACTTAATAAGTTGCAAAAAGAAAAATCAAAAAAATAAAATGTTTTGCAAAAAGGTGGGGAGGCAGGCTCGAACCTGAGACCTCCCACCTCAAGAGGATGTTAGTGTGTGTACCTGGATAGACTGCGCCCTTGGGTCTTTCTTGTCATGGTTTGCAAAATCAAATACTTAACCACACTTTGTCCATTTTAGCTTATACGTCTACTTAGCTTATTTGTAGCTTATTCGAAGTAGATTTTTCCAGTTTTGTATTTTTCATAAATCTGTATTAGTATTAAGTATTTTATAAAAAAGTTTCAGATTTTTCTAATTAGTTTTAGTATTTTTAAACATTTAATTAGTGTTTTATAGTAATTAATTCATAAAAAAAAAATATAAAAGTCTAAAAAATATAAATCTTTTTTCTAAAATTTTCTTTTATCATATAGTACGTAAGAAAATTAGTTTTACACTTGTAGGCCTTTTATTTCATAAATTTTACGTTTTTGCTTGCGCTCCAGCGTAATTTTTGCATATAACGCTCGTTTTCATTTTAGGTTACGTTTTAAGTTTATTTAGGTTTACGTTTTAATTAAAATAGTTTATTTAAGTTATTTTGTTTTATAAAATAAACGTTCATCGATCTGTAAAAATATTGATAGCGTTTATTTAATATATTTTATCTTTTATTTCCTTTAATTTGCATTTAAGTCGCTGTAATTTGTAAATCTTTTCTTTAGGTAATTTTTCACCAAAAACCTTACTGATCACTATCCTTAGTGATCATTCTATCATATGATCAAGTGTTTATACACCAATTCATCCTCCGTGGGACTTAACGACCCAGGAATCCACTATATTCCTCTGATCTAAATTGTATTTGGTGTGTGAGCTGTTTTGAGTTTCTTACGGTTGGTTATTCACAAGTGGCTAGCTTGCGTGAGATAACTTGACGGTTTTGCACCGATCAAAATTTTGGCGCCGCTGCCGGGGAGGCTGTAAGCGTGTTTTAAGCATTTCCAGATCCATTCTTGCACATATACCACAGTTTGTAAACAATTTTTTTGTAAAGTTAATTAAAAATCAAAAAGTTCATTAACACTTTTCCTAAAGTGTTAATAACACCAAAAATATTTTCATTCTTTCTTTTTATGGCATGTTTTTCAAAAATCCAAAAATATTCATCTTTACCCTCTTACCCTTTTTGATTCTTTATCCCTTTACCCTCTATCCATTTGATTCTAAACTTCTTCTATTCTCATGGAATCTCTCGACTACGACGAATTCTGGAACGAAGTTGAAAAACTTCCTATTTTATCACAAATGTCAAGAATTCGTGTTGTTCGTGATGATCCATTGATTCTGCGTAGGGAAATAGAACGAGAAACCGGGGTGACAAAGGACCAGGTACTTCCCTCTGATAATGGAGGTGCTAAATACGTCCAACCTACGGTTATCCAAAGATCTAACCCCTCGATTGCTCCTAAGCCGTCTAAAATTGATCCTACACTTTCACGATTTACGGTTAAAAGCAAACATGCAGAATTTAGAACGGTGACTAGCAAGAATGACTTGCCTAATCTTCACGTTTCTCAAGAACCAGAACTGGAGACCATAACGGAATAGTGGAAATTGCTAGCTCTCAGAGCACACCACTTGTCCCACCTCCGGATTTTTCAAAATGTTCTTCGAGTCTTAATCGTCATTCAGATCACCATGTTGGTTTTGTTGATTCTTTGAATGAACTGATTCCTTCTCATAACTTTCAAATAGAATCGTTTATTCCTTGTGTCGGTTGTGGTGAGCCTCTTTATGGTTCACCATGTCGCTGGTGTACGTGTGTACAGTGTGGTAATGATATTCGAAACGGGAGTTGTTTGTTTTGTGGTTCGAGGAATTCATTTGATTATGATCCTAATCCGAACTCATTTAACGACCCCTCAAATTTTTCCAATCACACACCACAGCCCGACTTATCTTCATATAATCAACAATACTGCTGTGAATTTTGTGGAGGTCCTCACCAAGGATTTGAATGTCAATCCGAAAACACGGTTGTTTATGAACAGTTTTCCGGTGATGCTCAGAACTTTGGTTATGACCAATATCCATATGATTCACCAATCCAGGCTCAACAGTTTTACTGTTGTGAGAACTGTGGAGGTCCCCATTTCAGCTCTGATTGTCAAACAGGGAATCCATTTCCTTGTAACAATTACGACTATCCATATCACGACCAACCTCTACAGTGCCAAATGACTCAAACTCCTCAGCAAACCCAACAAGACACTTATCTAGAGCTTCTGGAATCAGTGAAAAGAACTGAGGAGTTGAGTAAGACAGCATTTCATAATGTTCCCAGTTTTTCTTGTGTATATTGTGGGGGTCCTCATGATGATTATCAATGTCAACCTTCCGGTTTTGACAAATCTCCACTCCCACAATATCCCGTCATTCAAAATTCACATGAGAAATCCATGGAAGAATTGCTAGCTGAAGAGCAGGCTGTTAAGATAAATTCCCAAATTGCTTTTGAAAAGTCTATTAGGGAATTAATTGCAAAAGAAAAAGCAGCCAGATCTAGCTCTCAATTTCGTTTTATTCCTGATGATAGTGATGATGAAGATACACTTGAAGATTCATCAAATTCATCAGTGGATATTCCAGCAGTTGAGATTCATTCTCATGTAACTGCTATCACACCTGAGGTTCACACTCACTCTCTGAACATGGGGGATGAGCTTCTTGACACTGTTCCTGAAAAGGAATCGGACGAATTCATAAAGTCTAGTGTCGAGAACCTTGTCCCAATCCCAAGAGAGTCACAGGGAATTCTCGAGCATTTGTGTGATATCCCTACCCCTCTTGTCTTCCAAAATGATCATATTGAGATGTTCTCTGATTCTGATGAGAACTATTCTTTATCTTGTGGAGACATAAGTTATGTGGGGGAATTACCTTCTGAGCTTGTCAGCTTAGGAGAAGAGAATGAAGAAGAAATAATCCAAGACGAAGCTCTTCGTCTTACATTATTGAATGTTAATCTTCTCATTTCTAGAATCGAGGCTTTTAATGAAAATCCTACTTCATATTCTATCCCCTTTGAGGATAGTGAACTTTTGTTCAATGATTCTATTCCCGAATTGCAAACGTTCCATTTTGATCATATGGGAGAGAAGATTAGTGGTATTACCACTTCTCATTCTCATAATTCTCTCCCCGATTATGAATCATTCACTTTTGAGGAGTTCCCCAGTGAACTCACTCAAATCAATCCCGAATATGAATCATTTTCCTTTGAGGAGTTCTCCTGTGAACTCACTCATATCATATCTCCACCGGAGTATGATAACTTCTATTTTGATCTAGACACACCCGGGATATGTCTAGACCAATTGAGCTTAAAAGATGAAATTCATGCTATCATGAATTCCCTTTCTGATGATGATGAGTTAGTCAAGATTATTATCATGACTTTCTTTCTCTTTTTTACCTATCCCGTGGCTTCTCCTGTTCTTCACTCCTTCGGGAATGAAGACATTATCTTTGATCCCGGCATTTTCATTTATCATTTATGAGCCGGTTCTATGTATATCTCATTGGTGTGGAACTTTCACGTACTTCAATGTTTATACAAACATCTTGAATGAAAGTCCGATGGAGATTGTCTCTTCCACTTGCTTCCCCATGACCAAATTAATTCGGGGTCGAGTCAAGCTAGCGACTCGGTAATCAAAAACAGTAGCTAAACATGGGTTTTCACCCGTGTGTACCACCCTAGTGTGGGGGAGATGCCCCACATGTTGTATAGAGACCTTAAAAAATGAATGAAAATTGTAAATATTAAAAAAGAGAATAATTGTTGTGTTTCTACACTTAGCTAGTAATGTTATCTTTTTACGTTCTAAGTTTCGGCATAACAGCCGGTACTTTGAATATTGAGGACAATATTCATTTCTAAGTGTGGGGGGGAAATTCTGGCGAATTTTGATCATAAATGTACCCTTTTAGTCCCTTTTTCCCCCAAAATGGCCAAATTTTAAAATTTTTTATTTAGTGGAAGTACAATGTACTAAACACAGCAAATGGTAATCAGTCCACCATGTCTAACCCACATAAGGATTGGCTAATCCAGGAGCAAACGGCTCTTGGTAAAGATATCTCAAATCCGTTTATGGCTTGCAATTTGCCTAAAATTGTATGGTGTTCAGCTCACCATATCCTAAAAAGTAAAGAGTTGGCTAGCCCGCAAGTTTATGACTTGTGGTAAAGGCAGTGGGAAATCCATAATTGGTAATCGGCTCACCAAAGATAATATTAATAATTTATCTAAGAGTTGGCTAGTCCATAAGCAAACGGCTTCTGGTAAAGACAAATCAAATCCGTTCACAGCTTATGATTTGCTCAAAATCATTTGGTTATCATTGTACCAAGGTTCTTACTTGAACTGAAACAATTGGCTACTCCAGAAGTAATGGCTTTTGGTAAAGAGATAAAATCCATTAACTTTTCATAAATCATTGCTAGGGACTAGCAATATCTTAGTGTGAGGGATTGATGAGTGTCTAAATACTCATCATTTTTGTACTATCTAGACTGCAAAAACATCTGAAAACACTCAGAAACGCATTAAAATGATAAAAATATCACAAACAAGTGTTTTATGTGTTTTAAATGCAAAAACATCAAAATCTGGTGAAAAACGTATCAAGTTTGCATAATTGGCAGTTTTAGTCCCCCAAGTTTCAAAAATTGTCAAAATTAGTCCCTGGTAATTCAAAAACTTGTAAAGTATCATTTTAGGTCCTTGGGATTCACAAGTTGTTCAAAATAATCCTTTGAAGTTTAAAATCACAAAATTACAACTTTGGTCCCTCAACTTTGCAAAAGTGTCAAAAATAGTCCTTAAGGTTTTAAAATTGGAAATTGATCAAAATATTAACCTTGTACTATTAATAAATGACAAGAATGGTCCTTATGATAAACTTTTGGAGAAATTACATTTTGGCCCCTCAAGTTTTAAAATTGGCAATTTTAGTCCTTGGACATTTTAAAAATGGAAAATAATCAACAATAGTCCTTGTACTATTAATGAATGGCAAGTTAGGCCCTTGTATTAACTTTGGTATAATGGTAGGTTTAGTCCTTCAAATTGGCAGAATTACATATTTGGTCCTTGGGCTTGTTATTACTACCAAACCAAACGGATCCTATATTAAACTCAAGCCCAAAACCAACTCAGGCCCAAAACCAAACCAACCCAGTATTTAAAACAGAGATAAACTGCCAGTACTGTTTATCCCCCTCACCTCTCCTGAAACCCAAAAACCAGGGTGGTTTCTTTCCACCACCTCACCATCTCCAGCTCACCCCCCACTTTCCACCACTTCTCTCATTAAAACACTCCACCATAAATGCTCTTCACACCTCTGTTCACCCCAAAACTACCACTGAGTCAATACCAGCACATGGTATTGCTCAAAACCTCCCCAAGTTGGCTAAAAATATCACAAAACTTCTCATTTGTCTTCCTGATACTCCCAAAATTCTTTAATTGCCTTCAAACTACTTGTACTGTTTAAACAGCTTTTTGGCGCCAAAATGCCATGTGGGCGTTTTTGATGATTTTCAGTGATCCAAGGGTTGGAAAGAGGTGGGAAATGCTTAGAAGTCAACAAGGATGCTTTTTGATGTCTATAAAGAAGAAAAGAAGCAGAGGAGAACGCAAGTAGTGTAATTTAGTTTAGTTTAATGTCGTTTTAGTTAATTTCAGAGTTCCAGTGTAATTTAAGCTTTCCAAGTAATTTGTTTTAGTTATTTCAAGTTAATGTGAATCTTTTTCAGTTTCAATTTCAGTTCTAATTCAAGTTTTCATGTTATGCAAATTTTACTTTTGTTCAAAATCTCAAAATGTTCTAATGATGTTGTAAGTTGTTATCTTGGACTGGATAGGCACACATAAGCTCCTATATAGCTTATCAAAGCTATTAGTTACAATAAAACTCAGTCTAGTACAAAAAACCAGAAAATCACTAAAAATACTAAATAAATTAGCTAAAAATAAAAACCTATGGGAAATGATCAAGAAACTGGTGCAGAGCTGGTCTTTGGATTGCTTATTGGTATAGAGCTTCTTGGGAAGCATTAGGATTGATCCTCAGTCCTTGGTTCCATGTTTGTGCATGAACTCATATTTTGTAAGCCTTTTCTTGAAATTTGCATTTTCTATTTTTAGTAATCAAACCTTGTTAATTCTAGTCTAATCATGTCTAAGTATGGTTATTCAGGCAATCAATAGGTCATTTGGGCTAAAAACTTGTTTTTATGCTTAATTCTTCACAACAGCTTCTTTAAGGGTTGTTTGGTTTATTGTACAAACTGTGTTAGAAGTTTGTTCATGTTATTATTCTTGCTTGATACATGCTACTTTAGCCTTTAATATCTCAATTTGAGCATAAAAACCAGTAGTCATAGTATAAGAAAGTCAATTTTAGCTTTAAGATTTCTTAAACTCTTAACTGTTAAGAATTTTGATTGCATAATCATATATACTGTTTTGAAAGTTGTTTATCTAGCTTTATTTATACTCATAACAGCTTAATATAACATCTTTAATAAGTAGAATAGATCACAATCTCATAAAAGTCAACATAGTTATTTTCTTAAATAGTCAAAATCTGTCCTGTGCACAGCTGAGATAGCTGATTTCATGAGCTTGTAAAAATCTCATTACAGAGCTTTAGCTTATGTACCTTAGTTCTTTAGGTAGCCAACCTAGCCAACTTGATGTCCCAATCTTAGCTTTCTATTTTCTAGCTTATTAGATAGGGCTGCAATAAGCCTTTTGTTTGTCCCACATTATGTATAACCAAGCAACCAGTGAACTATAAGCTTTTTCATAAGCTCCTTAATAGCTCACCAGTGAACCATACAGTAAGTAATTTAGCTTTTTGGAAAGCTTATTAGGTTAACTTGTTAGTCCAAGTATTTATTTTTAATTCCTAGCTTATCTTAGTGCTTAAAAAGTAGCTTATAAGTGCCTAGTGAATCACTAAGTGTCCTGTGCATACCAGTGTGATTTGTGCTTATTTTGGCTTATGCAGAGCTTAATTTTTTAGTTAAAATTGTTTTTCAGTTTTCATTATAGCTTAAAAACAGTTTCTTAGCCTTTGTCAGTTTTCATTAGCTTATTTACAAGCTTATTAGCTAGTTTAGCTTATCCTTATGCTTATTTCCTTAATCTAGTCCACTGTTAAGATTATAAGCTCAATACAGAGCTTATTGTTCGTTTTTATAAAAAGTTTTAGTAGTAAAAAGTGCTATTTACATAATACTTAATAAGTTGCAAAAAGAAAAATCAAAAAAATAAAATGTTTTGCAAAAAGGTGGGGAGGCAGGCTCGAACCTGAGACCTCCCACCTCAAGAGGATGTTAGTGTGTGTACCTGGATAGACTGCGCCCTTGGGTCTTTCTTGTCATGGTTTGCAAAATCAAATACTTAACCACACTTTGTCCATTTTAGCTTATACGTCTACTTAGCTTATTTGTAGCTTATTCGAAGTAGCTTTTTCCAGTTTTGTATTTTTCATAAATCTGTATTAGTATTAAGTATTTTATAAAAAAGTTTCAGATTTTTCTAATTAGTTTTAGTATTTTTAAACATTTAATTAGTGTTTTATAGTAATTAATTCATAAAAAAAAATATAAAAGTCTAAAAAATATAAATCTTTTTTCTAAAATTTTCTTTTATCATATAGTACGTAAGAAAATTAGTTTTACACTTGTAGGCCTTTTATTTCATAAATTTTACGTTTTTGCTTGCGCTCCAGCGTAATTTTTGCATATAACGCTCGTTTTCATTTTAGGTTACGTTTTAAGTTTATTTAGGTTTACGTTTTAATTAAAATAGTTTATTTAAGTTATTTTGTTTTATAAAATAAACGTTCATCGATCTGTAAAAATAGTGATAGCGTTTATTTAATATATTTTATCTTTTATTTCCTTTAATTTGCATTTAAGTCGCTGTAATTTGTAAATCTTTTCTTTAGGTAATTTTTCACCAAAAACCTTACTGATCACTATCCTTAGTGATCATTCTATCATCTGATCAAGTGTTTATACACCAATTCATCCTCCGTGGGACTTAACGACCCAGGAATCCACTATATTCCTCTGATCTAAATTGTATTTGGTGTGTGAGCTGTTTTGAGTTTCTTACGGTTGGTCATTCACAAGTGGCTAGCTTGCGTGAGATAACTTGACGGTTTTGCACCGATCAATGTGTTTGGTTTTGAAAATGATGGACCTTTGTTTCTTATAAAACTTTGATTTTGTGTTGGAGGTGGTTGTCTAACAGTAACATGGGTTTCTTTGTTAGGATCCGTGACTACAGTGACTTTTTTTTTCTATTGCTTTGATGAATTGTGTTTCTTTGTTTTCACTAGTTGAAGCATCAAGTTGCTGAATACCTAAACCTTTTTGGTTGTTTCCTGTTTTAACACTATCTAATATCATATCAAGAGTATTAGTACTCATTCTAGCAATCTTGGAATCTAGATTATCAACTAGTGTTTAAAGTTGAACACAAAGCTCACATTCCCCACTTGCTATCTTCCCCTTTTCTAAATGCTTTAATTTAGCTTTTAACTCAAAGACTTCCTTTTCTAAACGTTCATTTTGGTTTTTCAGAATCTTGTTTTTGTTAATTACTTTTAAACTAATTTTGCAAAGTTTATCATATTCACGATGCAATGAATCATCATCTAATGATGAGCTACTATAATAGAGAGATTCAGGACATACCTCGTTTGAATCATTTGCCATGAGACAACTTTCTTCGTCCTCCTCCTCGCTCATTCCCACGAACCACTCACGAACGCTTTTTGTTCGTCATGTTTGGGACACTTACTAATGAAGTGATTAGGGTCCCTACATTTAAAACAAGCGCATTCATCCCTTGCTTTCTTGTCGTCTTTGCTTTTCCGGAACCCCTTCTTGTCGTCATATGGTTGCTTGACATATCTTCCCTTTCTTCTAAAGAACTTCTTGAAATCCCTTACCGCCATGGCATTCTCTTCATCATCATTATCCGAAGAAGAGTTTTCTTCATCGCTTGAGACCTTCTTGGCTTTTAAGGAAAGAGATTTGGCTTCTCCTTATTCTCTTTTGAGGCTTTGGAATCTTTAGCAAGGACAAACTCATACACCTTTAGATTGCCTATGAGTTCATCGAGGGTGAGGATTGACAAGTCTTTTGATTCTTCGATTGCCGTCACCTTAGATCTCCACTTGGATGGGAGTGCCCTTAGATATCTCCTAACATGATTAAGACTAGAGAAAGACTCATCAAGTGCTTGTAATGATGTAATTATAGTATTAAAGTTAGCAAAAGAATGATGTATAGTATCCTCATCCGATATTGAAAATTGTTCATATTGTTGAACAAACAAATCTATTTTATTGTTTTTAACTTGTTGATTTCCTTGATGAGTTACAACTAAAGAATTCCAAATTTCTTTAGAGGTTTTAAGCATGGAAATTCTTTCGAATTCCTTTTTGGGTAAAGCATTGTATAAAACCATTTTAGCTTCACTATTTTTAGAAAGCTTTTTCTTATGATCATCGGTGAGTTGATCATGAGGTGTGTTTACTAAATTTCCGGTTTCACCTTTTGTAGTGGCTTCAAAATCGCATTCAACAATGATGTACCAAAGATCAATATCTTTTGACTTCACATACATTTCGAATCTATTTTTCCAATAAATAAAACCATTAGTTTCAAGTAGTGGAGGTCGTTGCATATATTGTCCTTATTTATAATTTTCAGAACCCATAGTGATCGAAAAGTTTTTAAAATACTATTTACTTTAAAACTTTTGTAAACTTAGCTCTGATATCAATTGTGGAAAACTAAAAAGGGGGAAGGGTTGAATAGTTTTGCCGATTTTAACTTAGTTTCAAAAGGTTTAGGTTCGATGTTATGTGAAATCGTGTGGATGGAGAGAGAGTATAGATCTATAAGTAATGCAAGTAAAGAAAACAAGTAATGTAAATGACAGAAATGACACAACCGATTTATAGTGGTTCGGCTACAAGGACACCTTCCTTGCCCTACTCCACTCCCCGAGTCACCTACTCGAGAGTTCAAGCACTATGTCAACAAACTCCTTCAACTCGGCGGAGAAGCCTTCACAACGTTGCTTACACTTTTTCCGGTACAAAGCTAAATACCGAGTCCTTAACACGGAGGACCAAACCAACACTACTATAACACAACAAATATGTGAAATATGAAATACAAGATCTTCGCTACAGCAATCTTGTGGAGGAACAAATCAATCAAGGACCCCTTGCTTGGATGACTTGTAGAATGCTAGTGATCTCGCCTTAGAGAATGACCTATATGAGAATCACAACAAAATAAATAAGAAGTACTATCTAGATCAAGAGATCTGAGGTTAGAAGAATGTAAGAATATATGAGAGAGTTTGTAAGAAGAGGGGTAAGTTACAATAAAGAAATGGCTCTCTATTTATAAGCAATTTCTTGCTACTGTTGCACGGATCCCACGGATCCCTTGCCTGAGGGATCTGTCTAGTGTAAACTGAGGGATCCGTGAGACGCTCCTCCTTATCCATGGGTTATGGGTTATGGGTCATGGATCATGGGTCATGGGTCCTAGACTTTGGACCGTGGGTATCCAAGTAGATACAATGTATCTAGAAGATGCAATGCATCTAGTCAATGGATTATGGGTTAACTCCATGGGTTATGGATATGCTCCATGGGTATGGGTCATGGGTTATGGTTTTTACCCATCCTAATTAACTATTACAATAAATGAATCATTGCAACAATTTATATTAAATGACTATATATGTAGATGCTTTACAAAAATAACATGTATCCTTATAATTTTACTTATGATAACATTATATTTGTTTTCAACAAAACACAAAGAGATCCCTAAATATTAATAAACGTTTTTACGATTTATTTGTATTAACAGGTGTGATATCACTCAAAGAAGGTAAAGGACCATTAATTTGTGCAACTGGTTTTGCGGGACCAACATCAGAATAAAACTCATTAATATGTGTGATTACCCAAGGTGTTTTAGTTTTATCCTGCTGGGGAACAAAAGAAATGATAGGCCATTTTGAATAATCAAAAGGTTTGTTATATTCAACATTTTTCATTTTTAATTGACGCTATTCTTCCGCATCTTGTTCCTCTTTACAATTATATTCAACAACACGCACAATTGATTCATCAAGCAAATATTTGGCACTATACAACTTTGGATTTGCCTTGACTGCTATATGCAAAAAACATGGTTTGTTATCAGCAAGATCTGGCCCATATCCATCTGGATTTGGCTTAGGTGTGAACTTTTGAATTGTTGTGATTGACTCACCATGTTTATACACAACATTTTGAAACTCTTTGATTTTGTTTTGCAAATCAACAATTTTATCGAGATAGAGATCAATTCGCTTCCTCGAAGTTTGTTTGAAATCTGAAAAATCATTTTGACACGAAGACAACTCAAACTTGGCTTTTTGAATTTCCGAAGTAAGAGTGTCAACGTGTTGTTTGTGTTCAAATTTTTTTTGATCTATTTGAGAAATCAAATCAATTTTGGAAGCGACAAGTTCTCGTATTTGTCTTTCTAAATCTTGTTCTTTTATATATGACTTTTGAAAAGCGACTTCAAAACTGTGTTCACATTTTACTTTTGTTTCAAAATTTTCAAGTTGTTTCTTATAGCATTCAAGATCCTTAGTCAATAGTGCAACTTTTCCACAAAGATTTCCATTTATCTCATTGCATTTCTCCACTTGAGATTGGGTGGTCATAAGTAAGGTCATGAGCTCTGGATCTGGAGTAGACGAAGGTTCAACTTGTTTAACGTGAGTATCAACATATTCATTAGTAGGATCATCAAATGTAACCACGGGGGAACTTGATCATCAAATGTAACTACAGAATCAACTTGATTATCGTCTTGATGAGATATAGATGGCTCATTTTGAAGTTCCTTGTCAGATGCAGATGCAGGCGGAGACAAGCCATTATTATCATAAATCGGGCATGTATCACTCATGTGAAGTTCTTGCATGTTTGCCATCAACATTACAGCTGCGTTAGCTTACAAGTCCTCTATATCATCATCGGATTCTGCATTGGCCATGAAGCTTTGTTCCTTGTCTGTAAGAGTTCCACCAGCTTCATCTTTAAGAGCCAAGAGTAAAGCTTCCTTGTGATAAGCACTTCCTCTGGTTCTTGATTTCAGACATGCATTAGCCAGATGAACTTTCTAATTTCAGTTATAGCATCTAAGACCAGTATTCCCATTCTGAACATTCCCTTGCTCAACAATCTGAACCCTTTGCTGAGGAGCAGCCATGGTATTCCTTCCAGAAGCATTATAACCAAGTCCACTACCCATGTAGCTACCATTTCCCATAAGATGACCATTGTTTCTGTTCTGAACTTCAACCCTTCCATTCTGAACAATAGCTTGATTCCTTGTATTAGATGAGGTACGAATACAGTTGTTGGATTTGTTTGCAAATCTCCCGAAGGCGTGAGCAATTAGTGCAAATCCTTGATTCAACGTATTGAATGCATCTTTATCATCATTTTGTGTATCACTATAGAGTGCTACATCTGAGTTGTTGTTGTAAGGAACCAGTTGAGTATCATTTGATTGCTTTGAAGGATCATATGGAGTGATCTGGGCGGATGGTGTCTGCTGAGTAAAGACTTGTTGCTGCTGTGGGAATTGAGGAAGTTATGGAGCACAAGACTGAGCAATCAAAGTAAGTGAATTAGCATTAGGCAAAGGTGCATAAATTCCACGGAGAGCTCGATCTTTGTCCACTTCCTTTTGATGGTGCTTCAGATAATCATACAACAACCCGTATTTTGCATTATGAAGATTCTTAGCTTGACGGATGAACGTAACATACTTCTCCCAATCCGGACCGAGACAACATAAAAACTTTGTGTTGATTGCAATTCTGGGTAAAATTATGTGGTGTCTATCCAAATCATTGATGATGTTTGTAAACCGATGATAGTATGACTCTAATGACTCCCGTGGATCAATCATGAACATTTCATAAGCTAGGTAAAGTTTTGATTCCATGTCTTTCTGATTGAGTTCAGTACCTTCCATTAAGAGGTGAACATGTTCCCACATGTCCTTTGCAGTCTTCTGAGCATTAACACTGCGAATAATCAAATTAGGCAATCCTAGAAGAATGTATTCCATTGCAAGCTCATCAGCCTCTTGGTGAAGAAGTTGTTTTGCAGTGAGTTAAGACTAAAGTACAGTTGTGGTAGTAGTGTCATCCCTTGGTGGATTAGCCATTGGATCACCGGGAATTGTCACAGTAGGCATTTGAAAAGGACCTTCAAGAATGACCTTCTTCAAATATTTTCCATGTGGTTTCTTGAGATCACAGAACCTAAAGAACCAACTGACCCATTGAACATAGTTTCCTGGAGTGAGCATTGGAGGTATATCAAGAGATCCAGCTTCATAAATGGATTGTTGGCTGCTGATAGCCTCACACATCTTTGCAAACCACTGAGGTTCAATATGTGTCACAGTTGATGCATGCATGGCATACTTGGCTGGGAAGTGATATTGAAAGTAGTTTGCATATTGAGGTTGTTATGGAGGGAGTTATTGAGGGAATTATTGTTGTTGTGGTTGTGCCTATTAATGTGGAAGATAATTTCCATGTTGCTGAAATTGTGGTTGAGTATATTATTGTTGCTGCTGAGGATATTCATGAGGAAAGTAGTTAGAATATGGTGGTTGAGACATCTTGAAACTTGTGTTGATGATAAATCTTTGTAGATGAATGAAACGTGATTTGTTGTTGAAAGTGTGCTTGTTCATAAAAAACTCCTTAGTCGTAAAGGTGATGTAGCTTACTCGTAAACTCTGTGAAACACTAGAAGGGGGGGTTGAATAGTTTTACCGATTAAAACTTCGTTTTAAAATATTTAAATCAACTTATGTTAATATATTTAATGTGTGTGTTGGATGATGATAGATATGCATATAAATAAGTAATGCAAAGATAAAGAGTAAGAAACACAAAACCACAACACGAGTATTTATAGTGGTTCGGCTACAAGGACACTGGGTCATGGGTTATACAAGATGCAATGTATCTAGACATTGGGTCATGGGTCTTGGGTCATGGATCATGGATAATACCCAACATGACTTCATGCATTATGTCATACAATGGGTCATGGGTTATGGATCAAGCTCCATTGGTATGGGTCATGGACTTTGGGTTTTACCCAATAATGTTCAATGTATCTAGTCAATGGGTCAAGTACTCAGATTTTTACCCATTAAATTACCCATTACAATATATACACATTTCCATATTATGTAAACACTAGTTGTTATACATATGTATTTCTATAAGATGTAAACAATATTACTTGTTTAGTGTTTTATATGAAAATGTAAGTATGTTAGTAAACTATTGGCTCAAACCATTTACGTATTTTATTTGTTTCTTTAAAATGATTTTACGTTTATTATCGACAAAACATTAGAAGATCGTAAAATATAAATAAACGTTTTTATGCTATTTGTATTAACAAACTCCTTAGTCGTAAACCTCCTCTTAATCGTAAGCTGATCTTACTCGTAAACTTTGTGGCTTAAACATAGTCTTATTCGTAAACTCAAGACTTATTCGTAAAGAACCTTACTCGTAAGATAAACCTTAGTCGTAAAGTGTTACTCGTAAGTATTGACCTTATTCGTAAGAATAGGTTAAAGACCAAAATCTTTCAAACTTGTCCAAGTTAGAAAGATATCCACAAGTCGAAGTGTTTCACAAGCTTATCCAAGCAAGGAAAACACTGAGTCACAAACAGCTTTGAAGATTCTAAAGAAGATTCCTTATTCGTAAGAATGCTTGTTCGTAAACTCTTGGCCTGTTCGTAAAAGTTACTCGTAAAATTAGGGTATTCTTATTCGTAAGAATAGGGTTTAAGTTACTCATAAGATTAGGGTATTAAGCTTATTCGTAAACTCACCAGAAATGACCAAAACGAATTTTTAATCTCTAAAATGCGTTGTACACTCGATTCTTTTGATGAAACAGCTTCAATAACACTTAAATATCAAGAAAATTTTAAACTTTAACACCCAAAGTGAAATTTGCGCTTATTCGTAAAAGATGATGAACAATAAGAAACGAGTGAAAAACGATCTTAAAATACGTAAAGTTCTAAATTTTTGCCAAAACTAAGATTCTAAACACTATATTAACCTTAAAACTTTCCAAGCTTCAAGATTGGAGTCCTAAAATCAATGTTTACGAGTAAGAAATGGTTAAGAATGATAGAAACTTACGTATAAAGAAACAATACTTCAACAAAAACGTTTTAAACAACTAAATGGCGATTGATACCACTATTAGGTTACCATAATATGAATACACAAGTATGTTAAGATGTAAAATAGAAAGAGAGATGAAGGAGAGATGGTATGGAACTTCACACACACACGAATGATAACGCTACATGCGTCGTTCGGGGTCAAAGGAACTTCCTTTTCGTCGAGCAAGTTTTTCAACACCCTAGGCAGTGAACCTAATCGCTGTAGTGTAGTATTAGGGTAAGCCACGGGAATTGATATCGTTCTCTAGGGGAATAGGAATGCTAGTGAGGAGTTACTACGCTAAGGTTGGGGTTGAGGAAGATTATTTTTTATCTTTTTATGTTTTTTAGGAAATGGAAAGGTACGAATCTCGGGGTTTGGATTTGGGGGGTTGGTATTTCTACCGATTACTCTACTATCTAATTATCTAATTAACTAAGGTGAGGGTAGTCTATGTCTAATTATTGTGTGCTCGTATGATGATTTAAAGATGTGTTTACTTAGGTTTTATTACTCCTTAATTATCTCCTATTGATGGTTGAATTGTCACGTCCTTATTCTTGTTCGCGTTGTGTGTCTAAGGTCGTAGGGTATGCGTTTATCCCTAACTCTTTGAAACTACCAAAGGGTCTCGTCTACAAAATCTCTAGGATTTATAAACTCTAACTCTAAGGTACTCTTTGGATGGTTTAGCCTACAACTACTCTAGGTGTTATAGTCTAAGGTTCACAAAGATTAATCAAGCATTAACTACACAACGAATGACCTATCGCATTACTAGATCATTAACAATTAAGAAAAGAGACAACCAATCAATATTCAATAGTTAAGTTTCATATTCCCTAAGCAAACACACAAGTAAATTAGCCGGACATGGAGAACATGCAAGCATACACACAAATAATTGAAGACATAATTGAATTAATGAAGTAAAACACTTATCTTGGTGTAAGATAGGGTTTAGAACCCTAAAATACTGTACAAGACAGCCTTGGTTCAGTTTAGGTTTTTACTCCAAAAGACTACACACTCAAAACTATAAAATTCGGATTCTATATATAAGATTACATTCGCGACGGTGTCACCTTATGATTTGTGACGCCGTCGGGTCGCCGTCATTAGGGTTTCGTCTTGGCCACGTTAGTCTTGCGACGGCGTCACCTTATGCTTGTGACGCCGTCCTCTTCAGCCTCTGACGCCGTCTGGATCAAATCTAGGCCGTTTGAGTTGCGACGACGTACTCTTTTAAAGCCTGACACCGTCACTTGAAAATAAGCAATTTGGCTAATGTATCGTCACAACATGTGCTCCGACGGCGTCGCAGATAACACCTGATGCCGTCCCCTTGTGTTTCAGCAGCTTGAGTGTCTCGATTCTTGACTTTGGCCATTTTCTTCGTATATCCGCGCCTTTTCGTCCAAATAAGTGTCATTCCAGCAATTTGCCTTCAAGAGACCTAAAAAGTGAAAAAGAACGATATTAAGTAATAACGGATACAAAAGTGATCAAATAAGGGCTTAAACGACCCCTCAAAAAGGTACATTTTAAAACCTTATCAACGAATGATAAATGATTTAGCATAAATGAAGAGCCAACACCCTCCTAAGAGGGTTTACATAGTATTTATAGGCAAGGGAGCTAGGGCAACACTTCTAGTGCATTTCTTGTTTAGTTTGGGCCTAAGCATATCCTCATGGGCTTACTACATAAGCCTAGAACTAATTACAAACATATCAGCCTAATTAGAAACATATTACAGTACTAATGACTGACACTTGAAATAATAGTTACACGTAATCCCAACAGGGTTGATCGTTCTCTATGGGAATAGAGATGCTAGAAGAGATGTATGATGAGAATGTAAGGTTGAGGGTGATTTTTTAAGCTTTTTTTATACTTTTTAGAAAACAAGCAAAAATCTCGGGGTTTAGGAGTGGGGGGTGGTACTTCTACCAATTTTAACTACTTACTAATAAAAATTAAAGCTAATTAACTAATGAAAAAAAGAAAAGCTATGGATTGATTGGTGTGTTCTTATGATAGTTAAAAGTGTGTTTACTTAGATTTTCTTACTCCCTAGTTATTTCTTATTGGTCGGTTGAATTGTCACATCCTCATTCTAATTGGTGCGTTGTATTCCATGTTAGTCATAGGGGTGCCTAATTCCCTAGTTCTATGAAATATAACTCTCCTCTATACTATTCGGGATCGCCAAGTACCGTAGTATCTCCCCCGAATACTCTATTATCCTAAAGCTACAACTCACGCAATAAACATAGTGATGGCTCAAGTGCACTCTCAAGGTTTTTACTATCTAGGACGTTCAAGCTCAGAACAATTAAAGAAGAAGCCAATTTTCCTTACTCTAGCGTCTACCAATTAAAACAAGAGACAACCTAACATAATCAAAAACTAGGTTTCATAGATCTAAGAAAACACAATAATAATTTAGCTACGCATGATAGATAAGAATGTACACAAGCAAACAATTGAACATAGGATAAACATGGTGATAGATTGGATTAACAAACATATCTTTGAGTGTAAAGAAGGGTTTGGAACCCTAAAAACTGCCCAAGTCAGACTATGAACGAACTATGGTTGCTCTCCAAAATATTACACATAAAATACAAATAATTCGAAGTCTATATATAGATATACACTTGCGACGGCATCGCCTCTTGATGGTGACGTCGTCTGGTCGACATCATTTGGGTTTCGTTTGGGACAAGTCATCGTTGGGACAGCGTCATTTCAGGAAGTGTGACACCGTTTGGCTTCAATAAGGATTTCGTCTTGGAATGAGTCTTGGTCTTTTTGGTGTAAAATAAAGGGCGACACCCTCCTGGAATAAGGCGTGACGCCATCATGTTGTGAAACCAAAATATGACCTGAGCCGTCGCTTAAGACTTTTTAGAAAACCCTGTGAGCGACGGCGTCGCCCTATGGGTTGGGACGCCATCAGGTGCAAAACTAAGCCTTGAAATCTTTACTTTGTCGTTTTCTTCATGTTTTCGCTCATTTTCATCCAAAAGTGCTTGATTCTAGCATTTTGCTTCCAAAAGACCAAAATGTGAAAAGGAATGATTTTAAGCAGTAACGAACATAAAATGTATCGATTTAGGGCTTAAATAACCCCCTAAAAACGTATGTTTTAAATCCTTATCACACGGCAATACCTTAGTCTGGGGGATTTTGGTATGTGTGTTTTCACATTCCTTTTCTTTATCAAAAACAAACTCAAAAGACCAAAAACAAATCAGAAATGTCAAATATATGTTTGTTTTTGTGTTTGTGCATGTATAGGTATCAAATATTAGAAAAGGACAAAAATAAAGGCAAAACAGACAAAAACGAGCACGAGATTTGAAAGAGCGTGAAAGCCGTAGCCGGGGAAGATTTTATACATTTTGGATCATGCTTAATCTCAAAATACCAAAACCAACCCTCACCTTAAACCAATTTACACTACAAGTCCCTAAAACTATTTTTTCAAAACTAGTTCTAAATTTTGCAAATCTAGTCCTAAGTTAACCGAATTATCTAACCTAGTTAACTAATCCTAAAACCCATTATCCAACTAATCCCACCGCTAGCCCAAAACCAAGACCCGGCCCAAAATACACACACAACCCGTTCCACTCTTAACCCGGGTAAAAAAAAGTCAAACTATAATAAAAAAAATTATTACCCGCCCTATTTTCACCTCCTTCCTCCCACAATATTTTACCCCAATTCACCCCACGTCCAATTAACCTAAGCTTCACGAAAACCTGACAAAGGCCTGACATCAGCTGACACTTAGCCACGCTGGCAATCCTAGGGTCTTTTATTGGTAGGTTGGACGTGTACACATGATCTGAGGGTCTAAAAAGATTGGTAAATGATGGGACGAAATCAATGGTCATGATCAAAGTAGCTGAGAGAAACCCTAGCTCCTAGAAGCATCCTTCAAGGGCTATAAATAGAGGACCTTCCTCACACACAAATCATTTTAGTGTACTGTAGCTTATTTTTAAGTCAAGTTTTAGATTATTGCATTTCATTTACTGTATTTTCAATGCTGTATTTTCTTTCCAAGTATTGTAATCCATTTAAAGTTTTAATAAGATTTCAGTTTGTTTTAAATAATTGTTTCTTTACTTTTAAGCTTTCAATAATGTTCTCCTTTGGTTGAATAAGCTCCTATTAAGCTGCCTAAAGCTCAAGTAAGCTCCTTTATAGCTTATTTTGAGTTTATGTGTCTTGTATTTGATTTTAAAGCTTTTTGGTTCATAACACTGTTTCAATGGTCAAATAAGTTGTTTGGAAGATAAGCTAACAAGGGAAGAGCTTATAGGGTCTTACTAGCTTGTCTTTGACAAGCTAGAGCTTGTAGATAAGCTCCTAACAGCATTTAACCCTGTTTTGAGCAAGGGTATTGGTTAGTTACTTTTAAATTCCATTTTTAGCTTAAACTGCTTATTGTTTATTCTATTTGCTTATTTACTTTTTAATTTCTTTTATCTGCTTATTATGTTCATTTACTGCTCTTAGTTGCTTATTTGTAGTTTTATAAGTTATTGTTTAAGTTTTTCTTAAAATCTCACAAAAATGTCAAAAATAAGTCAATATTAGATCTTAGCTTATTATCTGCTTATTTACATATCTTAATCTGTTTCATAGTCATTAAGTCATATTATTCACTTTTGGTCTAAAATCTCATGAGCTTTAAGTTTAAAACTGGTTAAAAAGCTTAAATCAGATTTATAAAAGGGTGTTTCGATTTGTGTTTTAGATAAAGTTAAAATATGTTTTTACCTGTTTTGTTCCATAATCCAATTTGATTAAGCTTTAATTTATTCATATTAGTAGGTTAGTATAAGATTAGATAAGATATAATCAGTTTTATAGTTTGTAAGTTAGTATTAAAGATTTTATAGTCTAAAACCTTTTAAAATAGCTTATTTGGAAAATTTCATATTAAGTGCCTTTTAGTGTTGATTTTGAGTCCAATAGAGTCTAGGATTGTGGAAAACTAGAAGGGGGTTGAATAGTTTTACCAATTAAAACTACGTTTTAAAATATTTAGATCGACTTATGTCAATCTATTTGGATGTGTATGTTGGACTTTGATAGATAGATATATAAATGTGTAATGAAAGATAAAGAGTAAGAAGCACATAACCACGACACGAGTATTTATAGTGGTTCGGCTACAAGGACACCTTCCTTGCCCTACTCCACTCCCCGAGTTACCTACTCGAGAGTTCGTAATCACTACACAACACCAACTCCTTATGGTGGAGAAACCATCACAACGTTGCCTACTCTTTTTCCGGTAATAGGCTAACCACCGGGTTCTTTACACCAAGGTGAACCAATCCTATCACAACGTCGCCTACCATTTATCCGGTACTAGGCTAGATACCGAGTTCCATTACAATGGAGGAACTACTACCCAACACTACACCAATTAACTAACCCCAAAGGAGATCTACTCCTTATAATGTCAACAAGGATAACAATATCCTTTGACCCAATACTAATCTATCTTGTACATCAAATCACACCATATCGAATGTACATCTTAGGCACCTTTCACTAATGCCTTTCACTAGATCTTCAAGACACCCTTCACTAATGTCTTTTGACTTGACTCTTAGGCACCCTTCACTAATGCCTACAATACGGACGATCGACACCCTTCACTAATGTCTTCGTCTTGACACTTGAGACATCTTTCACTAATGTCTTCAACACTACAATTCTTAGTAGAAAGAAAAGAATCATCAGCAAGAGGACTTCAGTAGTCTTGATGATGAGGAATCATGACAACTCATGGACTTGAGCTTGCTTGACTTCAAAGGTGGTGATCTCGCCTTTAAGAGGAACCTAGAGGATCACACAAAAACAAAACTACAAACATAGATCACTTGGATCTGGGGTTAGAGAGTTTTTAACTCAAGGAGAAAGTATGTGAGAAAGGGGTAAGAAACAATGAAGAAATGGCTCACTATTTATAGAGAGAAAATGTCTACTATTCCACGGATCCCACGGATCCCTCCCTTAAGGGAACCGTCTAGTGTAATCACTGGGATCCATGGGACGCTCCTTTTTGCCCATGGGTTTTGGGTCATGGGTCATGGGTCATGGGTTATGGGTCATGGATATCAAGTAGGTTCAATGTACCTTCAAGATGCAATGCATCTAGTCCATGGTTCATGGATTGAAACTATGGGCCATGGATTAAAACCATGGGTCATGGATATTATCCATATATGACATAAGCATGATGTTATGCAATGGGTTATGGGTTAAGCTCCATGGATATGGGTCATGGACTTTGGGTTGTACCCAATTACATTCAATGTATTTGGTCAATGGGTTATGATACTTAAGTTTCTACCCATTTATATTACCCAGTATACTACATACTAGTTATGTGTATATTTGACCCAAATATGTAAACACTAGTTGTTGTACATATGTAATACTAAATCATAAAATCACTTATACTTGTTTTATTGTTTTATGTGAGAACGTAAGTGTGTTAGAAAACTATTGGCTCAAACAATTTACGTATTTTATTTGTTTCGTTAAAATGATTTTACGTTTGTTATCGACAAAACATTAGAAGATCGTAAAATATAAATAAATGTTTTTACGGATTATTTGTATTAACAATCTCCCTCTTTTTGTTGATGACAAAACATAAAATTATTTTAAGGAAAAACTAAAATTCGTAAAAGTTTGAATTGTAGTTTTTACTTTCTTCTCCCCCTTTTTGTCGAAACAAAAAGAGCTTCAAAAAGAAACTAACACATTATTTTAAGAAAAACATGTAAAAGAGAAAAAAAAAGTTAGAGCAAGTGACGTGAAGAGTTCTCGTCTTAACTCCCCCTTGACGAGTCCATCCCTTTGTGAAGGCGTCAAGTAAATAAAAACTACTAAGCTAATGCATTGCAACTATGTTTGCAAATGGTTTCGTCTTAGTGACGATAATGCTCCCCCTTGATGATTGAAATTGTGCAAAGGGATGTCATGAAGTGTAATCCATAAGAGGATTATATTGCAAATGGTTTTGCAATATTTTGTTTGACACAAAGCTCCCCCTAGCTTAGGGTGTCAAAGACTTCATGTGAAAATCTACAAAACAAATGTTAGAAAAACAAGTATATAGAGCATAATTTCCTGCAAATAAGACTCAAGTTAGTAGTAAACAAGTCTTCTGTTGCACGGATCCCACGGTTCCCTCATTGAAGGGATCCGTCTAAGAAAAAACTGAGGGATCCGTCTGCCTGTGAGCTTAGAACAGCTATGGTGATGCAAAAATGTGGTGTCAAGCATCAAAATAAGTTAAGTATAAGATCATCCAATCATATACTTAGGAAAACATGGCACATAACATGTAATAAAACATATGAGAGATAGTCTACATATCTCTAAAACTAAGAGAATGAACAATACATGAATTACAAATTCTAAACTATCTAAGTTAAGCTTAAGACTAGGACACCACTTGAATCCTTAAGCTCATGGTTGTTTAGGTTTGTTGACCTCGTCGAAACGTTCGAGGAGGTGATAAAACATGAAACGTTGCTCTTCACGTAGTTCATGTATCAAACCTTTAACATGTTGACAATGATAACAATCTTTGTCATGGCTCGGAAGTGGTGGTGGTGAAAATGAAATGGCTTGAGATGGAAGGTTAGGTTGAGATTCTATAAACGAAATAGGGATTGGTGGAGACACATTCAATGATGGCTCAACAAGGGATGATGGTGGGGGTAAAGAGGTGTCAACTTCCATGTGGTCTGGTGGTTGACTTTGATGATTCCTCATAATCTAAAATGGACCATTTGAGAGAAATGGAGAAAAGGATACCGGTGCAAGTGTTGATTCAACACCTTGGGTTTGTTGCACATTCTTCTCTATTGAAGAGAGAGTCGGCAATGGTGCAAGATTTGATGGCCTAGGAGGCAAGTCCTCTAAATGTGAGGTGGTAATTGATATGGCTCTATGAACCAAGGATGATGGTTGGGTGGACATGGGTGTGTTTGTTTTAATAGGAATTGTGGTGTCTGGTGATGATATTTTTGTGGGAACAATCCTTTTGGGGACTGGTTTGATTGGTTGAGTTGGTGGAGTAGAAATCCTAGCATTTGTGGATTTAACCGGAGATGATTCGGTTGAGGAAATTTCGTGTACAACACGAGCAATTTTCTTGGGTGGTCCTTTTGTGGATGAGTTACTACTAGGAGCTTTCCACATGATGAGATGATTCAAAGAGGTTTGTAAAGGTTTCTAAGTGCCGAAAATAAGGATGAAGATGATGACTTTAGGAGTCCTAACAATGTGGTTTATAAAGCAAAGGATTTGGCAAGTGCATTCAAGACTTAAGCCACTAAGATTCCTTGGAATGTGATGATTAGCATGCACAAGAGTCAACTTCAGAGTTGTATTGATCTAGGAGCTTAATTAAGATGAGATGGATTGTTCAAGTTAGCAACATGAGCTTGAAATGATTGTTTTAGCTAGAGTTGACATGAATCTGTCACACGGATCCCACGGTTCCCTCCAATGAGGGATCCGTCTAGGCTAATCCTAGGGATCCGGCTCTCAGCAGCTAGGAAAGTGTAAAAAAATGATGTTTCTAAGGTCTAAAGCCTATACCATCTTGAGTGTTTCAGTCCTCCTAAGTATCTAAGATGAAATGGTACTTAAATGTTCAAGGGCCATGAGTGATGTAGCTAATGATTGCCTTTTATGAAAGAAATTGGAACTTTTATGAGTACCAATGAATGAACAAGGATGACACTAAAAACTTGAGAGTTTCAAATGGAGCTAAATGGTCCTAGAGACCATATAGTAACTTAAGATACCATTTTGGAAATTCCTTAAAAATTATAAAAAATGAAAAACTAGTTTTTGACCCATTTTGGGGTAAGGATGACTCAAAACAATTTGCTAAAATTGAGAGAACTATAAAACTAGATGTGTTGACATGTGAGAAATGATGTGTGTGCACTGGAGCGGAAATATGGTGAGTTTTGGTGAAGTGATAAATCAAAAGCACCTTGAATGTGATCCTAAGTTAGCTATCAGTGAGTGTGAGACCTACTGAGCTTGAGGAAGATATAAGTGATCCTAAAGTATCATGTTTAACTAGTCCAATAAAAACTGGAAGGTTGGATTGATTCAAGCAAGCTAAAAATGCACCTTTGTCCACCCGGATCCCACGGATCCTTCATTTGAGGGATCCGGCTAGTTATAACCAAGGGATCCGGTGTCTGAGACAGATTTCCTTAACAGAATGGTTGCATAAATTTGCTCTATGTATCGAATTTTGAAACTAATGATTTCTTACAGCAAGCATATATGTATACATGTAAAACATAGCAATGAGAGCATGTAAGAATAGCACATAAGCAATTAATATGAAATCTAGCTCACAAATAACACAGAGGTTTATCAAACTTAACAAGCACTTATTCAAGAAGCTCAAAACATATTTACGATTTAGATTAGTAAATCGTTTGTATTAACAATGGCGTGCAAGGTATGTTGAAGAGTAAGAAACACATGTATATGCGTCCTTAAGACAGTGAATTGTTTAGAAGGTTGTTTTGGTTTAGTGAAGGTAATGAACTAAGTATAGTTATTACGGATGGTGATTAGCGTACAATGAACTTCATCCTTGAAGTATTGTAGCTCTTCTCGATCAAAGCAAGATAATCGCTTGATGAGGCAAGTGGTTGTGATTAACTAAAAGAAAAATTAATTTTACAACTTGTTTGATTAGTAATCCTAAGACAACGCAAAGTATTTCCATTGTAAACTTACTTTAGGAAAACATAGGAGTATAAATTTCTCAAGTGAGAGAATGAATATGAGACTATTATTAGTGGTGCTTAATTACGGCTAAACACGACCATTTTTACGGGCGATTCCACATGCCCAACTTCTATCAAGGAAGCAATTCAACCGTTAGGTCAAATTGAATTTCTAGTGCAATACGTTCTCTAGTATTCATTCTCAAGTTAGGAAAATTTATATTCCTACAATGGCCTATCGAAGAATAACAATGATGATCCTTTGCTTCATTTTTATTAATATTATACTTGAAACAACTAAGGTGACGAAGGTGTCATGTTAAAGAATGTCACACCCCCAAATTACCTGTTTTGCAGCGGAATGGAATTCCTGGGGTTTGACGGTCATAGCATCACAATCACAGTTATATTGAACGACCTAAAGTGTCGTTTGGAAAACACATCGTTTGATTTAATAAAACAATCAGAGTTTACAAAGTGTAGGTCCCAAATGAAAATCAACATGTACGGAAATAAATTTGTTACAATTCAAACGATGTTTTAAAGTGCATAAAATCCATGTAAGACGCGTCGTCACCGCGACTCTATGATAAGTCCACATGCATGCCATGAAGTATATGCCTTAGATACCTGAGATAAAACATGCTTAAAACAGTCAACACAAAGGTTGAGTGAAATCCATAGGTTTAATTAATTCGTTTGAACACAATATTCGTAGTGTGAGTTACGTTGTTTCACACTCATCGTTGAAAACAAAACAGCATTTATTTCACTAAGTTCATGACAACCAAAGCGTAAACCTCGTACCAATAGAAATTGGTAAAATCGTTTCATCGCAGCCCTAATAGGTAAACTTGCCAATTTACCTCAATGATTCAAATATAGTGCGTTCGATTTCCCCTAACTGGGTCAATAAGAACGGGAGTGTTAATTCCAATAGGCCTATTCACAATATTCGCGCTCACTCGCAAGTGACTAATGGTGCATGATGTAGGGACTTCAAACATGGCAATTGATTACTTAGTAACAATAAAACATTTGGATATAGCATACAGTTCAAAGCATTTGTGTTCGATTAAAAATAGTTGAGCATGTATCTCCCCCAAGAGTTTGTAAAACAAATAAGTAATAGAAAGTGGGGCTATGAACTCACCTGAGCGTATGATGATTAAGGTAACGCAAGCGATGTCAAACAAAACATGGCGATAACGAATTGGCGCCACCTAATAGATATGTAATATGCCTCAGAATATAACACGCGAAAAGTAATTGATCCGTATGAGTTTTCAAAAGATAATACGTTTTAGTTTTCGTGGAAGTTTCGTATATTTGTTGTAAAAAGTTTTGTATCATTATTCTTGTGGTGATTAAAATGCAAAGACTCAAATGTACTCACGCCAAACACAACTCACACCAAAGCATAATGTGCGTCACAATACATTATATGGAATAGTCAATAAATATCGATCAAGACTCGAGTTGAGTAGACAACGACGAAAGATGAGTCGATTTTAGTTAGGTTATGTTTTTGGAGAACATGTTTGAAGAACAAGTTGGAGTACTGTGGGCTCAGCCCATTGTAGTTTGTATTGACTCTATGTAAGCCGGACTCAGAATTTGAGAAAATAGAGTTTTTGTAGAAATTTTACCAAGTATAGAAATTTTAGAAAATTTCGGCATGACCCGTTTGTTTATCGGACGTTCCCATATTTCACATAACCTGTATTAGATAATATAAAATGATTCGACAAAGCTATTATAATTTGATATGACAAAATAAAGCAATAACGGACCCGAGACGCCCCTTTTGGATCACTACATCCAAAAGTGCACTAAAATCAAATATGGCAAATCTGAAATCTAATGATAACGAATAATATGGTTTATAAAACATCGTATAGTAATAATAGAATTTTCCGGAAAAATGACACTTAAACAATATATACTATTTTCCGGAAAATAAGCAACTTTGACCTTTTTCAAAAAAATGGTCCGACTTTGACCAAGCTTAAATCCTTCATTTTACACTTTCAAGCTTAAAAACCTCACGTCCTAAAGTAAAACATCATTTCGGACAACTTTCGTGTCTTACACTTAAGCCGGTTCGGACTAGAAAGGGTCCAAAACCTTGTTTCAAAATCATATCAGCAAGTGAATTATTAAACAATTGCTGTCAAAATGTCTTATATTTTATCAATCTTAATTCGGCCGTATCTTCTTCGTTATAAGTCCGTTTTCGACGTTCTTTATATCCCCGGAAAGGTAATTAAGGGTACTAACATATTTTTAAGGTTATATGTTGCCAAAAATATTTTACGGCTACTGTTTCGTATGAACTAATTCTAGACAGATTATATATATAAAAATATGTACTTCTAAACACCCCCTTAAGTGCAGAAAATAAGCAACCCAAACAACCCCTTAAGTGCAGAAATTTAGCTGTCCAAACACACTCAAATAATCAGAAAATAAAAGGATTCAAACGCCCCTGTTTGGTTGCAAAACGCGACACCAAACGCCCATGGATGGGGCTGCACTGCAGCGAAACAAACTCCACCATTTGGTGCAGAAAATTAGTAAACAAACGTACCCTTTTGAAGCTGAGAATCAGCGGACAACGCACCCATATTTGGGCTGAAGTAATAGATTCAAACGCACCCTTTTAGGGGCTGAATAAGCAGGTCCGAATGCACCCTAATGATCTGAAACTAAGCAGCAATAAACGCCTCTAATGGGCTGAAAATATGCAGAACCAACAATCCTATGAAGGTTTCTTTGGTTACCGAAAACAAAAACAACAACAATATAAACTATAACTTGTATCATTAAACCATATAGGACTCGATAATAGGCAAACTACGACTGAATCCAGGACCTAACATACACCTTTAGGGTGTTATCTCTTGAGAGTCGAACACAACCAATCAACACCCTAATCGGGTGTTGTGGTGAACCGAGCCAGAAAACAACCACGCACACCCTTGTGGAGTAGGCTGTGACACACAAACAGCAGACAACAATAACAGCAGCAAACAAACACCCTCGGGACCTGATTGAAACCCAAATGGGTTCTTGACTCCAACCCGCATCTAAAATAACAATTCTAAACACCACTCTAATGATTGACAAACACCCCTTTTTAGTAGTTTAACCAAACAATTGATTATTAAATGTGTTTTATTCAGTTTTTACTTCCACGAAAAACTCGTACAAATGTTTGTATTCGAATTAAAATAGAAAGAGTGACGAGATGAAGGTTTTGAGTGGAACAAACCAACGAGAAAGGGAGGCGGGTAGGAACGGATTGAGCGAGACTACAACCCAAAAACACGATCTGATTCTTATAACCACGATCCTTGATTCTTGATGATGGTAGTTGTGATTAGCTTGAACCAAACGAGACCCTTGTGTGAATTCTCTTCTTCCTGCCCTTCTTAACCCCGAAACGGATGGAGATGACTGTAGTGATGGTGATGTTGTCGATTGCTGGAAGCATAAGAGAGGGGAAGAGAGAAGATAATCTCTTCTCTATTTGTGTTGGTGTTGTGTGTTTGATACGAATGAGAAAAGAAAGCAGATATATGTGGTGTCAGTTTAATAAAGGAAGAGATAAGGAGGAGAGTAAAAGAGGCGGTGAAGGAGTTAAACAGATACGTGGACATTTGATCTATCTCAAATTATTGGGTGGGTGTCGGTCTAGATAAAGGAGAAAATTAAATTACTTTTGATGTGTTTCAGATATTTTGTTTAGCTTAATAGTTAAGTCTTGGTATAGCGGGTACGATTTGATCCCGGTAATTACAAACGTTAGGTCCTTAAGTTGCGAAGCTTAATATCGGGTAAGGTAAAAATATAAAGCTTATAAAAATGTTAAAAATATACTCAATTATAATACTGAGTCGTGGGTTATTGGGGTGATTAAATGTTATTTAATCTAAAACAAGTTTAGAGTGATATTAAGTAGGAGTTAATAGTAAATTTAATATCGTGAAAAGTTCCGTGAAAACTCAAGTAAATGGCTAACGTTTAATTTGAACGTTTAATAATTGTATGTTAACAAAATAACGTAATGTGGTAAATAAAAGTTGAAAACTTTTAGAGTTTTGCATATAAAGATGTTTATGTTTATTAAAGATGTGAGTTTCATCGCATTGGCCAATTGTTGTGATCAAATAAAAGGATATCGTTTATATAAAAAAAAAATTTTGGACGTAGAAAATGCATAAGTATTCTTTCGTTAGAATATTATATTAGTTTAATACGAGGTGAAATTTACCGGTTGTTACAAAGAAAAAATTAAAAGTTTTCCATATGATGAACAAAAAAATGGTTGGATGAGCTAGTTCAACATATGTTGTTGGAAAGCTCGAGTTTGGACTTTCGGATATGAACAATTATATTTTCGTTGCAAAATAATTTACATGAGTATATTGGATGAAATAATCAAGTTTTCATCCTACTATGAAGCTTGGAAAGCGATCATGAAAAGGAAAACGGGAGAGTACATCATCAACACAAGTGTAGGTTATGATCCGATATACATTCTTGTTGTTCTTAGAAAACGATACAAGAAAATATGAAATCAAGAAATCATATAAGCACATAAAAGATTTATGTTGCACACATGACAAACTCAATCACAAAGCCATTTAGTGTATTACATGTTTTAAACATTTTTCAACTTATATGACTTATCTAAGTATTTAAACTAACATTTTCGACACAACTAGATGTTATCCCAAACACTCCTTCAAATAGCACATTGATTAGTAGAATATTACTAAATCGATAAGCAAGAGAATGAATAGCAAGGTAAGTAAACCACATATGTTATTCAATCAAACAAGCACAAAAGCTATTTGAGATAAGCAAATAATCAAGTAATGCAAGGAAGACAATTTATCATTTAGCATAGGATACGAAAGTTCTTTTCATCGCTTTGTGTTAAATATAAACATGTATACCAAGCTTTGTGGAAAACAAGAAGGGGGGGTTGAATAGTTTTACCAATTTAAAACTTCCTTTTAAATATTTAGATCGACTTATGTCAATCTATTTGGTTGTTTATGTTGGACGTTGATAGATAGATATATAAACATAAAATGAAAGATAAAGAGTAAGAAGCACATCACCACGACACAAGTTATTTATAGTGGTTCGGCTACAAGGACACCTTCCTTGCCCTACTCCACTCCCCGAGTCACCTACTCGAGAGTTCGTAAGCACTACACCAACTCCTTATGGCGGAGAAGCCTTCACAACGTCACTTAACCTTTTTCCGGTACAAAGCTAAATACCGAGTTCTTTCACACCGAGGCAAACCACACCTAACACAACGTCGCCTACCCTTTATACGGTGCTAGGCTAACCACCGAGTTCTTTCACACCTTAGGAGAACTAATCCTATCAAAACATCGCCTACCCTTTATACGGTGCTAGGCTAACCACCGAGTTCTTTCACACCTTAGGAGAACTAATCCTATCACAATGTCGCCTACCCTTTATTAGGTACTAGGCTAAGCACCTAGTTCCATTATGGAGGAACTACTACCCTTCACGACACAACACCTATTATCAAGGAGATCTACTCCTTGTTACAATATCGTCAAGGATATCACCATCCTTGTGAATAAATAAACACCTATATGTATAACGATGCACCTCATCGATTATACGACCTAAGCATTCTTCCCAAATGCTACTTGATTTGATTCTTCGGCATCCTTCACTAATGCCTTTGACACAACGCTTGGCATCCTTCACTAATGCCTTCGTCTTGACACCTTAAGCATTCTTCACTAATGCTTTGACGCGGATGATGAGCATCTTTCACTAATGCTTTTCATCTTGACACTTTCGGCATTCTTCACTAATGCCTTCAACCCAACATCTATGGAGAAAGGAAGAACTATCAACAAGAGAACCTTCGTTGTCTTGATGATGACGAAGCATGGCAACTTATGGACTTGAGCTTGAACGTCTTCAAGATGTGGTGATCTTTCCTTTAAGAGGAATCTACAAGATCACACAAAAACAAAAGAGAAAAGCTACATAGATCTCTTGGATCTGAGGTTAGAGGGTTAGAATACTTGGGGGAAGTATGTGTGTAAAAGGGGTGAGATATAATGAAGAAATGGCTCACTATTTATAGAGGAAAAACCTACTGTTTCCCCGGATCCCACGGATCCCTTCCACTTGGGATCCGGCTAGCACAAAGCTAGGGATCCGTGGTCCGCTCCTCTTTGCCCATGGGTATTTTGGGTTATGGGTCATGGGTCATGGGTTATGGGTTGATCCATGGTTTTCTATCTAGATACAATGTATCTTAAGGATACATTGAACTTGTGTAAGTGGTATATATAAAACCATGGGTTATGGGTCAAAACCATTTGCTAGTTTTTATCTATTTAGTATATACTTGCTTTTACCCATTTTAGTACATGCTTGTTTTTACCCATTTTAGTGTACTTAATATAAGTATGTATTAACCCAATATGTAAACACTAGTTGTTGTACATATGTATCTAACTCATAGAATTACTTAAACTTGTTAAGCCAATATGTAAACACTAGTTGTTGTACATGTGTATCTAAAATATAAAATCACTTAATCTTGTTATAGTGTTTTATGTGAAAACGTAAGTGTGTTAGAAAACTATTAGTTCAAACCATTTACGTATTTTATTTGTTTCGTTAATATGATTTTACTTTTGTTATCGACAAAACATTAGAAGATCGTAAAATATAAATAAACGTTTTTACGGCTTATTTGTATTAACAAGCTTGATTAGTTTCTTTTATAAATATGATCAAAACCTTAATTTCAAAAGAGGACACATTGTTATTCAAAGAGGAAAACATTCATCTCCAATTAGATCAAAAGTTTGTGCAAAAGTTATGACCGAAAAATGACTTTTTATTATAAATCAATGATTCTGTAAGTTTTTGTTTTGAATCAGTTTATGAAATCATTTTTATATGAAAGTAGACTCAAATACCTTTAAAACGATAGTTGGTACGACTTCTAACGACTTACGGTTAATTAGTTATGAATTTTTGAAATTCAGACAAAAATTGTCTTTTGTACCACGGATCCCACGAATCCCTTGCTTGAGGGATCCGTCCAGTGTAAACTGAGGGATCCGCGGATCTGACACAGAATTACAAAAATGCATGTTTTGACCTGACGAAAAGGTTTAACCTTTGTAGACTTTTTAGTGAAGTTATATTACCCATTTTTACCTTTATTCAAGCTTGATTAACAAGATATCTAACAACAAAACTTCAAAAAAAAATCACTAAAACACTTTTCATATTATGCTTATTATAAGATAGAAGCATACATCACCATTTTATCCACAAGCAATTTAGCACGTTTTTGACCAAAAATTGTAACTAAGAAAACATAACTTTGCTATATTCCCTTTTTATGGTTTTAGAAACCATAGACGCGAAATATTTCATGATCTTCTAAGATACCCCAATCCTTTGCTAAATATTCTTTTTAAGGAAAGAGATATTTAGAGAAATTCTTCATGATCTTCTTAGGATGCCCAAATCCAAGTATAGAGAACTCTTAACAAAGAAAAATATTAGAACGTTCCATCATTGTCCAACATAGTACAATGTGATGATTTTTAAAACATGACCTTTAGTAAAAAAATCCTTCTTTGTAGTTTTCAAACATACACGGATCGTATCAAGTTTTTAAAGTACAACATACTCTAAGAAACTTGGTAACGAAGCTTTGATGCCAATTGTGGAAAACTAGAAGGGGGTTGAATAGTTTTACCAATTAAAACTACGTTTTAAAATATTTAGATCGACTTATGTCAATCTATTTGGATGTGTATGTTGGACTTTGATATATAGATATATAAATGTGTAATGAAAGATAAAGAGTAAGAAGCAAATAACCACGACACGAGTATTTATAGTGGTTCGGCTACAAAGACACCTTCCTTGCCCTACTCCACTCCCCGAGTAACCTACTCGAGAGTTCTTAATCACTACACAACACCAACTCCTTATGGTGGAGAAACCTTCACAACGTTGCCTACTCTTTTTCCGGTACTAGGTTAACCACCGGGTTCTTTACACCAAGGTGAACCAATCCTATCACAAAGTCGCCTACCCTTTATCCGGTACTAGGCTAGATACCGAGTTCCATTACAATGGAGGAACTACTACCCAACACTACACCAATTAACTAACCCCAAAGGAAATCTACTCCTTATAATGTCAACAAGGATAACAATATCCTTTGACCCAATACTAATCTGTCTTGTACATCGAATCACACCATATCGAATGTACATCTTAGGCACCTTTCACTAATTCCTTTGACTAGATCTTCAAGACACCGTTCACTAATGTCTTGTGACTTGACTCTTAGGCACCCTTCACTAATGCCTACAATACGGATGATCGACACCCTTCACTAATGTCTTCGTCTTGACACTTGAGACATCTTTCACTAATGTCTTCAACACTACACTTCTTAGTAGAAAGAAAAGAATCATCAACAAGAGGAATTCAATAGTCTTGATGATGAGGAAGCATGACAACTCATGGACTTGAGCTTGCTTGACTTTAAAGGTGGTGATCTCTCCTTTAAGAGGAACCTAGAGGATCACACAAAAACAAAACTACAAACATAGATCACTTGGATCTGGGGTTAGAGAGTTTTTAACTCAAGGAGAAAGTATGTGAGAAAGGGGTAAGAAACAATGAAGAAATGGCTCACTATTTATAGAGAGAAAATGTCTACTGTTCCACGGATCCCACGGATCCCTCCCTTAAGGGATTCGTCCAGTGTAATCACTGGGATCCGTGGGACACTCCCTTTTGCCCATGGGTTTTGGGTCATGGGTCATGGGTTATGGGTCATGGATATCAAGTAGGTTCAATGTACCTTCAAGATGCAATGCATCTAGTCCATGGTTCATGGATTGAAACTATGGGCCATGGATTAAAACCATGGGTCATGGATATTATCCATATATGACATAAGCATGATGTCATGCAATGGGTTATGGGTCAAGCTCCATGGATATGGGTCATGGACTTTGGGTTGTACCCAATTACATTCAATGTATTTGGTCAATGGGTTATGATACTTAAGTTTCTACCCATTTATATTACCCAGTATACTACATAATAGTTATGTGTATATTTTACCCAAATATGTAGACACTAGTTGTTGTAAATATGTAATACTAAATCATAAAATCACTTATACTTGTTTTAGTGTTTTATGAGCGAACGTAAGTGTGTTAGAAAACTATTGGCTCAAACAATTTACGTATTTTATTTGTTTCGTTAAAATGATTTTACGTTTGTTATCGACAAAACATTAGAAGATCGTAAAATATAAATAAACGTTTTTACGGCTTATTTGTATTAACATAGGATATTAGTTTGCTATTTCTGTCTAAGTTTCAATAGGTTAAGTGTCAATTTATGTCTACTTTTCAAAAAGGGTCAAAAGGCTAAAAATAGTGGTCGGTCCTATCTTTTAATCAACTTATTTTCTTGCTAATTTTTAATCAAAAATGTCTAAAAAGTGTTTTTATGTGATCTCTAATAGGTTAGCTTAATCTGTTTTGAGTTTTTATCGCATAGCTTATTGCTTTAAATAGCTTAAATTGGTCTTAAACTTGGTGGGTCAGAACTGTTTATAAAGGGTCAAAATCAATTAGCCTTAACCACTATTTTTGCAGCTTGTTTATAAGCCTTAAATAAGCTCATAAATGTCTGGATTGTGTTTTACATGTTCTTTGGTTCATGGTCTATGCTGTTTTATGGTTTATGTGCACTAGCTTATTGCTTATCTAGCTTATTTTCTAGCTAAAAGTAGCCCCATTAGGACTGTTTGAATAACAGTCATGGTCTAAGTTACTTATCTGACTTTTGTGCTTATTTGCTTATTAGGATTTTCTATTTAGGTTTAGATTAGCTTATTTAGTTTACTTCTAGGTCCATAGTAGCTTATTAGGTTGGCACAAGCTTATAAGAGCTTGTGCCTTAAAAATTAGTTAGGAGCATTGATGCAGGTTTTACTGACCAGGTTTTAATATTTATAATTACTCGTTATACCTATGGTCTACCCTAATGCACTAACGGGCAGTGTACCCGGTCGTGTGTAGTGTAGTATTTGGTAAAACTGAGGTGGTCCCAAGAGCTATGTGTGTGGATTAATACTAAGTCTAGGTGTCACAGATTTTAAGATGATTTTGATATTGAATTAACTAATTAACTACTAAAACAAATAAAGGCAAAGGATGTGATCAATAGAGGAGAGTGGTGCTAACCTAGTTACTCATTCTAGCTAGTAATGTTTACGTCTAATTACTTCCAATTACTTCAGGTAGGGTCAAAGTCGAGAGGACAACATTTGGTCAGTTCGTCCTAACCTATCAGCAAAGAGCCACCACTGGAGAAGTCATGTGTCCTCTCATAAGTCCAGTTGTTCCTGGTCCCCTAAGCCAAGTCATTAAGTTCCGCTACATGCTAGACTTATAATAGTGAGTGCCCGGGCGCTAGCATCTTAGACACTCACCCCCTAATTCTTAAGTTCATCCAAACGGTAGGTGATCAGTTGGTCAAATCGCACAAGTAGAAAGGGTCGTCAGTTGGTCATATCTTACCCATCCCGTCTCAGTCTATTCACTTAGGGTCAGTTGGTCATATCTCCTAAGCAACTAGCCTCTACCGCCATTCAAAACTACCGAAACAAGGGTAGCTACCAATAAACTATGCATGCATACACTTAGAAATAATTATATGGAAGCAATGTAAACGCAAACAAAACAATTAAGGAATCATAACTAGGCCAGCACCAAGAGGTGCTTAGCCGCTCATATTAACCATACAAATCAATTCAATGTTTAATGTTATGAAATACATGAATCGAAAGTAAAGAAAGGATAAAAAGCTAATGCTTATCGTAGGGGAGTGATTTCTCCTTTGGAGATAGCTCCGTATGCTCGTCTAGATCTGCCTTTGGCTTCTTCTCACGTTCTCTGATTGTTGTGTGTGAAATGGGATGCTTTGAAATGCTGGAAATCATGGGGTATTTATAGGCCAGATCTTGGTTACGGTGTAACTATTAAAAGAGTTACGCCGTAACATATAACTCTTCGTAAATTGCACTAGAAATGCTGGTTACGGCGTAACCTCAGGAAGGGGTTACGCCGTATCTTCAATAAATCTTGGTTACGCCGTAGTTGATGCATGAGTTACGGCATAATTATCAGCGGCGTGGAACCTCATTTGACCTAATATGGTTACGTCATAATCTTTGGGAGAGTTACGCCGTAATCTTCTGATAAGTTGGTTTTCTGAGCCACGCTTTAGTTACGGCGTAATGTGAGAGAGGAGTTACATCGTAACTTCTTCAAAGTGAGCATACTATGATAAATCTTCAATAATCTCTCCAATTCCGCGTCTCTTTAGCTCCAATGCTTGTAATTTCCCTGAAAGTGAAATATAATGGAAAACAAGCGTAAATCCATATAAATGATATAAATTACAAGCATTATCGGGGGAAATTGACACTAAATATTCAGGATAATTTGATGTTATCAAATATCCCCCCACTTGAACTCTACTTTCCCTCAAGTAGAACTTATTAGAAAGATTCCTAAAAAAATATCTCCCATTACCTAGAAAATATAAGTTTACAAATCCCTTATGCTAGAATAAAACAAAGCCGAACACCTCACGAAATGGGAACGAAACACTCAAATCTCTCAACTATTCTAAGTGTCAATTTCGGGGTGATCACTCAATCGCACAATCATAGCTTGTATTCTATCATAAGCTTGGTGGTTACACAAATCTCCACCACTAGATTTAAGGACAAAACAATTCTCGAAGGCAATATGGGTAAACACGACAAGGTTTAAGGGTGATTTGTCATTACTAACATGTCACGGCGAAGTGGACAAAATCAATGATACATGACCAAATCAATGGCCAAGACACCAAAGATTGCTCGCTGCATCACCTAAACACGCTTCATGACTAAAGGGTAGGATAAGACATAGGATATATAAATGGTGTAAAATAAAAATCAAGCAGATAGTCTAAATCTATAACCAAGTCATCACCACTTACCGTCCGCCCAAAGTTCAAGCTTTGAAGTTAAGAAACCGGATCATGATGTACTAGGTAGAATTGTCATTAGAGAACGTCATGATGGGCACACTACCTTTTCTTCAATTGTTGGCGCAATTACCAACTCAAATCTTCAAATGTGACCGAGGTGGCCTCCTCGATACTAAATCATAACATAGTGCTTATAACATCGCACTTTACAATAAACTGGATAACATAACTTTTTTTTTTGTTTTTTTTTCGAATCACATCTTTTATTTTTCAACATAAACATAACAACTAAACATAACATCCCCCCACTTGAGATGAACAATAGGAACTCGGGGGGTCTTCAATGATGTTTAAGAATATGTCGTCGACGAAAGCACGATTCCCAAACCTTTCCACTTGAACCTTGAACTTAGGCAAATGATGACTTCCCAATCATAAATAAAGACTACAGGGTAGGCTAAGGTGTATAGGTGTAACGAAACAATAAATTAGGTTAACAAAATTAAAGGAATGGCTCAGATGGGTGTATCTAGGGGTATCTTGCACTAAAGGTGAGTGCAACAAAAGGGTTTCACATGGGGGTCGAGAAGTCGAGGTGACTAATCGATAGACACACAATCGTAGGCGATTTGGGTGATAATCCTATAATACTGCCTTCTTAAACTGAAAAGTCCAAATACATCGAGCTAACTCAACATACCTCGTCTATGGTCTCGAAATGATGCAAAGGCCAAGTTCTAAAGTTTACAAGCTACCGGCACACTCATAATTTGGTGGATTTGGGGTAAAATTTTGGAAATGGATAAGGCTAATCTCACCATATCATATCAAGGGTTATATGTGCTCAGCTAAGGTCTAATCTAGTTAGGTTAGGAAAAACATGTCAAAATTTTAAAAATGGTATAATTTTTCAAAATAAACTAGAAAAACAAGGGCAAAATAAAGTTCAAGACACAATTCTACTCCCGTCCCCCCACTTGAATTGTACAAAGTCCCTTTTGTACTAAGCGTTAAATAAAGGTGAAGAGAAAAGTAGAATTAGAGCGAGAACTTCCCTGAAATTTGCTCCAAAAAGAAAGAAGGCCCACGAAAAAGAGTCGTGCCTTCGTATAAGCATCCACGAACAAACTTCAATCCCTGAAATCACACCACCGACAAGCATAATTCTAAAAAATAAAAATGAAAAATAAACCTAACTCACTTTCGTAGGAATCACGGTTGCATTTAGCATATGCAACAAGCCTTTTAAACCACTTGGTGTCCCAAGTGGACGAGTGAAGTCTTGTGAGGGTTTACAGGGAACACACCCACAAAGTTCATTTAAAATACTAATACAAGGTTATTGTATTTAAAATGAAAGAAGTAATGCAGAGGGTAGTTACGTCGTAACTATAGAAGGAGTTACGCCGTAACTAGGCAAAACCTGGCATACGCTGCAAAAGTGTAGCTACGGCGTAACCACTAAGATGGGATTACGCCATAATTGGTAGTGCATCAGAAGTTCTGCTGCAAGGGGCCTGTTATGGCGTAACCATGAGAATGAGTTACGCCGTAACTCTGGTCAGATCAGCATGCTGCAGCAGCAACTTTTCTTCGTTTCCTGCAAAAATGGTTAAAAACACAAAACCCAACAGAAATGGAAATAGAACAAAAGAAAGGGATAATTCAGGTTGTCTCCCGAAAGAGCACTTTTCTTTATTTACGAGTCTTTAAGTTAGACTCAGAGCCTTGGAGCTTTATGGTGGCCTTTGGACTTGGCCAACTTCCTCCATGTCCTTCATTAAGTTGTGTCTGACCCAAGCGACATTTGTGGCAGTGCGGAGGTATTCTTTAGTCTCGATCTTCCAAATTTTCCAAAAAATTTCCTCCGGTCCTAGTAGGTATCGAGTGAACTCATACTTTTCGGCTATAATCGGTGGCGGCCTCTTATTTGGAATGCCAAGAAGTTTGCATCTTCTCTTCTCATGTGCTTCATCATCGGGGTCAACGAACCCATCTTCACCTTGTAGTTCGAGGTAATCAAAATCATCATCGTGTGAATCGGTATCTTTAAGTTGTTTATCGTCGAGTAAATTTTCCACTAGCACTTGTTTGCATTCCTCTTTTTCCTTCCTCGATGAATCCTTGGTGTCATTATCTGATTCTTCATTTGGAACTTCGTTGCTTGGTTCATCTTTACTCATACATCCCTTCCAGATTTTCTCCTTAGTTAGCGGTATATTTTTCCGTATTTGATTCTGACCCAATCGTCTGGCCAAAGCAATTATGTTCTTTCTGAGTCATTAGTTGAGGTCCATAGGAATTCGTCTTCCCTAGCTCTCTCACTACTGCTTCCCCCATCACATTCATAATCAAAAGGGTTGCAGGATGCCCAAAAATTTCTGTCAGTGGTTTTAATTTGCTCACACCAATGACTTCGATTTCCTTCGTCATCGTTGTTGCAAGAAGGAATATCGTTGAGAGGTTTAATGGTCTTTCCTTGAAGAATATGTTTTTCTTATTTGAGCTCTAAATTTCTCAACAAAACTGAATTAATTATTGCGTCATCGAACCTTACTAAATACCAATCTCTGAATGATAGGTCCCCAAAATCAACGTCATGTCTTCCCGATTCATGTGGGCATATCCAAACTTCATTCTTCACATTTCCCCCTCCGTTGCAATACTCACGAAAGGGGTTGCAAGTCGGCCATGCTTGTGTGAACTCATCTTCCGTGATTAGTAAGGGTCTGCAACAATGCTTGGTAGGTGGTCCTTCCACTTCTTTAATCAAAAATTTGGCTAATCTTTCTTCATCGTTAAGTGTAGTCCACATGTATCTGTCATTATTAACCCTTTCCTTATCGACCCCTCCATCGCAGTCCCTCCGAGGGTCGCAGGAGGCCCATAGGTTGTAACACTCTCCATCATCGATTGCAATAGCCTTACACCAACGATTCTTCTTTTTAGAGTTTTCAACTTTGGTAGACTTGTCATTGCTTGTGTCCTGGTTACGCCGTAACTCCGATGTTTGGTTACGGCGTAATTCTCTTCCGCCATCAGCTTCATTGTTTCTATTAGACTCATCGGTGGATTTGTCATTTTCGGAAAATACGGCTTTACATACTGTTGATTTTTTCTTTTGTGCCTCATTTCTTTTTTGTACCTCATCGCCAAGCTTCCCAATCATAGTTTCCAAGTTCTTTAGTGATACGTCATGGCTAGAAAGGCTTTTGTTTGTATTATCTTGGAAGTTTTTCAGCCATTCTTCTTGCTCTTTCTGTCTCTTGGTCGAATCCACAAGGTACTTGTTAATCATTTCCTCCAAGTTAGCTCTTCTTTCACCACATTCATAATATGGGGGAGGTCCTCCACGATAGCCATTACGATTATCCCTGTAAAATGGTCGATTTTCTCCATATTTAGCTTCTTCGATCGTGTTTTCTTCGTTAATGCTAGGACAATTCTTAGTTAGATGCCCTCCCCCACAGCTTTCGCAACCAACTTGGATGGCATGAACAGTTTCTTTGATTTTTAGCATATCTCGACCCAGATTCTCTAGCTTGTTAGTTATGGCCGCAATTCCATCAAAACTTTCACCTTGGTTTCTTTTGCTTCCACCATCGTGCCATTTTTGGGAATGATCAACCATTTTTTGAATGGCTTCAATTGCTAGAGTAGGAGTCGTGCTCGGAATTGGTCCTTGATAGTCCAGCATCTGCCTTGTAGTTATGTCGATTCCTTTGTAGAAGATGTTGACTTTCTGCTGGTTGTTCAGATCATGTATAGGACACTTGTAGAGGAGATCGTTGTATCTGTTCCAGGCTTGATATAATGTTTCATCGTCTTCTTGCTTGAAATTATGGATCTCCAAGAGCTGGTTAGATATCTTTGACGGAGGACAATATCTCTGGATGAAGTGATTTTTTAGAAGAGCCCAAGTATTAACTGCCCCGGCGGGCAATCTTTCGATCCATCTTCTGGCAGCCCCAGTAAGAGTCATGGGGAACACCCTTAGCATAACAGCGTCATGAGACACTCTCGGAATGTTGAAAAGGCTTGCGATGTACAAGACATTCTCAACGTGCTCATACGCATCTTCGTCCCTGTTTCCTGAAAAAGGGTTAGCACGAATCTCCCTCATAAATTGGTCTTTAATTTAGAAATGGACATCAGCTCCAATTGCCGGTCTTACGAGCCCCGACCCTTGTTCTTCTTTTGTCAACGCCAAATATTCCTCAAGAGTGAGGTCATCAATGTTAACAACTTCCATGGTACCTGAAAACTTGAAAAGAGATCGTGAGAATTTGAGAAAATTTTAAAATAAAACAAAAATGAAAGACTTAATAGCAATCCTAATATAACTTCCCGGCAGCGACGCCAAAAACTTGATGCAGGTTTTACTGACCAGGTTTTAATATTTATAATTACCCGTTATACCTATGGTCTACCCTAATGCACTAATGGGCAGTGTACTCGGTCGTGTGTAGTGTAGTATTTGGTAAAACCGAGGTCGTCCCAAGAGCTATGTGTGTGGATTAATACTAAGTCTAGGTGTCACAAATTTTAAGATGGTTTTGATATTGAATTAGCTAATTAACTACTAAAACAAATAAAGGCAAAGGATGTGATCAATATATGAGAGTGGTGCTAACCTAGTTACTCATCCTAGCTAGTAATGTTTACGTCTAATTACTTCCAATTACTTAAGGTGGGGTGAAAGTCGAGAGGACAACATTTGGTCAGTTCGTCCTAACCTATCAACAAAGAGCCACCACTGGAGAAGTCATGTGTCCCCTCATAAGTCCAGTTGTTCTTGGTCCCCTAAGCCAAGTCATTAAGTTTCGCTACATGCTAGACATATAATAGTGAGTGCACGGGCGCTAGCATTTTAGACACTCACCCCCTAATTCTTAAGTTCATCCAAACGGTAGGTGATCAGTTGGTCAAATCGCACAAGTAGAAAGGGTCGTCAGTTGGTCATATCTTACCCTTCCCGTCTCAGTCTATTCACTTAGGGTCAGTTGGTCATATTCTAGCCTCTACCGCCATTCAAAACTACCGAAACAAGGGTAGCTACCAATAAACTATGCATGCATACACTTAAAAATAATTATACGGAAGCAATGTAAACGCAAACAAAACAATTAAGCAATTATAACTAGGCCAGCACCAAGAGGTGCTTAGCCGCTCATATTTTCCATACAAATCAACTCAATGTTTAATGTTACGAAATACATGAATCGAAAATAAAGAAAAGATAAAAAGCTAATGCTTATTTCTCCCTTGGAGATAGCTCCGTATGCTCCTCTAGATCTGCCTTTGGCTTCTTCTCACGTTCTCTGATTGTTGTGTGTGAAATGGGATGCTTTGAAATATAACTCTTAAAAAAGTTACGCCGTAACATATAACTCTTCATAAATTGCACTAGAAATGCTGGTTACGGCGTAACCTCAGGAAGGGGTTATGCCGTATCTTCAATAAATCTTGGTTACGCCATAGTTGATGCATGAGTTACGGCGTAATTATCAGCGGTGCGGAACCTCATTTGACCTAATATGGTTACGTCGTAATCTTTGGGAGAGTTACGCCGTAATCTTCTGATAAGTTGGTTTTCTGAGCCACGCGTAATGTGAGAGAGGAGTTACGCCGTAACTTCTTCAAAGTTGAGCATACTATGATAAATCTTCAATAATCTCTCCAATTCCGCGTCTCTTTAGCTCCAATGCTCGTAATTTCCCTGAAAGTGAAATATAATGGAAAAAAAGCATAAAACCATATAAATGATATAAATTACAAGCATTATCGGGGGAAATTGACACTGAATATTCAGGATAATTTGATGTTATCAAGCATTCTTAGCTTTTTGAGTTTCTTAGTATCCGATTGCTTCTTTTGATTTTTCCAACTTATTTTACTCTTTATAAAAAAAATTTATTGCAATTGCTTATTACTTGCTTATTTCCAAGTTTCAAAAAGAAAAATAAATAGTGGGAAAGGGGAAGCCAAGGGTGAACCTGAGGCTCGAACCCCTGACCTCAAACCTCTCAACCACTCACACACACCCCACAACCACTAGTGCCCTAGGGACTTACGGATACCTAGTTGCACTATTAAATACTTAACCTATTTTCTCCCTTTTAGCTTACAACCCTTATAAGCTTATTATCAGCTTATTCCTTTAAGCTGCTTTTTCAACTTGAATTTTCTTAGATTCTGCTTATCTCAAAGTACTTTTCTTGATTTTTTTCAGAATTTTCACTTTTCATTTAGTATTTTTAATATTATTTTTAGATAAAAAGTGTTTTTAATTCATAATAAATAAAATAAAAGCCTTAAAAATACAATTTTTTTTTCTAAAATTATTTTTAGTCATTTAGGACTTAGGAAAAATAAATTTACACTTCTAGGGTTAAAATTTAAGAATTTGGTTTTTCAACGCTCGTTAAGCTCCCGTAAGGCTCGTTTTTAGTTTAAATTGCGTTAGGACTTATTTGTGCTTTGTTTTCTTGTTTTATATGCTTAATATTAGCTTTTTAGTTCATGTGTTTTATTTTTAGTCATAATATCCAAAATATCTTATCTCATTCAAATCACCCGATCACGAACAAAATCCGACGTTCTATTTCACACTTCGTTGGGACAAAACGACCCGGTTTTTCTATATATATATATATATATATATATATATATATATATATATATATATATATATATATATATATATATATATATATATATATATATGATATATATTATAACTTGAATCAGTATGTCTTCTCAAGAAATCACTTTATGGTCTCAAACAGGCACCGCGAGCATGGTTCCAGCGATTTTCTAGTTTTGCAATTCGTGTTGGTTTTCGACATAGTCTCACGGATTCATCTCTTTATATTTATCAGCATGCCACTGACATCGCTTATCTACTTTTATATGTGGATGCCATTATTCTCACAGCTTTATCATCTTCTCTATTGTAGTAGATTATCTCATCGCTACATTCTAAGTTCTCTATGACGGACCTCGGGCCGCCTAATTACTTCCTTGGTATCTCTGCTAAGCGTACTTCATCTGGTATGTTTTTATCACACGCTAAATATGCAATTGAGATACTTGAGCGGGCTCATATGCTTCACTGCAATTCATCTAAGATTCATGTAGCCACTGAGTCCAAACTTGAACCTGATTGTGACCATGCAGAAGACCATACTTTGTTTCGCAGTCTTGCTGCCCTGCAGTACTTGACATTTACCCGTCCGAATATTTCTTATGTGGTGCAGCAGAAATGTTTATTTATGCATGATCAACGGGAACCCCACTACGCTGCGTTGAAACGCATTATGCGCTATATCTATGGTACATTAGATTATGGTCTACATTTATATCAGTCTCCTTCTACTCAGCTTATTGCTAATTCTGATGCTGATTGGGCCGGTTGTCTGACTACCAGACGATCTACTTCAGGTTATTGTGTTTTCCTTGGCGACGACCTCATTTCTTGGTCTTCTAAGCGACAACACGTTATCTCCCGCTCTAGTGCCGAAGCAGAGTGTCGTGGTGTCGCCAATGTCGTTGCTGAGACTGCATAGGTTCGAAACCTTCTTTGAGAGCTTCTTGTTCCTCTTCGCTCGGCTACTCTCGTCTATTGTGACAATGTAAGTGTTGTTTACTTGTCCTTGAACCCAGTTCAACATCAACGCAAGAAACACATCGAGATCGACATCCACTTTGTTCGAGATTTCGTTGCCACATGACATGTGCGGGTTCTTCATGTACCCTCCCGATACCAGTATGCAGACATTTTCACCAAAGGACTTCCATCTCCGTTATTTACTGAGTTTCACTCCAATCTGAGTGTCCGTCCTCCTCCCGCTCCAACTACCGGGGCGTATCAGTCTATGTTGTATATCGTATAGCCCATGTTGTGTAAAGGCCTTGGCCCATTGCTAGATAACCCTAGTTGTGTACTTGTATATATATATGTGTTTCATATCTAATGATAAGTATAAATTCAATTCCTCGCTCCCCTCTTTTAGCTGTTTGGTCATGCGTATTTTTCAATTTGATTCAATGTTTTAAAAATCGGATTTTTAATCGATCCGGTCGAGTTACCGGGCACCGCTTCGACCGCCGGGTCAACCCGGTTTTCCATATATTATTATTTTATTTTTTTCGACCGGGTCAACCGGTTTGATCACCGGGTCAACCGGTTCGACCGCCGGGTCTACCCGGGTCAACCCGGTTTTTATATAAAAAAATTTTGAAAAAAACCAAACCCGGCCGGGTTTCATGACCCGGGTCACTCAAAACCCGACGTCTAACCGGTTAACCCGGGTTTTTTTTACCCGTTTTTGTGGCCGGGCACCGTTTTAACCGGTTGAACTGGCCGAATCGACCCGGGTTTGAAAACATTGATTTGATTCATTTAACTAAATGGAACTATATATGGTTGTTGCTAAGACGTAGGGTGACTCACATCTTGGTCTAATGCGAGTTCTACATATAGTAGGTCTCAACAATTGATCATTTATTTGTTAAATGTCTTTACATAATACATTTTTTTAGGGATGAGTTTTTCGAGCCGAATCCTGGAACTGAATCGAAACCGTATCGAAACGGTATCGATTCTTGAAATACGGTACAGTACCGGGACTATGAAATAAGGTGAAAAAAATCGGGACCACTAATTCGGTACGGGACCAGTACCAAATCGGGAAATTCCCGAAAAAAAGCGGGGAAAACCCGATTTCCCGGTACCGGTACCACTAATTTATGCTCGGAAAAAAATCGGTACCACTAATTCGGTACGAGACCGGTACCGTGCTCATCCTTACATTTTTTATCAATTTATTTTGTTTTCAATTTATGTTACTCTTTTTGTAAGAGAAATGTTGTCAAAATTACATACCAAAAATGAATTCACGGGTCAATGAATAAATTAAACCCTAATTTATTTCGAAAAACTGAGTTTAATTATACATAAAACACCTGCCCAACATTTAAAAGGGTCTCATGAGGAACATTAAAGATGACACTATGCTCTCTGCAAATCTTCCTCAAAAACGCATAAATATAATCGATTGATATCCTCTTGTAGAACCGCGAACCTTGACGTGCTGTCACAACCGTATTCCCCATTATATGCACAACACCGGCAGCCTTGCAACTTATCAGAAACTCCATCTCATCCACCTCTGTATTATGACTGCTTGCCTTCTCTGATGACACTTGTGTGGCAGTTTCCGCCACAATGCAATCACCAACAGATGAAAATGTATCATTCTCTGATAACCTCAAGCCATTAGAACAGGTAGTTTGCTGCCCGGATCCATATATGCTATACTCATCTGAATCCGAGCAACCTTCCATCATTGACTCAAGTCTTATAAACAGAAAAAGATTGTCAAAAAGTTTCTTCTCGAATCCGTCGTCTTTTTTGTGAAGATCTTTATAACCGTATCTTGCAACACATCTGAACATGTGGAAGTTCTTTGGGCCAATACGTTTCACAAGAAATCTTTCTTCTTCTGGGACTGTGTAAACTGGAAGATACTTGACACATATAAAAACGACCACTGAGTGGATGGCAGGCAAGTTCGTTATCAGATGGGAGAAGATATGTGGGACCCCACTTGCTAGCTCGGTGTAAACAAGTCCAATGCCTGGGACACGGACTAGACCAAGACTAGGACCGAGACCAAGAATCCATGCCATTGAAATTTTGCTATGCAGTTCAAACTCGTATCTTTTCACTGTACCATAATGCCAAATGCACATGATGAGAAGAAATGCTCCGGCTATGACGAGTGGGACCCACCCCCCTTGGTTAATCTTGAAGAGGACGGCTGAAAAGTAGGGGAGCTCGACTACTAGAGATAATCCAGTGAATATCAAGACGAGAATCCAGTGACACCGCCAAACAAGTGACATTATTAAGATCATAAGGAATGTTGTCACCAACATCACAAAAACAACTGCAGTGCCTGTTGCAATCAACCAAGAGAGGTGCTTAATATAAAATCTCTACACAAATAAATTTCAGGCTGATTATTTGATCAAATTTGGATGAATAATTTAATACCTGCTGGAATAAAACTGATTGCCCAATGTAAAGTGCAATGACCTATTTACCCTTCTTCCAACCTAATTTTTGACACTTCTACTCCCATATCACAAAACGTTTCTCCTTCCTCCGCAAAATAAGTCCTTTTTGGTAATTTTGTCTACTAACTTCTTAGCTAGATATAATTTGCCGAACACTAAACCGTTTTATTACAACCTATAATCCAATTATGGTTTGAATATCACATAATTACTTTCAGAATGCACATGAATATGTGGATAGATCAATAGAAAATAGAAACCGGGTTCAAGATATGGAGAAAACAGCACAGATATTGCTTCGGACAATAAATCGACTTACCATAAGCATTTCCGATTTGGCTTTGATTTTTAAATCCAACGGTTACAATGATGCAAAGAACCATAAGAATCCAATTGATATCTGGAACATATATTTGCCCGAGAAATTTCTTTGATGTATGAACAACTTTGACTCTAGGAAAACATCCGAGTGCATTCGCCTGCTTAATTATTGAGAAAGTAGCAGATATAGTAGCCTGACTCGCCACAGTAGCAGCTAAAGTTGCAATTACAAACATTGGCCAGTATATACTGTCTGCATGATTAGAAAAAACTTCTATTACTTAAATACTTTAACACAATCTTTACAATACTAAAATGTCCAATATAGAAGTGCCAACTTAGAACAGTTTATATGTAAGAATTGCTTGATTTGTGTTGTGTTTTTACTCAAACGGATCAACTAAAAAATATAGTCATACGGGTTATACAGGTTGCAAGTCACCCAAAGGTTGTTTCTAATACATCCAACCTTCTAAATCAGTATATTATAACGATCTAGGTTATTATTGTAATAAGATCGCTTTTATTATCATAATTAATGCATTAATTAAGTAGTGAATAAATTCTAGAAATTGCCAAGATAATGTTTTAGGTCAACCCGACCCGACTGGCCAGTTTCGCAGTACTAAACCAGTCATCTTGCTATCTCAAGCTAAAAACATACCTGGGATAGAGCGGTAAAAGGCATCATGCACATGTTCCTTGTTCTTCATGAGGTACGCAGCTTGTCCACAATAAGCCAGCAGAAGGCAAGGGAAGACAACAATTGTAAATGCGAGTTGGATTGCTGAAACTGGAAAATGGGCAATGTCTGCAAAAAGTGCCTCAGTCCCTGCAATATTTTCCAATTATAGGAAGAAAGTTCAATATAATGGTACAAGATCAAAACTGTTAAATTTTTAACACTGAAGCGAAAACCAGTATAAAAGTTATTGTTTAGTAGGTCTAAGATTTGAATGAATCATTTACTGGAGTCACTTGACACACACGTGTATCTTACCGGCATGACACGAGAAATTCATTTTAACCATTACATCAAAGTGCCAAAATGGTTGATTATTATTTGTTTGGTCACCAAATTTTTATTTTTTTTATATAACCACCAATGTTCATCCAAGTTATATACATCCTACGTGCACTTGTGGAATTACATATGTGTGTCTAGTTGGTTATCTTTCCAAATGCTATACGAATAAAGACATAAGATAGTTACAGTCATAACCAACGCACAAATATTATGCCATGCCTCATGAAACCTTAGGCATACTTTCTTTAACGAATCATACATTATATCATGAGATAACTTTTATTTTAAACATAAATGTGTCAATCCTTCGAACCATTCTTTTATTAAAAACTATATCTGTTTTAGTACCCGTGATGCTGAGCATGATCCCTCCAAGGGAAATCCAACCATTTTTGCCTCGCCTTCTAAAGTAGCGGACTATATATAAGGGTGAAAAAGCCCGCAACACCCCTTTATCATGTTTACATATGTTGAAAATCCCGATTCCACCAATAAAGAGAAACCACAGCAACACGATAGGAGCAAAGAGCCACCCAACTTTATCGGGACCATAATGTTGTAGGCTAAATAAGCCTATTAGTATTATTACAGAAACAAGTATAATAACATCTGCAACAAAGAACAATTAACTATTAAAATTAAATCGTAAGCAAAACTAAAGTTTGATATGTGAAAAGAAACAAAAATATAAACTTACCATTACTGATCCTGGGGTGGTCTATCTTGATACCAGCAGACGCTGATAAAACTGTTAAAAAACATATTTGTTGGTTAAAGATATCTCAAAATTGATCAAATGAAGGACCTCCACTAACAGTACTTGCATGAATATGTTAACGTTGACTCAAGCTTATGCTCACTGAACTATGAAGGTTATCTATTAGACAACTACTGTATATGGTTACGTCTAATGTTTCTACCACTTTTACCAGACAAATCCAACTTTCAACCAATAACGGAAGTGATTTGAACAGTTACCCTTGTTAAAATAGATGTTAAGTATTGCTAATTAAGGCCAGAAGGTCGATTTTTGGTCGGCAAATGGTAGTAGTGGACAATGACGTGATCTTAGTATTACATAACATGGCAATATATATAAATCTTTAGTAGAAGATCAGCAACGATATGTTATTTAATAGCACAAGTCACAAGGTCCCTAACAAATATTGTCCATTTTGGGCATTTAACATATAAAACAAAGTAACATGACCAGGATAAATTACCTGAAATAGCGGGAGTTAGGATTCCATCTCCGATCACCATGCATGTACCAAAAATAACAAGTAAAAGAAGCGCATTCTTTCTAAATGCATGTGCTTCCAACCATCTTTTGGTTTTTGCAGCAAATGATTTTTTATGAATTGTGTTGCGACTATAAGTAGTCAACTGTTCATCAGTTCGATGTTGATTAGGAATTGTGTTAACTTTTGCATGCCGACACAGCAAAGAGTAAAGAGCAAACGTTCCACCTGCATTGAAAATTATAGAGGTGAGTGATAGCCTATTTATATCATTATAAGAAAAAGTATACTATAGTTTTAGGTCTTCGATTCATTTTATATTGAGGGGGCCGTCTTCACTCTCATCATGTGAACAAGACGCCCAAGTTCAAAACTTTCATTATAACATTAGTTATGTTATTATTCTTTACTATGCCTAGTCCGTAGATATAGAACAGAAGAGTTCAATTAGTCATCATGGAGCCGATGAACCAACAAATCGAAGGAACAAATGAAGAACTTTCTAGGATTTTCTCATTCTGATTCAGAATATATAATCAGTGTACTTAAAAATGACACGAACCATTGACACCATCGTAACCAAAGAACACCATAATGAAGCTACGGCTAATTCAAAGCTCAATCAGCCTGCAAAAGAGATGCACCATACCACAGAAAGAGCTCATGAGGGTAGATGTTAGATTCGAAATGAACAACAATTGGATAAAGGGGACGAAGGAGTTGGTTAACTCGAAAATGGGATGGAAATAATTTATAAATTCGCCTGACATTTGTAGAAGGTTAGTCAAAACATTGGTTTTGCTCAAAAAGGAAGCCCTCAAAAGCTACAACAGGATGGAATCGGCCACCCAATTGTCATTAGCAACTGTTTATTATTGCCTTAACAAACAATAAGTTCTCACAAAACAACATGGCATAGAAATAATTCAAGATGACGAAGGAAGAAGGTGAGGGGTAAACGATGTCATTTGGCTCAATGTGTTTGTTAATACACAAACCTTTATAAATATGGAAATGTAAACACATACAAACACATGGTTATGTGATTCAGTCTAAAGGATAACTACGTTCACGGCCCACCAGAAACTCTCCAACCGTTTTGTATTTAAGATTTTACAGCAAGTAGAAAGCTGAGGTGAAGCATCCATATGAGCAGGACGTCTGCAAGCATAAACGTTAGGCGAACAATCAGACTCCATATCTCAGCAATGTCAACACTGGAACACCACTGACCAACTTGTGCAGCATTGCATAATAAGCTCCAAAAAGTGATTAAAAGCAGGTTCAGGTAAGAAATGTCTAATTTACCTTTTTTTCTAGTTTATACCATCTATCTCACAATAATATATCTCACAAATGTCTCCAACGAGACTTGAACCTACAACCTTTTAGTTGGTGGGCAACTCACATACCACTAGGCCAAAGCCCTTGGATAAGGGCTCAAAATTAATTAGAGTTCTCGTTCATTTGTTTCAAGATTGTGCTCTTTTAGTTGAATTATCAGATCTCATTTTTTTTATGGAAATTGCGAAGCCTGGAATAATTCATAAGTGATAAATTAGAAGAAACTTGCAGACTCCAAGTCAATATAATTGGATCTCTATGGTTAAAAACTTAGAGAGTTAAATAAATAAGTTAAGGTCAAACAATGTACCCGGCTACCCGCAGGTAGCACCTTAACAGGTACACGACCATGCTCATTCATGAAAGGTGTAATCCTAGTGTAAAGTAGATATGGCAATGACATTGTTTCCGTATCAGTAGCCGTTCTACCTTCCAAAAAGAAAGAAACTATTAGATATATAAACGGGCGTCATCGGGAAAGAAACCTAGCTCTTGAGAGTACGTCAGTTACTGTTTCTTTTGTTCTTGTTTTGTGACGTTTTCTTTAACAATATTTGGCTTGTTCTAATAGAAAATGTATGACTAGCACTAAACCAGATGCTCAAAATTACCTTAGCAATTTAGGAAAAAATCCATTGATTTTTTTCACTTTGTTTTGTTTTATCATCAATCATCGTAGACATACATGCATTCACGCCCTCTTACATAGAACTAACAATTATGACAAAGCTTCAGTTTATCAAAAACATGTAACCAAAAGCATATAAAAGTATGGGGCGGAATAGTTTTGAATATAACAACTTTGCCAATGTTCATTGTTACAATACCTTGCATAAGTAAACAATCTAACATGGGAAAATAGGTGTACCTTGACCATTGTCATTTGCACGACAGACAATAAATACGTATTTAATGAGGGGCACAAAAGTAAGGGAATATATGATCAAGGAAAGTGCCCCGATAACATCCTCTGTATCATCAATTCCTTTAGGAAATGTGTTGTAGAAAACGTATAACGGAGAAGTTCCCAAATCTCCATAGACAACTCCAAGGCTTTGAAATGCCAGACGAAGAAACAATATAACAGAAACTTTCTGCAATAAACAATAGTATATCAGTAAAAAGCTACAGTATATCATTTATATCCACATTAGTCCAACACGATTAAAGCTAAGAGCTTCCTAGCTATTTCTGTTTCTTAAACCGTAAAAATCGTGTGATCATCCGAAGACCATAAAGTAAACTTTATTCATAGGCTGAAATCATTATGTCTTGAAACAAAAAAGTAACATCCCATCCGGCCAAAATTGCCCACATTTTCATATCGATTACCTACAAGAATCATAATTGTTCCTCTAAAAAACATAAAAAGCTAGAATATCCACTTGCCTATTCTCATTCTACGAAAACAAGGAATTTATTGAAATGAATCCACATAATTCTTGTGGCCTAACCAGTATTCTCGTGGTCGTTTCTGTGAGGCCACCATCCCAAAATGTTTAGCTAGGGAGATACGAACTTGATACATTTGACCACTAAGTCTAACACTTGCCTTAAACTATCAAGTTCAACAAATAAAGAAAGATAAACAAACAAAGAAAAGATTAGTTAGCACCTTTTCTCTGTACATGTTCTTGAGCCTACCAGCTTCTTCATCCATGGGTTGATCAATCTTTTGCTCCAAAGCCCATATCCCACCTTCATTCTCAATCTCTTCACTTAGATCCATTTTTATAAAATTTCAACTCAAACCCACAAATTCAAACCTTTTGTTATCTAACTCTCAATTGCTACAAAATTTATGTACACATTGCTTAAACAAACCCAACTCAAAATTTCATAAAAGAAGCCAAATTTCAACTAAAGAGAAGTTGAAAATTTGTTCAAGTGAATGAAAAACCGACATGGCAAAACTCAACTTTATCACTTCGACTTCATGTCAAGTGAGAATTTTTTATTTGCTTCAAATTAATGTCAGATTTGTTACGTTTGTTTGATGATGACATAAAGTGAACAAAAGGATGTCATAAATGCGAAAATTAAGGATTTTGTAAACACATGTTTTTATATTGAGAAAATTCCCCAAACACCCACATCCAGTGGCCCAATATGTCCTGGGGTGAGTTATCCGCACCCTCCGTATGGGAGGGTATTCCCCAAACACCCGGGAAGTACACATCTACTTACCCCATATGCCCTAAAATTATATTACTTCTCAAAATGCGTCACGAGTGAAGGTCGCTTCGAAAAGCTTGCGCGACTCTCACAAAATGATGACACGTGTCTTACACAAATACTTTTCAAAATTACACACATTAATACTAGTGTGTAAGCTAGTACCCTATGTACTTTTTTAGACGACTGGGGTCCACTATACCCAAGACGACTAACATTTTGTCTTTCTCTAAAAACTTCAAATCTAATAAAATATTATAATAGTACATATTTCAGTGACTAGGTTTCACTCATAATGTTTCTTGGGCAACTAGTTAGGTAGGAAGTACACCTTTATTTATTTTTAATGTATTTCTCGATTATTGTGTCATACATTTTAAATAAAAAAGTATTTATATACAAAAAAAAAATTTAGGGATAATGATAGTAATGCCCTAGTTGCCCTGAGTTAATTTACTTTCCAGACTGTTTTTTTGGGGCGTGTTTAAATCGAATCGGTTGCCCAGCGATTTTTTTGGACCCAACCAGGGGCCGCCACGTGTCCAACAACCTATGACACAAGTACATATGTTGAAAATATATGTCATGTATTGTAAGGTATTGTTTTTTGAGCAACTTTATATATTTTGGACAACTTGTATTTATACACGAGGATATTTTGGTCATTTTACATTTTAAATTTTAAAAAAAATAAAAAGAAAAAAAAATTACACACCCACACAAACACACAGACTCACACTCTTCTCCTCCACATAAACCATCACAACACACACCACCACAACCACCCAACAACCCGACGCAACCCCCATCCGACGGCACCACCACTTGACGCCACCTTGATCTGGCTCCACAAACACATAAACCAACGCACCACCGAAACCGTCCACCATCAAGTTTTGAGGTATTTTGATAGATCTATACATTTTAATACTGATGCTTTAAATTGTCATAAACAAGTAAGTTTTAGTTATTTTGCTAAAAAGTTTATATTTTTATTGGTTTTGTGTTTGATTTGACTTGTGGGTGTTATTGTATTAGACTCCATTGATGTTGGTTGCAATGCACGGGAAGATTGCTTATGTTGAAAGCTAATTGAAGCGGGTGCTAATGTATGTTACTTTTTGTTAAATTGGTGTTTTTTGTTAGAAAATTGATTATGTAAAGTAGAAGTTTAATCATTATGTTGTTGGATATAACAGATTTTGATTTTTGATTCATTAAATTGAAGAACATGTTTGCACTATGCTGCTTATTATGGTCACTCAGATTGTCTTGAAACCATTCTTTTGTCTGCTAGGACTTCCCACGTTGCGGCTTCTTGGTTAGTTTTAGTTACTATGTTGATCTTTATCCGCAGAATAATATTCTTTGAATTGCTATTTATAGAGTTGAGGATTTTGGATTTCTAGGGGGCTTTTTGCGGTATGTGAATATAAGAGATGGTAAAGGGGCAATACCATTGCATTTGGCAGCCCATCAAAGACGTCCAGAATGTTTTCATATACTTCTTGATAGTGGAGCCCTTGTTTGTCCCTCTACTGGTGGATATGGGTACTAATTTAATCTAGTTATCACAAGAAATTTTTATGTACTTGTATTCATCTAAGTTATCCAATTGCCATTTTGTATATAGTGTTCCTGGTAGCACGCCACTTCATTTGGCTCCAAGAGGGGGTTCAATGGATTCTATTCGCGAACTATTAGCATGGGGTGCGGATCGACATCATAGAGATGCGTCAGGGTATGCATTTTCACCTTTAAAAAACTTTGGATTCATAAGAAGGTGTTTGGAATTGCTTATTCAGTTATTTGAGTGCTTATCGGTTAGAACTCTAAGCAAATAAAACGTATTGAGTGTTCTCATAAAACTGCTTATTTAGAGTAACTTGAAGCTTAAAATTTAGCTGGTTATTACCTGCTTATGTTATAGGCAGATAAGCAATTTAATATAAGCAATCCAAAGAACCCAGTATGTGAGTTTTAGTTTTTATGGTAGTGTATAGTGCATGCCCTTGTTGAAAATATTGTATTTGGCACTGATATTTTTACTAAATATAGGAGAATCCAATATGCGGTTGCTTTAAAACACAAATATGGCGCGTGTGCGGCTTTGCTAAACCCTTCGTCTGCAGAGCCACTAGTATGGCCATCACCATTAAAATTCATTAGTGAGCTTAATCAAGATGCAAAAGCTTTGTTAGAGCAAGCTCTAATGGAGCTTAATAGAGAAAGGGAGAGAAGTATCTTAAATGGTACGGGCTACATGGTTTCATCTCCATCAAAATCTGATACCATTGGCATGGATGATAACATCTCAGAGGTAATTCATGTTTACAGTATTTGTACAAGGGTTGTTTGGATTTGCATTCGACATTGGTCGGTTTTCAATGTTTAGAAAAACAAACTCTGCTTCTGCTGTCTCATGTTAGGGTCAAGTAATAAAATATAGAAAATTAGTCTCATTATAGTTTTGTTGATTAATTAGTGCCAAAATAGATTCAACAAACAAAAATAACATCATAACCCTTTCTTTTAGATTAAAATTAAGATATTTTGTTTCCATTTCACCAACCGTGTGTAGCTTTTTCACAAAGATGAATATTTTATCTATTGATTTCTTACCTGATCAATTTACCAAACAGTCAAACATCAGATTAGTTGTATATTACACCTTAAAACAGTAGAAACAAGTAATTATTTTTATAAAGCAGAGACAAACACTTGTAGAAACAAGTATTTAAATATGTTTGGTTATTTTGCTAAAAAGATTATATTTTTATTAGTTTTGATTTGACTTATGGGTGTTATTGTATTAGACTCCATTGATGTTGGCTGCAATGCACGGGAAGAATTTAGTGTTTTTCATTTTAGCGGGCTAGACCATTTGAAGCTGCTCATCATAGCATATGATAAAGAATTCTCAAAAACTAGTAAGTTATCAATTATATATAGAATTGATACTTACACCATTTTTTATGCACACACCACAATGTTACATCATTAATGCACATGTTACAACAAGCTATATTCATAATTGTTGATCCCAGATTAGCAAATAAGAATTAACGTCATTGATAACAAGGTTTTTCCACATCACCTCCAATTTATTAAAACGTGTTACCTAAACTATAACAAGGATCAAAGACTTGATCTTGGGGGTAACTAAACCTAGACGTTTACAAGACTAACATCTAAACACACACACACCCCTTTACTAGTCGACTACATCATGGAAGACTTGTACATTAAAACTTACACCACATGTCCTCTTTATATACTAGAGGATTAGGGTTTACAAGATACTACGAAAGACTAAACAATAAATCTTCTTTTGCAAGCAAGTCCTTCCATTTTGTAGGTTTTGTTAATACAAATATCGTCATTAAACGTTATTTATATTTTATGATCTTTACCTAGTTTTGTTAACGACAAAAGTAAATTTCATTTTTGTAAAGTATAAAGCTTTTCAAGATTAATAAACATTAAAACAAGTTTTCCTTAAATAAAGTATTCATCACTTAAGCATTTACATCTTATCACATTTTGATTAGTTATGTATCAATTAACATTGATATCTTTCTAAACCATAATGTGCATCAACATTTTTAGAACAAGTATGTTTTAGTTTCTTAAAACACAACATTACATATGTATTTACTTTTAACATATTAATTCTAAAAATAGAAAACAACATATTACATCATGACTTGCATCATATTGGAAATCTTTAGAAGATTTCATATAATATTTTGTTTAGATTTGGACTCTACATATCTTACATGATCTTTGTTAGATTTAGGTGATCTTGGAACGATTTTTGTAATCTTTACTGTCAAACCAACGGAACCAAAAAATAACAAGGGCGGAACCCTTTTTTTGGTTCCGTCTGGTCCGTGGCTCTGTTGTTCATTTGGCCTATAAATAGCAAGCCAACCCAAGTTGTTTTCTCATCCCTTCTTAGCACAAAACACATACATTCTCTCATTCTATTACATTTAACTCAGTTTCATTTCATTCTAGTGATCATCTTTTGTAGCAAAGAAGATCAAGGCATAATCAAGCTTTAACAAATAGTCGGAAGGCTTGTTTGTTTTGTTGTTGTGTGATCTAGTATTGTTCATACATCATTGTTGTACCAAACCATCTTAAACCTTTGAGTGGGAGTGGTTGTACCCTTGTAAAAGAACTCAACATCTAGCTTTGTGTCAGAAATATTGTGTAAGCGACGTGTAAAGGTTTTCTCCGCTGGTTAAAGGAGCTTGTTGATTAGTGAACATAACTCTCGAGTTGGAGACTCGGGGAGTGGAGTAGAGCAAGAAAAAAGAGTCCTTGTAGACCGAACCACTATAAACAACTTGTCGTGGTTTGATTGTTTCTTTCCTTACTTACTTATTATATATTTATTGCATATTATTCTTAACTAACATATCTTTGATCAATATCAATTGATCTTACAATTAAGTTTCAAACAAAGATTTTTAAATGGTAAAACTATTCAACCCCCCTTCTAGTTTTCCACAATTGGTATCAGAGCCTCGTTGCTCAAGAATTTCTAAAATATATTTTATTTTATAAACTTGAAACGATTCATGGATTCCGAAAACTTTAAAGAAGGGCAATCTATGCAAATACCACCACTCTTTGAAACCAATGGATTTATCTATTAGAAAAACCATTTTGAAACATATGTAAATTCAAAAGATATAGATATTTGGTTTGCTATTATTAAAAGTGATTTTAATCCTACAACAAAAGATATTTCAAGTGATGAACAAAAGAAATTAATAGCTAAAAATAATAAAGCTAAAATGATGCTTTATAATGCTTTACCTAGAAAAGAATATGAAAAAAAAATTATTTGTGAAACCGCCAAAGATATTTGAGAATCTTTAATTATTACACATCAAGGGAATTCACAAGTCAAGGATAAAAAAATTGATCTTCTTGTTCAACAATATGAATAATTTGTTATCCTTGAAGATGAAACCATTGATTGTGGATTTGTTCGCTTTAATACTATTGTTACTTCTCTTAAAGCACTTGATGAATCTTTTCGTAATAAGAACTTTGTCAGGAAATTTGTTAGAGCACTCCATCCGAAGTAGAGAGCAAAAGTGACGGCTATTGAGGAATCAAAAGATCTCTCGATAATGGCACTTGACGAGCTAATTGGAAATCTCAAAGTACACGAAATGGTGATGGAGAAAGATTCGGAGATCATCAAAGGAAAAAGAGAGAAAGTAAAACCCGTTGCTCTAAAGGCAAGAACGGAATCTAGTGATGATGAAGAATCTTGCTCGGATAGTGAAGACGAGGAGTATGCCATGGCCGTAAGAGATTTCAAAAAGGTTTTTAGAAGAAGAGGAAAGTTCGTAAGGCAACCCCGAGATGAAAATAAGTCATTCCGAAAAAAGGTGAAAGGAAGTGCTTTAGATGCGCTGATACAAGTCATCTAATAGAAGATTGCCCCAAGCCACCGAAAATCCAAACTCAACGAGCTTTTGTAAGCGGTGCTTGGAGTGAAAGTATTGATGACGAAGAATCAAGTAAGGATGAGATTGCTCTCATGGCACATGAATCAAATGAGGTACATTCCGACTCATCTTACTCTTCTATTGATGATGACACTTTGCAAAAACAATATAATCAATTGTGTGAGCTTAGCTTAAAAATCATAACTAAAAATAAGTTTTTAAAGACCAAAAAGGATTTTTCAGAAAACGAAGTTTATGAGCTAAAAGAAAAAGCAAAAAGATTAGAAAAAGGCAAGGCTAATGACAATGATTGTAAATCATGTCAAGAGCTTAGTATTGAAATGAAAAGCTAAAACTCATACAAGAAGTTCTCATCGAACATAACTCTAAATTTAAAAGATTTAACAAAAAAAATTCTTGTGCAGATGAAATAGTAAGAATTCAAAAAAGTACCAGGAAATACAAGTGGATTAGGTTTTAATGAAGTAATGATTCCAAGTAGTCAAACTAAAACGGCCGAAAAAGAAAAATAAACTGTTGGGATATGAAAAGTGCTGAAGATATCAAAGTACTGAAGATATGAAAGTACTGTAAGCTGCAAAGAACTGGAAGAAGTCAAATAGTCAAAGTACTGCTAAAGACAGAGTCAAAGTACTGCAAGATAAAGTCAAAGTACTGCTAGAACAAAAGAACTGTTATATTCGTTTATGGAAAGTATTGTATTCCATGTTTAGATTACTTGTCGTACAAGGTTATCAATTGTAAACCGACTAGGATATCCTTGAGCCTATAAAAGGACTCCTAGATTGGCATTAGATGTACGATTTCAGAAAAAGAGTTTTAGAGTTTACGAATTAGTGTTTTAGAGAAAAGTTCGATTATCTTAGAGTTGTATTAGAGTATCTGCATAATAAGCAGATTTAGAGTTTATAATAAAGTTATTCTTTTTAGCTTTGTTAAGTAAATTCCGCGTACTTGATAAAGATTGCTCAGTGTTTCTTTGTTAATAACTTAGGATTTATCCGAGGTTATTAAACCTTAACAAGCTAGTTAAGTTAGTTTGATTAAAGTATATCGATCCAACAAGTGGTATCAGAGCTTGTGTGGAAACTCTGACTAGGAAGAAACCCTACTTCAACAATATTCAAAGATGTCGACTGAAGCTGTTCCACCACCCTCAATCACCTTACTCAGAATTCCAATAATCAAGAAGGGAGAATATGATCTCTGGTGCATGAAGATGAGGCAGTATATTGCCATTACAGACCATGCTCTGTGGAATGTAATTGTGAATGGGAATGAAGTTGTTCCAGAACCCGTTCATGTTCCTGGACAACCTATAGCACCAAAGGCAGTCTTACCAGCAGCAACACTAAGGAATCAAGAGAAGGCTCTAAACATTCTCTTGTCTGCCATTCCAGATGGTCATCTTCTCAAGTTTCATGATGCTAAAGATGCTAAGCAGCTCTGGGCTGCTCTCAAGACCAGATTTGGAGGGAATGAAGCCTCTAAGAAGATGCACAGAAACTTGCTGAAACAACAGTTTGAAACTTTCACAGTAGGAGAAAGAGAGAGTCTTGATGCTGCATATGATAGGTTTCAGAATCTCCTCAACATGTTGGAGTTATACAAGGCACAAGTATCAGTTGAGGATGCTAATTTGAAGTTTCTAAGGAGTTTGCCATCTACATGGCATGTGATTGCTACTATGATCAGAGGACAACAAGGATTGGATGTTATGGACTTTGATGATCTCTATCATCAACTGAAGGTGTATGAACATGAGATGAGTGGTCAACCAAATTCCAAATCTCATAGTATTGCTTTTCTATCATCTGAAAAGAAGAGCAGTACTTTCAAAAGTACTGCTTCTCCTCAAAGTATTGTTTCTCAAAGTACTGCTGTTTACAATCCCCCATCATATGCTCAGCAGGCCCCACCATCTACCACTTTGAACTCAGATGAAGTTGTGTGCTCCTTCTTTGCACAACAAGCAAGCTTACCTGTCACTTATGAAGAGGATCTAGCACAGATTGAAGAAGATGCACTTGAAGAAATTGATATTAGGTGGCAAGTTCCTTTGATCACTGCAAGGATCAAAAAGTACATGAAGAAGATAGGCAAAAGTATTGATTTCAAGCCAAAACAAGGAATAACTTTTGACAAATCTAAAATTGAATGCTTCAATTGTCAAAAGACTGGTCACTTTGCAAGGGAGTGCAGGTTTGCTAAGTATCAAGCAAACAGAACATCTGAGAAGCCTAAACTTGAGCTCAAGGAAATTCCAATAACTGAAACAAAGGCTTTGGTTGCTCAAGAGAAGTTATCAGAAGTTGACTGGAGTGAAGAGTTTGATGATGAACCGGTGACTTACTGTATGGTAGCAGTGGAAGATACAGTTGAAGACACAGTGGAAGCATTGGACTGGAGCACTGCTTTTGATGAAGAATCTGAACATGCTGCTTTGGAATCTGATGATGGCTTTGGAGGATTTGATTGGAGCAAAGAAAGTGAATATGATCCTGTTCTTCTTGCTATGGTGGCTACTTCATCAAATCAGTCTCCTATCTCTGAGGTATGCTCAAACTGTTATGAGTTTTATCAAAAATTACTTAACAGTTATGTGATTGAAAGAGATAATTGTATTAGGGCTAGGTCTGAGGTAGCAGGTTATCAAATCACTTTAGAGTCTATAGAAGCTAAAATCATAACACATGAAAATAATGAAATGGCTTGGGCTGAAAAGTATGAACAACAGGATTACCAGTTAAAACTTAGTGAATGGAAACTAAACTGTAAAATTGCTGAAATTGAGAAATTAACTAAGGAAAGAGATGATTTGTTAGCTAAGTTTGCTGCTTGGGGAGAGTCTGGCTTGTCCCATGTTGCTTATGTTGAAAAACAGAGAAGGGCTTACATTAGAACAGGCTTAGGATTTGGAATGGACTTTAGTAACGTAGATGAAAACCAACCTAGTGATCAGGATGATGGTGAGTTTGAGGACATAACCACTAGTGATGATGAGCTCATTAACTATGTAGATTCATCTAGTAATGAGGGCTCAATAAGTGAATCACCTCCTGAATATAAGAAAGACAATGGTTATCATGCTGTTCCTCATCCCATTAGTCATCATCCCTCTAGGCCTGATGTTTCTCGTTATGGAGTAGATAGTCTAGAGTTTAGGAAGAAGCTTGTTGCTCAATTTAGGTCTGAGAAACCCAAAGAAACTGTTGAAAACAATGTTCAAAATCCAGCAGTGCCTTTAAACCAAAGTACTGCTCAACAAGCAGTACCTTCTGCAAAACCTTTTCAAAACAATACTGCTAAACCTTTTTGGGATAATTTTGCTCAAAACAAATTTTATCAGTCATCAAGAAGGCAAAATAATTTTGGGCATAGACATAGAAGAAATCACTTTGGTCATATGGGTCAAAAACTGTGTTTTGTGTGTTATAGTCCTACTCACTTAATCAAAGATTGTGACAAACACTCAGAATATCTAAGCAAGTTTCCAAGGAATAAGTCAACCAACCAGAGACCTAGAGAGCACAAACCAGTTTGGACTAATTCAAATAGGGTTAATCACAAAAACTTCACACCAGATCATAGATACCCACATCAGAGAAGACCTTCAGTATCTCACAGTACTTTCCAAAGTACTGCTCAGAAACAAGGTACTGATAACACTGCTTGGAATAGGAATTCTAGGAGATCTCACTATCAACCTAGAAGGTATCACAATTCATATAGGGGATCTAGATCACAGGAACCACCTGTTAAAACTGAATGGGTAAAAAGGGAAAGTACTGCTGAGGGACACACAATACTTTCAACAAAAAGTGAATCTGATGTTTTTGTGATACAAGAAAAAGCTAATAATCTTGTAAAAGAAAGTTTTGTTGAAAATCCACAAGTTTTGAATAACAAGATAATGCTGGATCATGCTTTAGAAAACAGTGGAGATTATATACTCAAAGAATGTGAGTATGTCACTCCACAAGGGGAACACAAGTCAGTAATGGCTTGGGTTCCTCAAAGCAACTAACTTTTTCATCTTATTAGACAGGGCAACCCAGAAGAGGCGCTTAAAGATCATTTTATTGTTATTTGTGGTTGTTCTGTGAGCATGACAGGAAACAAGGAGTACCTGTCAGGTGTTTTGGAGTATATTAGTTAGTAAGCTACAATTGAGGGGAGGACTATAAGGTGTTAGGTATAGTCCTGTGTATTGCTTGAGGGGAGGATGCTAGTTTATACTTAGTTTATATGAAGGTATTTGGCAAAGTACTGTTTTTCCTGAAAGTACTGCTTGGAAAGTACTGCTTGGGAAAGTACTGCTTATGTGGAAAGTACTGTTTGTCGTATTAAAGTACTGTTCCAACGGTAATATTGATGGGTAATTGGTAGTAACGGTAACTTTGTTATTTAGGCTGTGATTTTTCAAATCCCACCTATAAATAACTTCTTTCCGATTTTCCCTCTCATTATTACTTTACATCGTTTCCATACTTATCTCCCAATTACCATCTCTTTATTATTCGATACAATCTTTATTGTGCTCACTTGTTCAACAATGGTGAATCGTTTAACTGTTTCGAAGCACAATATGGTGGCTAATTTGGACAAGACTGAGGCGAATGTGGCGTTCTATGATATAATTGATTATCTTACTGGGTCGCCTATTAGTTATGCTCTTTTAGTTGAGCCGGATATAATTGAACCATGGGTTCAAGAATTTTGGGCTAATGCTATGGATAATATGGAGGAGGATGAATACTATATTAGATCAACTGTTGCTGGACGAACTATTAAGATTACAGAAGCCTCTATTCGAGCAGATTTATTATTTGAAGATGAAGATGGGGCTATTCGATTTGACAAGCAACTGATTTGGGATACTTTTAGGAATCTTGGTTATGAAGGTTCTTTGACTGAACAAACTTTCAAGAAAGCATTATTCTGTCCTCAATGGAAGTTCTTGATTCATGTCTTGCTCCATTGCATAAGTTCTAAAAGCACTTCTTGGGAGCAGTTTGGGTCAAATATCGCATCTGCAGTGGTTGGTTTAGCTACAGACAGAATGTTTAATTTTTCTCGGCTTATTTTAGATGGGATGCTATCACATATATCATCTGGGTCAAAATGGTTGATGTACCCATGGTTTATACAGGTTTTCTTAAACAAGCAATTGGCTGATGTTCCTAAACCTGCTGCTTTGTTACCTGTTATTGTGCAACAAGCCAAAATATATACATTCATGTCTAGGCGAAGTGATTTGTTCAGAGGTGGAGATATTCCATTAACTACTACAATGATGGAAGTTGTTCAAGTTGTGCGTGATGAAGCTGGAGAGGATGAAGAAAGTGAAGGTACTGCTTCACAAAGTGCTGCTTCACAAGGTACTGCATCTGCAAGTACTGCTTCTATTGAAGGTACTGCATCTTTACAGGGTACTGTTTCTCCAAGCCCTGAGGTTCAAGCAGAGATTGAGAGAACACCTACTCCATCTCCTCAACAATCTGTTCCTGTTTCAGAGGCACATTCACATCCTCAAGGTGATGATCATACTATACCTCATGAAGGTTTGACTTTGGATAATTATGCTTTGACAAGGGAGCTCGTTAGGTTGAACAAGACTGTTGAGAGTCAAGCTAAAGCACTTCGGAAGTTGAAGCGTAAGTATATTTGGTTAAGGAATTTTATTAAACCCTATATTCAAGGTTTCAACTTATGGGTTAAAGAGGAAAACAAACGTCGTAATCAACTTCGAAATGAATTGAAACGAAAGAAGGTTCCTAAACCATCTTCTGTCAACTTGGGGAGGAATTTAGAAAAGGATAATTTGAAAGAAGATGTTATGAAGAAGAAAGAATCTGAAGAAGATATTACAAAGAAGAAAGAATCTGTAAGTACTGCAGAAAAGATTATTTCAGAGGAACAAGAAGAAGAAGTGCAAGTTCAAGGTACTGATGATCAAGGTACTGAACATCAAAGTACTATTTTTCATGATACATCTAGGCCAGAAGTAATAACACCAATAACTCCAAGGGTATTGAATTTTGAAGAAGAAGCTGGTCCTTCTACAACTGTTATAGAAGAAGAGGAGGAACCTACATTCAAACCTATTCATTCTGCGAGTGATGATGAATTAATTGCTACAATGTTAGATTTGTCACAACCAAGAGGAGGAGTTACTATTAGAGATGTACAAGAAGAAGAACAACCAAGAACTGATCAACCTGCAATTGATCCAAAAGACAAAGGGAAAGGTATTCTGGTTGAAACTAAGAAAAAGAAACTTACTTTGGCAGAACTTAGAGCAATTGAAGTTGCTAGGAATGAAGCTGCAGCCAGAAAAGTTCAAGAAGAGTTAAATGCTAAATATAGAGAAGAACAGGAAGCTCAAGAAGCTCAGAATAGAGAAGCAGCTCAGAAATTACATGAGAAATTGAATGCTGAAGCTACTGAATCATTAGAGTCTCCTACACCTGTTAGATTTATGTCAAGAAGACCTAATTTAGCTAAAGAAAGGAATGCAATGATGGCATATTTAAAAAGCAGAGGATATAAAGGACTGCAGAAGCTAAATTATGTTGATATGAAAAGACTTTATGATGCTGAAACAGAAGCTTATAAGAAAGATGTTGCAGGCATTAAAGACTTTAGAGAAGAAGCTCATTGGACTGAAGCTGAAA